>CM038632.1:2188683-2766183 GCA_021554675.1 Leuciscus idus
TGACCCAAGATCTGGGTAACACAAAAACTACCCAAACACTGGGTTGTTACGTCTGACCCAGGAGCTGGGTTACACAAAAACTACCCAAACACTGGGTTGTTACGTCTGACCCAAGATCTGGGTTACACAAAAACTACCCAAACACTGGGTTGTTACGTCTGACCCAGGATCTGGGTTACACAAAAACTACCCAAACACTGGGTTGTTACGTCTGACCCATGATCTGGGTTACACAAAAACTACCCAAACACTGGGTTGTTACGTCTGACCCAGGATCTGGGTAACACAAAAACTACCCAAACACTGGGTTGTTACGTCTGACCCAGGAGCTGGGTTACACAAAAACTACCCAAACACTGGGTTGTTACGTCTGACCCAAGATCTGGGTAACACAAAAACTACCCAAACACTGGGTTGTTACGCCTGACCCAGGATCTGGGTAACACAAAAACTACTCAAACACTGGGTTGTTACGTCTGAACCAGGATCTGGGTAACACAAAAACTACACAAACACTGGGTTGTTACGTCTGACCCAGGATCTGGGTTACACAAAAACTACACAAACACTGGGTTGTTACGTCTGACCCAGGATCTGGGTTACACAAAAACTACTCAAACACTGGGTTGTTACGTCTGACCCAGGATCTGGGTAACACAAAAACAACACAAACACTGGGTTGTTACGTCTGACCCAGGATCTGGGTTACACAAAAACTACACAAACACTGGGTTGTTACGTCTGACCCAGGATCTGGGTTACACAAAAACTACTCAAACACTGGGTTGTTACGTCTGACCCAGGATCTGGGTAACACAAAAACTACTCAAACACTGGGTTTTTACGTCTGACCCAGGATCTGGGTAACACAAAAACTACTCAAACACTGGGTTGTTACGTCTGACCCAGGATCTGGGTTACACAAAAACTACACAAACACTGGGTTGTTACGTCTGACCCAGGATCTGGGTTACACAAAAACTACACAAACACTGGGTTGTTCTTACTTCTGGAACTCGACTGTTGCGCATTGCAATCTCTCCCATTTATGACTGTACTGTCTTTACAAGTCTTTGTGGATGCTAAACGTAATGACTTCAAAATGAGTTCGGGGGTGTAATGGCTCGAATGTCTGCATTGTAATGCACAACTTTGCCTCTCCTTGTTATAAAACAACGTGCATCCAAACAACTTTAGCCAATGCAACCTCCTATGTCAGTGTTGCTTTACGAATACTGTAGCATATGATATTGCATTGCCGTTTGTTTGAAATGTAACATCTATGCAAAATAAACCTTGAATCATTTCTTATTTAAGGTCATTCCCGTTTTGAATATGTGATTGTGTATTGTCAACAATAAGCATAAACATTCTGGATTTCCATTTTGTAGTGTGGATCCTTAATTTGCGACATCATGTTTAAGAATCTGTTATCTGATAAAATACTTCATGCTACTGTCCACTGACATGCTCTTAAAGCTACTGTTGTCCATTTGTTTGGCCTTCAAAACACCTTAAAATGCACATGTCGAGATGAGGAAAATCTACATTTTCTGTAGGATAATGAGTAGTTCTTGCTAGAACCCCCCTAGCAAGATCATTTTTGGGACCTCGGTATGTATAAAACCCGGCGTTGGCCCTGCAGTAAAGACAGTGATGCAGTGATCCCTTCAATAGTTGTCCAGTTTTCATGTGTGGATGGACTAAGGAATAGTCACTCAAAATTCATAATTATTTAGTTGTCTCTTCCTATATAGTCTGTGGGCCAGTATTAATTGCAAAAACTGCACCTCTTGGTTAACTGCACCTCACCTGTGGCTAATACTAATGTCATAATGATCCTTTCTCCGTGAAGTCAAGCAGCAAAAGTTAAGTGATAATGTGCAAGTATACTGGCCCATTTTGGGGTGAACTAATATGCAAGACTAGTCTTACATGTCACTGTTTATAACACTGTTCATCCTTGCTGGGACGCTTAAAAAAATATTGGGGGCATAAATTAAGAGTATACCCACTTCTCCAGGCACCACTACATCACTGAGCATATCGAATTATAAAAAATTGTGTGTGTGTGTGTTGTCATGTAGGCTATAGACTGATTGTCTTGGCTTGCATCCATGAAATATTGTAATATTATAGGCCTACTGCATATTGAGAAAATGTAGATGGGTATTGCGCAACATTCCAGTAGCACCTCACTGCAGTACACGAGATCCAGGGGGCGGAGTTGGATCCAGAGGGGTGGGTTTAGGGATCAGGGGGTGGAGATTGGTAGGTTTAGGTATATGTAAGGTGGGAGGTGGATTTTGTGTTCTGCAGTGAGGACCATCTCCAACAATCGGGAGTGCACTTATCATTCTCGTTTGAAACACGCTTAACACGTCACATCAGTTCACCTGGACAAACGTCAAACTCTACCTTTTCATCATTGAATATTCTGCTTCAAAGTCTGAAATACGTCACATTATGGAGCCGGTAAAATGGTTTGTTAAGGCTGTTGACTTGCTGAAATGTTGTGCTCCATCAGGCTAATAACCCGTAAAACACAATAATAGTTCCGCTTTGAATCTCTTCCATTCATTCATAACTGTGCTTGTATTGAAATGTCTGAGGATTTGTCCGACGCTGAGGGACACGTCTGACCCAGATACAGTAATGAACGAGACTTCATTGTTGAGCGCTGAATGCTGATTTTTATTAATTAGATCGTTCATTAGTTGTGCTCCCCTGAATGAGTCTGGCTCTGGAAATCCCTCTGGGACCGAGATCGGATCTGGACACACTACGGATGTGAAGAGCGTTTCAGATAAATGGACGTGTGGTATGTTGAGATGAAGCTGCTTGTTCTCGGATGTCTCTCACCTTCACTCGTAAAAGAAAACACATGGAATTGCATCTCCTGATGTTTTTGCCTTTTTCCACATTTCTCTGTATTGTTTGTCTAGCATATTGTACAGTGTTTCCTAACGGGTGAATGGGAAAGTAAAAGTGACGAGTGACTCGATAGCAAAAGACAAACAGTTCTGCTATTGATGATGATGATAAAGTGCGGTATCTCCCGAAAGAAACAAGGATTTTAATATTGCTGTTTGCTTTCTTTAAAGGGTTAATTCACCCAAAAATCTCTCATTGTTTACTCTCCCTCATGTCGTCACAAACCCGTACGATTTTCGTCCATCTTCCAAACACAAATGAAGATATTTTTAATGAAATCTGAGAGATTTCTGTCCCTCTATTGAAAGCCTATTCACCCAATACTCTGATGCTTCAAAAAGTCCATAACTAGATCTTAAAATAGAACGGCTTAATCCAAGTCTTCTGGAGACATATGATTTCTTGGATAAGATGAACAGATTTAATTTAGGCTTTTATTCACATATAAACATTGATCGGTGAACAGAAGCTCAAGCATGAAATCCACTGATGTTCGTTCTCACTCGTCAAGCAAGTGTTGAGCTTCTGTTTATCTTTGACTTTCAATGGAGGAACAGAAATCTCTCATTGTTAATCGTTGAGATATTATTAAAGTCTTATGGGTTTGGGATGGCATGAGTGTAAATGATGACTTATTTTTAAGGTGACATTTGGGATACATTTACCACACACACACATAGTACTGTAAAGTTAGAAAGCTCTGATAGTGTAATGACGGGCTTCAGTGTGTTCGACTGCACAGTAATACTGATATAATGTATAAGTCACAGTGGGTTGAGTTTGATGGGAAAGAGAATTACACAAAACAGATTAAGACCTTTTAAGATCAATTAGTATTTTCTATGTTGGATAAGGAGGATCTAGTACATGTTTGATAGTAAATGCATTATTAACATTTAGGGGTTACCTAAAAAAACAAGGCAACATAAGAAGGAATAAGAAATATTTTGAGTTTTAAATAAATTTAAACAATTTATTATTACCATATTTTAAGGCTGCCGTTATTCATGCATGAATGCTTATGACTCCAGTCATAGTTAAGGATCGCTCTTCATTGCCTTATGATTAGTTAATATCTTCACTAATCATGAGTTCATGCGGAGGTATTAATTCAGGTATTAGTACGTGATTATTCATGCACCTCTAATGTAAAGTGTTACCCATTAGGGTTTGCTTTTAAAGGCACAATATGTAAGATTTTTGGATTAAAATATCCAAAAACCACTAGAACAATGTAATATATTTTGTTGACTTGTGTACTTACATTATCGTAGATGTTTCCAAAAACTGTTTAAATCCAGAGAAATAAGCAGTTTTAACCAGGACACGGACTGTGTCGTTGCGTCGCCTATCCATGACATCACACCCGCATTACCCTCGATTTCCGGCTTTATTTGGTAGAAACTAAACACCAAAGATGCTTTAATATATTATGTGTTTTATTAGACAGGTGAGCAACTGTTTGCACACATTCATCGACAGAAAACTAATCGTTGTTAAAGGGTAACTCTCGCCAAAATGCAACCTAGGCTCTTTTTGTTAATCTACCCGAGTCAAACTTTCATTTAAAAGCATAATTAGAATGGAAACGCCAATTTTAAGTTTGACCGTATTTTCGTTTTAGGTTAAATGCCTTGTGAATGGGAGTGAATGGGAGTGAATGGGGCTCGACTATGATAGCATCAAAAATCACTATTTTTAAAACACTAATGCGGCTCGACACAACATGAAACTGTGCTGGAAGTGTCACCAGAGGCTCTACACATGAACTCCAGCACTGAGGACAGTGTGTGTGTACACAGAGTTTACTAAAAAGAAAGATTTTGAACAACTCACTGTGTTTCCGTCCGCCGGCATTTTGTCAGTCAAAAATAGTTGATCTCCGAATGCGAATGAACTGACTCTGAATTTTAGTATTGCTTCTTATATGAGGATCCTTTTTCAAACACAAGGTCAATATTGATTTTCACTAACAACAAATTATCCGTGAATTTATATTGAACTAAGCTTTAGGAGCTTTCCATCTTTACTCTCCTCATGTTTCGGAGATCGACTATTTTTGACTTACAAAATGCCGGCGGACGGAAACACAGTGAGTTGTTCAAAATCTCTCTTTTTAGTAAAAACTGTGTACACAAACACTGTTCTCAATGCTGGAGCTCATGTGTAGAGCCTCTGGTGATACTTCCAGCACAGTTTCATGTTGTGTCGAGCCGCATTAGTGTTTTAAAAATAGAGATTTTTGATGCTATCATAAAAATACTCCATTCACTCCCATTCACAAGGCATTTTACCTAAAACGAAAATACGGTCAAACTTAAAAGTGGCGTTTCCATTCAAATTATGCTTTTAAACAAAAGTCTGCCTCGGGTAGATTAACAAAAAGAGCCTAGGATGCAATTTGGCGAGAGTTACCCTTTAAATAGCACAACACAGTCTTATTGTTTAAATCTCGTTTTCTTGATTTACCGTGAGTACCGTGTTTTACCATGCCTAACAGCGATCGAGCTTGTGTAACATGTAGTAGCCGCATAGTAGCGAACGCACAGTTTAGATACATTTGAGTGTGTTGAAAGTTATGTAATAATGCTGCTCTGTTACCCCTCATATATGACGGGATGAAGTGGAAGAGGTCGTCTGTGGAACAATAAAAGCTCCACTGCTCTCAAGCCGAAAACGCCTTAGTTTTGAATAAGCGCCCTCTAGTGGCGAAAAATTACATAGTGTGCCTTTAAAGGGTTAGGGTTAGTGCTACGCAGTTTTACTACGTGAAAAGACTCGAGGCCCAGAGAGAAGGAAATGAATAGTGGAATAAAGTCGTTATTTTTGTGTTTTTTTGCGCACAAAAAGTATTCTCGTCGCTTTATAAACTTAAGATTGAGCCACTGGAGTCACTTGGACTATATTAACGATGTCTTTAATGCATTTTCTGGGCCAGCAAGTTATAACGTCTTTCGAAGCCTATGGAGGAGTGATCCAGCTCTCAGATTTAATCAAAAATATCTTAATTTGTGTTCCGAAGACGAACGAAGGTCTTACGCGGTTGGAACAACATGAGGGTGAGTAATTACTGACAGAATTTTCATTTTTGGGTGAACTAACCCTTTAAGTATAATACTTTAAAGTATATTATTTCTATAGTAAGTACTTCTTTTGAAGGTAAAGTGTACTTTTTGTCAAGGACATCTTGTCATCCCACGTGCTCATATTTTGGGATTATGAGGGAGTGTTTTCTCGCCTCTGAATCCCGCAGCTGTAGTTAGTCCGTCTAAAGCCCACAGGCCTCTACAGAGCGATTGATTGAGCTCTAGAAGCGCTGAAGTGCACACACACTGTCCTCAGTGTGATAAAGTCCTGCGATGCTGCTCATAATACATTTACTGTTCGACAGCCGTGCAATTGTTTCCCTTTGTCAGGTGACGGTTCTGGACAGGTCAGGGAAATCTGGGTGCGTTTATTTGTCGACTCGATTGTCCAGCTGTCCAAAGAAAAGGGTTCACTGTGGTGTTACTGCGTGCATTGCTCAGGTGTAGATTCACTGAGACGAGACCATTCGTATTTGGTATTTATGACATGCTTTTAACATTTTGAAGTTGCAAATGCTGTGTTTTAATCTTAAATGTCATGGCTGACAGGACAGGATAATTGCAACCACTCGTTGAGACCTAAATACGTTCAGCGCTTGTGACATTTATCCACAGGGATTATAGCCGTATTGCTTATAACCTTATAAATGTACAGAAACTGACTGTCTGACTGTCAGAGGCCACTAATATACAGACACTGAACTAAATGCACACTTCTGAAGAGTTTATATTCTAACTTCAAGAGGATTCGTTTTCATGCTTTGCTCTCAGCGATTAGCTTTGTGGTCGTGTCGCCATCACTGCAAAGACAAAAAACACTCTCGAATGACTTCAGAAAGTGTTTCATGTGATGACGTCAATGAACTGGCTTATTCAAGTCCAAAAATATGGTCTTAACTTCAACATTAGGTTACGCCGATGGTAGAAGCAGCTCCCCAAGATAGTATATCTATAAATATAAAAAAAAATTATGGAGAATGATTTTGATTCATTAGCATCTCAATGAAGCACACGTTCTCCATTCAGTCTTTAATTTATTGTCTTCTCATAAACCGATGTATCAAATAGTCTATGTATGAGTAAGTGAATTTACATAATCATAAGTGAGCTGCTGAATTGGGTTGATGTGTTTTTTTGTGCAATAAATTCTCCATTAATGATGATCATATGTGTCTAGCGTGACTACATATGGCATTATCTTCACGACCTCACGTACAGGAACACGAGCTTCTGCTGATTAAACTGTGAAATCTGCTGTTTGATTAGATCTTTATATCTTTACATTCCCATCAAGTCTCCAGTAGACATGCTAAATGCCAATGAATTTATCTTTCTTGGTAGAAGAGAGATGCAAATAGAAATGAGTTGAAGGTCAGAAGACCCAGAGAAATCAGAAGAGCTTGTGATCTCTCGTTCTGGAGTGTGTTTCTCATAAAACACCGTAACTTGTAAATCACAGTACGATGAATCATTGAAGAAATCCACTAGCTAGTCACGACTGGTGCAAATTGGTCGTTCAACCACGTTGGTTAATGATGTCACACATGTGGAGGAGTAATAACTACTGTTAATGAATCTGTTTGAGATCTAATTAATGCGAGATGTTTTTCTATAAATTACGGACTGGCATCTGAGGACTATTTCTAATTTTTCTCAGTTATTTTGCTCTGAGATGCTGTTTCCGAATGTTTGTTAGAACTATAGTTTTGGGAAACACAGACTCGTTGAACTATGATGATAACGACAGAACTTGCGAACATAGTTGGCTAACGCTGCTTTCGAGGAACACTCTCCTGGATGGTCTGAATGCCACAGGAAAGAGAGATGAAGACAGACGAAGCTGAAGCTGATAGAGCACTGAATCCGTCACTAGAGTAAACATTAAGAAACATATACAGATACATAAAAGATACATATACACAGTACAGTTTACCCATCACAAATGAATGAGCTGAAATTACACGAGCACTTAGTTTAGTATATTTAAACAATATTTACAATAAAAATATTGGATTTAAAAAAAAAAAAAATTTATACAAGGCTCTCAGTAGAAACATTTAACCTGTTAACCCTTTCCTCACCATTGTTGGAATTGTTCGCCAATCCATGTTTTCACAGATATATGATATATATGATATATATATGAAACAAGCGATTAAAGGCTGCCAACTTAAAATTCCTTTTTTTTAAACGCAAGCAGGAAAGAGTTAGCTGTCAGTGTCCTGCTAGCAGAACATTTGGTGTGCTTTTTATTGCCTTTTTTTCTCTATCATATATTTTAGCAATCATCATAAATTAGGTATCAGTCAAAAGCTTAAACACTCAACATTCATCCTGTGAAAAGCATTTTGAAATTGGAAATTGCGTTATCATGCAAACACTACTGTAAATCCTTTTAGCTGGCTCCTCCCACTAGTGCAGTGTCATGTTTCATATTACAAGATATACAATCAAGTCTTTTTCTAATCTTGACAAAACACACATTATTGGACGAAGCAACATAAGATCATTTAGCAGAAATGTGGCCACAGGTTTGTTTCTTCCTCGAGTCTGTGTTAATACAACCAGTGTATCTGAAATGTGTAAGTGGACTGAATCTAGCAAACACAAGATTGAATCTGAAACACAGAAAGTCAGAGTTAGAAAGAATAATGGACAAACATAACTGTTTTTGCAGTCATGCAACACTATGATTGTTCTCTCTGAAATGTGCATCATGGTGGACATGTGAGTGTGTGTATGAGTGAGCGAAAGAAAGTGAAAAGAAGAAGAGCTATATGAAAAGAAAGTAGTGTGTGAGACCTTTCATGGGGAAAAAGGAGATATTTGAGGATTAACTCAGATTTATGGCATGTCATAACAATTTCTACGTCTCAGCGCTGACCTTTCCCTTAGCACTCGAGTGATAGATGTACTTCATTACCATGTTTGAAAAGCACCAAACCAAACACCTTTCTCTCACAGCCGTCAGTGATGGATCAGCGCGGGATTGTGGGTAAAAAGATCAGGTCTGCGTATGCTTATGACCCTGATGTCATGTTAACACAGAGAGGCTTGACATTGAGGACATATACAGTATACAATGTGGAAATCTCACAGAAACGATACAATATCTCTCCAATATAAGGACTGTTTCTTCTAGCTGATGTAGTTTCTATGCACCTGCAGATATATGAGTGTGTGACTGTTCAATAAATACAGTATGAAATTAGAGAATTAGTCACGTTTATGGCCATGTGAGTGTATTTATTTCTGTAAGCATATCAAATTTCACTCAGCTCCTTCACACATGCTAACAAGATCTCACAACACTTTATACATTTTCAATTATAGTGAAAGTCTTATCGTTCACAAATGATCCCTGTCGAGAACACACAGACAATTCCCTTCATTCCCTGAAACTTCAGGTTGTCACAACCGAATTGTCCTTCAAACCACAGTATATGTTTTAGGAAAAACTACATATTTTCAAAGCTGCTAATCAGTCTTGCATACAGTGAGTCCTGTATCACGAGGCTAGTTTAGGCTGATGTCCGTTAGGCACCAATGATCCGTCTTTATTAGTGATGCTGTGATAGAGGAACTGACAGATATTCATCAAATAAACTTTTATTGTACAAAGCTATCAAAATCAGCGGAGTCTGAAAGTTTTATCAGAGCTAAATTCAACGCAATAAAAAAAATAAAAAAATAAAATAAAATACTACATACACTATAAAAATGCTTGTTTCAACCCATGTTTGGGTCAAATATTGACAAACCCAACCGTTCGGTTAAGAAATGTAAACCAAGGGTTGGGTTTGTCCATATTTGACCCAGAAATATATATATATATATATATATTTTTTTTTTTTTTATCACAGGACAGGACCAAACACAACTAGACACACACAAATAAATAAATTAATAAATATATAAAATAAACAAACAAAAAATCATTCCGTTAGATTAAAGTTTACACTCTAAGCACAGATGCCTGACGTGACATTATGGACAAGGTGAGATTGTACAAATGGACCAAATGAGATGTATAACATTATGTAAATAAATGAAAATAAATACATTTAAATAGAATTTAAGGAGAGTGACATTTATAAAAGAAAACAATTAGATTTCAAATAGTGTCAAATAGTCATAAATAACAATTGTTGTCATTGTTACTAATTTTTTTATAAATAATTAAATAAAAGAGAAGACTGCATTGGTTCTTATTAAAATGTGTGTGTGTGGCCTTCAGTTCAGATGTTTCCCTGAGAGTAGACAAGACGTTTGTCGTACGTGTTCGTACCACAGTGTCCAGAAGTTACCTGGTCAGAAGTTACTGCCGTGGTCAGAAGTTACTGCAGTGGTCAGAAGTTACCGTGGTCAGAAGTTACTGCCGTGGTCAGAAGTTACTGCAGTGGTCAGAAGTTACCGTGGTCAGAAGTTACTGCCGTGGTCAGAAGTTAAGTGACCTGGTCAGAAGTTACTGCAGTGGTCAGAAGTTAAGTGACCTGGTCAGAAGTTACTGCAGTGGTCAGAAGTTAAGTGACCTGGTCAGAAGTTACTGCAGTGGTCAGAAGTTACCTGGTCAGAAGTTACTGCAGTGGTCAGAAGTTAAGTGACCTGGTCAGAAGTTACCTGGTCAGAAGTTACTGCAGTGGTCAGAAGTTAAGTGACCTGGTCAGAAGTTACTGCAGTGGTCAGAAGTTAAGTGACCTGGTCAGAAGTTACCTGGTCAGAAGATACTGCCGTGGTCAGAAGTTACCTGGTCAGAAGTTACTGCAGTGGTCAGAAGTTACCTGGTCAGAAGTTACTGCCGTGGTCAGAAATTACTGCAGTGGTCAGAAGTTACCTGGTCAGAAGTTACTGCAGTGGTCAGAAGTTACCTGGTCAGAAGTTACTGCCGTGGTCAGAAATTACTGCAGTGGTCAGAAGTTACCGTGGTCAGAAGTTACCGTGGTCAGAAGTTACTGCAGTGGTCAGAAGATACCGTGGTCAGAAGTTACTGCAGTGGTCAGAAGTTACCTGGTCAGAAGTTACTGCCGTGGTCAGAAGTTACTGCAGTGGTCAGAAGTTACTGCCGTGGTCAGAAGTTACTGCAGTGGTCAGAAGTTACTGCCGTGGTCAGAAGTTACTGCAGTGGTCAGAAGTTACCGTGGTCAGAAGTTACTGCCGTGGTCAGAAGTTAAGTGACCTGGTCAGAAGTTAGCGCGGGTCAGAAGAGTTACCGCAGTGGTCAGAAGTTACCGTGGTCAGAAGTTAGCGCGGGGCAGAAGTTACTGCAGTGGTCAGAAGTTACCGCGGTGGTCAGAAGAGTTACCGCGGTGTCCAGAAGTTAAGTTACCTGGTCAGAAGTTAGCGCGGTCAGTTTCTGTTCCTGCTGTTTTCTCCACCGGCTGTAAGAAGACTCCTCTCAGCGGGCAGCTCTGATCCGCCATGTAGAGGGATGTCTCCTAATGACTTATTCATATCATATTTCCTCTTCTCATCAGTCGAGCAAAGCCTTGTATACACTGTCATCTTTTGCTCTGCCTCCGTGCCGGATACACCAAACAATCTTCCTCCCACTCGAGGGGTCTTAAAGAGCGGCTCAGCGGGTGGGCTGTGTTTGCATAATTTTATTGCCAGTAAGGCATAAACAGTCACTACCACACTTGATTAATCATGGTTCTCATTTTCCCCGCCGTCTTTCATAGACATAAGTGCTGCCGAGCCGCATGGGAATTAATGTGACAGTTTAAAACACGCTTGTTAATCCCTCCTCGACGGCGGAAGAAGCTGCGATACAGCTGAAGTGTCTAGATGACAATGTTTACCTTTTTGTTTTTCAGTGTAAATCGCAGGATTACTGTTCATTAATTGGGACCCCCACGTTGAACGACTGTCCAGACATGCAAATCGCAAACACGTCCGTGCATTAAATGCGAATCGGCTCCTCGTTTGCCTTCAGTCGCTTTCGAATAATTGAGTTCTTGTGGTGTGTGTTTACAGGCGACACGTGCACCATGGCGGAGTACAACAAGCTGAAGAACATGCTGTTGGATATGCAGCCCAGGACCTCCACGAACGGGCAGCCGAACGCCATGGACCAGAGGAGGACTCTGGTGGACACCATGTTCAAGTATATAGATCGAAACCAGGACGGCCGTCTGAGCAGTGAAGAGCTGGCAGAGGTAAGAGGACCGATAGGGAGTACGGGATATTGTACAGTCATTTCCCTTTTCTCTGAAAGAGTTATTAAGTAAGGGATAATGTAGATCCAGCCGGTTGTTATCTCAGAATAAACCCTGATGGGGTGATCAGGATCAGGTCTTCATCAGCCTGAAGGGGTTTATTCTGAGATAACAACCGGCTGGATCTACATTATCACACTTATTACACAGATATTTTGACCAATCAGAATCAAGTATTACACAGAGCCGTGTAATAAATGATGATAATGATCATCAGACTGCACAGCATATTAGGAAATACTTCAGAGATTTATTATTTATTATTGCACACCCTTATGTCATCCCAAACTCAAATGTTCTAGTTTTTGAAAAGTTGAAGATTCATTACATACAGGGCTTGATATTCACTTTTCTCCTCATCATCCACTGTGACTAGTGGTTTTCCAAAGTTACAGCCACTCAGCATTTTCACTGGCCACAGTTCTTACATCAATACCATGGGGGAAAACGGCCATATACTGTAGATATTTTTTATATTATCTCAGAATTTGTCAGCAGGTTTATTAGGTTTATCTCACTTTAAGACCTGACGCACGGATCCATTATACTGTTACACATGCGTTTCTTTCTCAGCTGTTTATGTTCACTTAAAACACAACTGGCTCTGGTTACATGAATACTCACCAAGATCAGCTTTATTGACATTATTTTGTGTGTATTTGACTGTTTAAGCGCTATAATAAAAAAATAACTAAATTTAGTGCTGAGAGGCAGCTTTATGTTTTTTACACCAACAATATTCATCCGGAGCAAATGAAACGAGTGAGCGAGGATAAGAGTGTGTGTGTGTAACTCGCTGTCGGAGAAATGAGAGAGAGAGAGAAAGAGCAGATGGTATCGTCTATCTATTCTGCTGAAAATGAGCATTGGAAGCGTTTCAGATATGTTAGTATCGTAAAATCTGTATTTTTGACAACCCTACATTGCGTTTAGTTCATTATTTCAGATGGCTTTTTAAAAGACTACAATTGAAAAATGTATAGGCTATATTATGTATAAAATTCAACCCACCAAAGTGGCTAATAGGAGAGATTGTGTTAAATAAACCCGCATTTGGCAGGTTGGCGGGTGTTAATGTCAAGCCCTGATTACATGACAGTTTATAGTCTGTTAAACTCCAAAAGACAACCACCTCCAAAGCTGTCCATATGATTCATGTGCGACTTTAAGTTGTTAAATAAGGTTTAGGATTAAAACTGTTCACTGTACACTCTTAGAAAAAAAGGTTTATTTGGATCTATATAGAACTTTATACATCCAAATATCCAAATACATCCAAATACAAAAAAAAAAAAAAAATTCATGCCAAAAAGGTTCTATGTAGGGTGTAATTACATAATATGATTATGTTTTTCTAGTGATAAAGTATGTTTACAGGCTGTATAAAGGTAGGGTAGGGAATTTAGAAGCGTCTAGCAATAGTGAGCTAGCTTTGAAAACATGAGATCCTTCAGAGCGTCCTTCAGAACACATGAACTCTCACAGCAGAGTTTGCGAGACGAGAGACAGCGTACATTACTCATGTCTCAAAGCACATTACAATAATAATGAACGTAAACCACTTGCAGAGCTCTTACTTGTGCCATCTGACTGCTGCAGATTAATTTAGCCGTTGATACAGTGTTGACATGAGCCGGTTTTGGTCCAGAGACTTCCACAGAAGATAGATGTACATGTTTTAATATTTAGACTACTTCCATTATTGATTTCTATCAGGAGGTGAAGAAAGTTTCAACCAGTATAACAAAAAGTGTTCATAAAACAAATAGCCTACCTTACCTATAAAATTAAAAATGAATTAATTTAAAGTAAATCCCTAAAATGATCCCATGATGGAAGGAAACCCCTAAAAGGTTCTATATATGAATCTCCTGATGGAACGTTTTAGAAAGAAATAATTGAATTATTAGAACTAATAGCGCTTCGTGGCCACATTACCACCTCAGGTGTGCATTATTTTCTAATAATTCTATGTACCGGAGTCAATTATTCTGCTTATACTACGGTTACCACACCTCAAGACATTGTACAGATTATGCATTTCAAGAAATTTGTCAGGTTTTTGTCCTTAAAACGCTCTTGTGTGTGCCTAAGTTCTTATGCATCTCATCCCACGCTTGACCCATTGATAGCAGACTAATGCAGTTATTAAAACAGTTATTAGAGAGAGAGAGTCTGTGCGTCTCGGAATAATAGCCGCGTTTCCATTACTCTTCAAAATGCGCAAATTGAAATTGCGAATTTAAAATACGCCCAATGGAAACATGTCAATTTCGCAAAAACTCCCATTTACCGCAAAAAAGTTTTCCCGCTCGCATGAGGAGGTTTTTCAGGAAATTCAAAAAATAAATATTTCGCAAAACTGCAATGGAAACAGTTTTTGCACATTTCCAGGTCACCTGACGTAGATGATGAGGTGTGTTTGGACAGAATACGAGACAGAGTTCTTTATTAAACTCATATAAGACAAAAGAATCACAGGAATAATAGATTCTAAACCTCAAATAAATGCCAAAATCAAGACCTGGAAGCAGATCTGAGGGAGAAACACCCAGAAACTCCTCATATGTGCCGCTCACAGGTATAATAAGGGTCGTTCCTCACCATTAATGCTTTAAAACACTCATACATCTCCTTCTATTAATAATAATGTCTAGTGCAGTGGCTGGGATATAGTACATAAACCTACTAATGTCCGTTACCATGGTTTTTGGAATGATTTAACTTATCGCGAGAGAAAAAAATGAAGTTTTAGTCTCATAACATCGGTTAATGGAAACATCGTCATTTGCAATCGTTTTTTGTCGACATTTAGAAAAAATCGCAAAAGTTTTGCGCAAATCTGTAATGGAAACGCACCTAGCGTCTCTACTACTAGCGAAACTGTAAGTTTAACTGCTTCAAGAACAGCGCCGTTATTACCTCACTAGTGAGAAATATCATGTAGCTTTTAAGTTTTTAAACTATTTTAATGACAAAATCGTCAGAGCAGCGCTGACATGTTTCTGTGTGAGTGTGTAAATAATTGCACACCCTAGAATGTTCGTCAGCCAATCAGATTCAAGCATTCAACAGTCCATATAGAACCTTTTCCTCTAAGAGTGTACGTTATCTCGCTTGTTTCACGGATACTCACCAAATAAATACATGCACATAATATGTTAATTTGAGTTTTATCATTTTACCGGCATATTATCTTAAATCTTCCACTAAACAAACATTGAAGCAATATTACAGTGCATTGATACTGACTATTTCAGTACAGTAATTGAGTCGTGCACTGTAAAAATAGGTTACTTGCAATTTTGACCTTGAAGAGCTATTTCTGCCCGATTTAATGCTTAAAAATGAGTTTTGTTGATATAATTTACTGTATTTAGGTGGTTTCAGTGGATTTGCTTTTAATTAAACCAGTTAACTTAGAAGTTACCATTTTTTTTTTCAGTGTATGAAAGACTAAAAGTAGTGTAAGTTTCAGAATCCTCCGCTTCCAGCCAAACTCATGTTTAATTCAGCTTCTGCTGGCTTGGTTCTTGTCATTATTGAAATCTGGGTGATTAAAATTATTGAACTCTACCATTAACACTCATCGCATGTGCCAACCAATCTGCATCCAGAACAACTAGGTTGTGCGGTATAAGACAAGAGCTTCATCACACCTGTAATGGATAACGCTGTTCAACTCCTGTTCTTCCACAGATCTCCATAAAGGAGCATCTGGAAAACATCTTAATGGAGTGCAGCATGCAAGACCTCCTGCGCTACGACGACTACAACAACGACGGTCACCTGACCCTTCAGGAGCTTTACACAGCTTTCCGTGAGTCCCACACATCACTGCCCTTCAGTACAAATGAGCTTCTCTCTCCATGTGGCAAATCTGCAGGTTTCTCTTCTGGCTCTCGGTGAGCCAGGCACCATTACGCCTCTCTCTGAAACACATTTGCACCTGATCCTTTGGGCCAATGAATGCTAATCATGGCCTGATGATGAGAGATGAGTGCTTTTGGCGGAAAAAGAGAGATGAGATGGCAAGCCGAGATTATCTCGTATCATCCATCGTCCTACGCCGCATAAAGCAAAAGCTCTCGTTTCATTCGTTTCAGGAATTGGCAATGCAATTCACAGTCTCAGCTTCCCGAATGAGCAACTGTAACTAAAATTATACATCCATTCCACGCGGATATAAATCACGGTGTTAAGACTCAGCTACAGAAGAAACACGGCTCCATTACCCAGCACCAGTCATTTACCTGTGTAACGAGGAGTTTAGTGGAGTGTTTGTCATTATACAGTCCCTTTGCTAGTGTGTGTTGGTCATCACATGAGAAGGCTGACGTGTAATAAAACATTGCATCGGTCGAGATCTCCTCAAGGTTAACCGTGTTGCTGCGGTGGGGTTTTGGAGGATGTCATCTGGAATAAAGGAGAATATCTCGTGAGAAAGGATCATTGCTGAAATTGTTTCCGTGCAAACAGACGTCCCTGAGGAGATCCACTTCATGCTCCTCTGTTTTCTAAGAGATACACACTTTATTTTTTTTGTCTGACGAAATTGCTTTACACATGTTATTCAACGTTCTCATGCTGTGAGCTTTCAGAGGAAACGTGCACATATTTAGAATTTCCCAAGTCTTGTTCTGTCGTTTAGACATCATCATTATGTTCATTCATGTATTGTTTAGTGGTTTTAAGCTGGTAAGTGGTATCAAGCTGGTTAATACCTAGTCATTAGCTGTTCATTAGCTGTCCATTAGCTGTTCATTAGCTGTTCATTAGCTGTCCATTAGCTGTTCATTAGCTGTCCATTAGCTGTTCATTAGCTGTCCATTAGCTGTTCATTAGCTGTTCATTAGCTGTTCATTAGCTGGTCATTAGCTGGTCATTAGCTGTTCATTAGCTGTTCATTAGCTGGTCATTAGCTGGTCAATAGCTGTTCATTAGCTGTTCATTAGCTGTTCATTAGCTGTTCAGTCAGTAAAGGCATATATTCATAAGCAGCTTATGATTATGCACAATAATTTTTATAGACACAATAATGAGTTTTCAGATGTATTGACCATTCAGCATTGTTCGCATGTTGACAGTTGTCATTAAAAAACACTGAATTATTTTGCTGTTACACTTAATCAATAATTGAATACTTAATAGCCAACATTTTTTTTTTAAATAAACCAAAAAAAACAAACCAAAAAAACTAGGTAATACAAATCAAACTATGTAATAATCTAATGAACATTTTTAACGAACTACACTGAAAAAAAATATTTGTTGAATTTAATCAATTTTTTTATCGTAAGTGGTTGCACACAATTGATTTTACCTACATTTAAACAAATGCATTAAGTTGAACTAAAGTTGATCAACTTAATGCATTTGTTTAAATGTAGGTAAAATCAATTGTGTGCAACCACTTACGATAAAAAAAATGGATTAAATTCAACGAAAAAAAATGTTCAGTGTAATTGTCCAAAAGATTACATTGACTATTTTTGTTGACACTTTTTGGTATCGAGTGACCTTATTTCAATGCAGAAGTAAGTGAATGTGTGAGATGTGTGATTGATTAGGTGATATAGGGAAATAAACAGTACAAGTATTTGCGCTACAAACCAGTGTATTTATGATAATGACATTTAAATATAATAACAAATACCAGTATCAAGCAGCATAACAGGCTGTGTTTGTGATGGTACAATAACTGGAAGAGAAGGACAGCAGAAACCAGAAACATTCACGTCACTAATGACCGTGCTGCTCTTACGTGAAAAATAAGTTGGATAAACCGCTTTTTCATAATGCATTCTGGGATTGCATTCATAAAATGGTGCCATACAATTTGGCCAAAGGAGGTATTTTAAAAACACAAGTAGGTTATGTTGCCAGATTTGTATCATTAGGCAACATTCACATCTAGAGAAGTCATGGAAATCATCTGTCAAAAAGTGTGTAAAGCTTGTGTCTATGTAGCTCTCTGTTAAATATACACCTTACATTAGAGTTTGTTCGCACATTGGGTTTAATAAAGCAGAATCACATGCTCATATAATATTAATCTGAAAAGACTGCAGCTTGAACTAATCTGACAGTCCTGGATTTCAGCGCTAATACCAGAAATAAAACATATAAGGCTCAGTTTCTAGGACAGAAATACGACAACAGTTGTAGAAACCAAAGAAGACTAATGATCAGTAGTGAGGTTAGTGATCTGAAGAAGCCACAACAGTAAATGTGTTCATGCTGCAGTGATTCCTCAGATCGTGTGCTGTTTGTGATCAGATGAAACATTTACAGCATCTGAAGGAGAAACCTGAGTCTCATCCGGAGAGCAGAAGATCAGTGAGACAGGAGAATCCACCGACAGAAACTACCAGAACATCTCACTTTCTGACCGCAGACAGGACTATAGAAGCTTGTTTCCGCCACAGAATCCAAAATAAAAAAGGTAATAGCGACTTTTTATCACAATTGCGAGTTTACATCTGGCAATTCTGACTTTTTATCTCAGACTTACGTGATCTAAAGTCGCAATTGCAAGTTATAAAGTCAGAATTGTGAGATGTAAACTCGCAATTGCGAGAGATAATGCAATAATTGCAAAATTCAGACATTGTTTCTCAGAAGTGCATGTTTATATCTCGCAATTCTGACTTTATAACTCGCAATTGTAGTATATAAAGTCAGAATTGCATGATATAAAGTCGCGATTGCGTGTTATAGGGCCCAATCTTGCACCCAGCGCAATTGACTCTGTACAGCGACACATGCATCATTCCTATTTTGCACCTGACGCACAGCGGACTTTTCCCTCCACAGAAGCACGTCGGTAAATTAGGGAATGAACTTGCGCTCCCGGGGGCGGTTCAGCACAAAGAGGAGGCGTGTTCCGGCGCAAACGTTCCCTGGTGCTATTTTGCAGTTTCAGAAAACAATTCCGCCACAGACCAGGAGAAACCTAGTCTAAAGTCAGTGGCGCGTTATTCAGATGCTGTTTTAAGGGCGCATGCTTGGCCATAATCAATGTAGCGTGTGCACAACACACACACACTTTGCTTATCTCATCTACACAGAAGCAGCAGTTCTCATTTTTAGAAAAGGAAAAATATTACCACATGAGGGAAATCATTGTTGTGTCCATGAAGATGTGAAAAAATAGGCATAAATCTAGCTTACACATTTACCCAAATTATTATACGCCTGTTTAACCGAAGCTAAGTTGGGTGTGTTTCTCCATCCCCAATGTCACTTCTCTGTGTTTTACGGCCCTGACGAGAACGTCGGTCTCCTCGGCTGTGAACCGCTCCTGGTGTGCGTCTGGCAAATCCGCCGTTATAATAGCAATCCGCCATGGAACAAGCGCGCCTGCTCTTAAAGGGAATGTGAGATGACGCTCTGATTGGTTTATTTCACGTTACGCCCAAACCACACCTATGAGTAATGAAGCTACTTCAGACCAACCCATTTTAGATTTGCGTCGGGCGCAAGAGTCAGTTATCCCGCCGGTATAATAGCAACAGCGCCAAGACCCGCCCACAAAGTTACTTGCGTTTTGCGTTTGATATTTGCGTTTCAGATTGTTAAAACAGGGCCCATAAAGTCAGAATTGTGAGACATAAACTCGCAATTCTGAGACAAGTCTTTTTTTTTTTCCTTAGAATGCGCCGAGTGCGTCCTTAGAATGGGACTTTATTCTGAGAAAAAATGTCAGAATTGCGAGATATAAAGTCAGAATTGCGAGTTTATATTTTGGAGTGGCTTATTTCTTGCAATTCTGACTGTACATCACTCAAGTCTGACTTCATATTCTCACAATTCTGCGAAAACAAAGTCAGAATTGCGAGATGTGAACTCGCAATTGTGAGATTAAAAAAGTCGCAATTTATCTTCTCAAATGTTTTATCCTGTGACGGAAACGAGCTTCCGTACAAATATAAGAGGCTCCAAAAAAAAGAGTCACTGGTAAAAACCTGCTGGAAGTACCGAGCCGAAGCCTGAGCGACTGAGACGGACGATCGATGATCACCTTCAGGAGTGTTTCTGTCAGAGCGGCGAAGAGAAAGAGCATCTGGGTGAGGGGCGAGCGAGCGAGTGAACGGTGTAATGGTTTGAGAAGACGTCCCGCTGAGAGCAGGGCTCCTGTGCTGAGGGTTAGCGGGTCTGTCCCGTCTGATGAATCTGAGCTGCAGGTCAGGCCAGCTTCATGCACATCAGAGCGGGTCGCAGGACTCTCCAGGGCCCGAGTTACTGAATCAGACAAGGAGTTAATTGAACACGTCGAACCAAGACACTAGCGTCACTGTCTCGCTCACTAACTGAAGTGGAGCTTCGAAAGAGAGTCATGTCAGCCGCTCCAGAAACCACACACACACTGCAGTCGGATGTTGCTAAGCTAGCTAAAGAAGTGCACTTATAAGTTCCCATTATAAATGCAACATGCAAAAATGGATACAATGTATCCAAAAATAGGATACAAAATGGATACTATAATAATATTAGGTAACACTTTATTTTACAGTGTCCTTGTTACATATTCTTACCATTAACAGTAAATTATGAATAATTACATGCAACCTAATCCTACCCTAACCATATAGTAATTATAGTATAGTAATTACATATTGTTAATTAATTTTACTCTGTACTTAAATGTATAATTACACTGTAACAATGACACCTTAAAATAAAGGGTTACACTTTATTTGAAGGTGTCAGTGTTACAGTGTAATTATATATTTAAGTACAGAGTAAAATTAATGAACAATATGTAATTACTATAGGGTTAGGGTAGGATTAGGTTGAGGGTTAGTTGCATGTAATTATACATAATTTACTGTTATTACTATGGTAAGTACATGTAACATATGTAACAAGGACACTGTAAAATAAAGTGTTACCAAATAAAGTGTAGCCCAATATTATTATTGGAGCGCATGAGTATACTGTAAGTATAGCTGACATGTCTTGTCGCATCCTCTGTCTTGGATGAACATTTGCATTGTGGGATTGACTTCTTAGTGAAGTTATGAGTGATGCTGCTTAAATGAGGAGTATTAGCAGACAGTGTGATGTTTCTGCCCTCTATGAAGCCTTAAACCCTTGTGGAAAAGAAGTACACTTCAGCATACTTTTGGAAGGAGTACTTATTATGGAAATAAAATGATTTTAAAGTGCAAACTGAATATAATGTTTTTGGACACTGGATATTATTTACAATTAAACGAAATTGTATTATAGTTTCAATTTGCATGAAGCTGAATATTGAGAGCTTTTTGACTCGCTTAAGTACATCTTTATGTGCAATTTCATAATTCTATTGTCTGACATTTTTGATAAACTGTAGCATTAATGGTACACTAAAATATACTTTAATGTAATTTCTCCTGAAACTTGTATCATTTATGTAATTATATTTGTAATTAGACATTTTTAGCCCTCTGGTGCTCTTTTTTTATTTTTTTTATTTTTTTTAGTTGTTGAAATTTTTACCTTATCGGAATGGTACGAAACTCAGTTTTGACACTTGCTGTGTGAACACACAAAATCATGGACATGATTTAAAAAAGGTTAAATGGTCCTAAAAAAAAAAAAAAAAGAAGTCATTCTTGTATTGTTTGCAGTAAAAAATTAGCGATTTGGAAATGATTGGGAGACGAATTTCATCTAGTGGAAGCGTTTAGTAACTTTTAAAAAAGTTTTTAAAGTGTAAAGAAAAAAAGTGGATAAATGGGTTATAACTACTGCATAACTATAATTTAGTACCATAAAATCCCATATGAATACAAAATATTACATTTAAAAAAAAACATTATCGAACTAAAATATAGTAAAATATAGTACATTTGGTCATTTTTGACTGTTACATAAACAGCACCAGAGGGTTAAAGATGAAGTTGCAATTTAGTACATTTAAAATGTATAAAATTTAAATATAATATTGAATAACACACTATAGTTCAAATTACAATCAAGTGCTTTAGAATGTTAGTCAACACATCAAAATAAGTGAAGCACAACAAGATTAGTTTATGTATTTTTAAGTTTTGAAGTGCACATTCAACACAATTACGCACACTTCTTTTTTCACAAGGATCTGTAATCGTGAATAAAGTAATCATTGCACTCCAGAAGCACGAAACGCAGTCTGGGTTTGAGACGCACATTTGTCTTGTGGTTTTGTCTTCTTCACAGCTTTAGGAGACGTCTGTATTCTCTCTGGCAGGAACATGAAGTTCTTGTTCTCTGAAGCTGCTGTTCACCTAAATCAGCTTTTGTGTGATATTGCACCTGGACTGTTTCTGTGGTAATGCCACAGTCGTGCAAGTTGAAAGAATTTCAGCATGTCTTGAAACGGGGTTACGTTGTAATGCCCTTTCCTCCTGATAGCAGACGGACACAAGCCTCCACTGTCATTGCTGATATTGTCTTGTCCTGAATCCGCTGTGTCTCGATGTGAAGAGCCAGCTGTCAGCCAGAGTAAGATCAGCCATGCGCGCTGTAACGTGTGCCACAGCGTGAGTCATCCGGAAGAGTCAGCGCCACCGCAATCTCAGTGAGGATCTGATGTCTGTGCCACGCGAGGAGAGGAAGAGGAGGAGGAGGAGGAGGAGGAGGAGGAGGACGTGTAAATGCGTGTCTGGGAATTCTCACAAAGCTTAACGTGTTTCACAGGCTGGCAAAAGGTTTGATAAACGCACATTTATAGAAACTGGTGGTTTGATTCATTCATGAATCATTCCTCGAGTCGTGTGTTGTTAAGGAGAGGTGTGCTGGGTCTCGCACTGAAGGAGGGGTTACAGGATATCAGTAGATTAAATTATATTGAAAAGTTGACTGGAAGATGAAATGCTGCCGTTGCTTCATCACTCTCGAACCGGTGTGCGTGAACAGATTTGTATGCAGCTCTTCTCCGTCCTGTCACAGCTGTCGAGCCCCTAAATAGACCAAAAACAGTCATAAAAATAGCTCTGTTTTCCAAGTCTTGTGAAGTTCGGAAATGGATCTCACGGCGGGGCTTGAGACAGTCCCATGAAATGCGTAGATGCATCTCTAGCCCCGCTCAGACTGCAGGACATACCCATTCTGAACATCATATACGACTGGCTTATCCTGTCGGAACAGCTGGAGGTTCGGCATCGAGATGTCGTTCTCGCACATATGGAAAAGTTGGGGTTGAGATTGAATGCCAAGAGAAGTGTACTCACTCCAGCACAGAGGACCTCCTTTCTTGGTGTCATGTGAGATTCAGAAAGGATGAGGGCCGTGCTCTCGCCCACTCATGTCGCCACGATCAGAGGTAAAGCTAGGCCAGTCACTCACTGTAAAACAGTTTCAAAGGCTGTTGGGCCTGATGGCGTCCACATTATACCATTCGGCCTGCTGTACATGAGACCCTTGCAGTGGTGACTCAAGACCAAGAGGTTTTCCCCACTCCGTATGATCAAGATTGCACGGCAGTGTCTCCGTGCCTTGGTTATAAGGAGGAAACCTTGGTTCCTCTCCCGGGGTCCAGTGTTAGGAGCTCTCTGCCATCGAGTTTCGCTCTCGACAGACCGGCTGGGGAGCGCTAATGGAAGGCCAATCAGTTCAGGGTCTGTGGAGGAGTCGTCATCTTTCATGAGATGCATTGAGAGACTTCCTTCCAGACCTGAGGGTCCGTCACGTGCTCGTCCGCACAGACAAGATGTCAGTGGTCTCCTATATAAATCATCATGGGGGTCTGCGTTCAAAAATGGAAAAGTCAGCCAGCTGTTTATTGTCATGTTAGTTATTGTTTTTCTCCCTAAAAAAACATACTTTTACATATTCGTCTGTTATTGAACTAAAAAAAATTTGTAGAGTTCCAAGATGTTCTCACTTTCAAGGTATCCGATATATCCTCATGTCCAAGAGAAATGCACGTCACTAAACTAACACCAGAACTCTTTAGTTCTTTATTGCAGCACTGCCGGTATTGCATTGCTTTCATTGAGAAACCTTTAAAAATCAGCAGGACACAGACCGTCTTTTCTTCCCTATTGTATCGAGTGAAACGTCTTCTGGAACAAGAACTAATCTTGATTTTGTCCGTGGGGAATTGATTGGATGGTTGGATGGATGTGGTTTGCTATTGGTGGATCTCATGTGAGTGACAGAAAAGATTACCTGGGAGTTTTAAGTTTTTTAATTTTTTTTTTACTTCAGTTAACATTTACTTTTTTTCAAGCTACAAAATCTTTTTTAAATTTTTTTTATGGCTTTTAGTTTTAGTTAACTATAATAACCCTGACTCCTAGTTTCCTGTGGATCTACATGGACCAAAATGGAGGTTATATTTGTAATTTCACAAGCTATACCACATTCTTGATGATTCCAGCGCTTAAGAAAACCATTATTATTCCACATGTGATCTTTGGCAGCGCAGAAGAGAGCGTTTAGCGGAGGGTCTGCAGTTTCTCACACGCTTTGCATGTGCAAACGCACAAGTGCTGCTGCAGCATTCTGATGACCGTGGAGCGGCTCCCGACTGCTGCGCTCCGCATGTGGGCTTCTTTTATCCCAGCCTCCGACTTGGTCTGCAAGAAGGAAATAATTCATTACCGCGGCTGTATTGATTTATTCCTTCTGGAGGCCTGAGCTAGAGTCTGACTTCAAACAAATGCTTCAGGCGATGGACTGTTCAGCTCTTCCTAGCGCCGCCACCTTCACACACACACACACACTGGCAGCAGAAAGACTCTCTAATCTGCTGAAAGGCTTCAGTGTTCAGGCTTTTGTCACAGAGGCAGAAAATGGTCATGATGCAGCGGTTCAGGGTCTGGCAGATACCGTACTTTTCTTAATATAGGAAATTATTTTCTTAATATACTTTCGTGATTGCTTGGATTTGTCCTTTTCTTCCATTTGTCTTGCCTTTTTTGTTTGTTTGTTTGTCTGTTTAATATGTTCCTTGAAGTTCACGTATAATGTCAGTGACGTTTCTAGCACCCCATACATTTGCTTAAAGTATTTTAAGTCAATAATTGTATCTCTTAAAACTCATGTTTGATCACCAAAATGACATATTTAAAAAAAAAAAATCCTTTAAATAAATTCTTCATGCCTTAAAATAGCTTGATTGTAACTCGACACCCTTGCCTCATTTAGTATGCGCGGTTCTATGCATATGCAGATGAGCCCCGCCTCCACTCCCTCACTCAGCTCAGAGATCCACTGGTTGACGATCACACGTTGATCTGATTGGTTACAAGGTAGTTTGTGACGTCAGAAACACCAGCGATTTCAAAGCGTGTTTTTGAGACTGTCTTTGGTTCACTGCAGTTTTAAGGAGGAAATACTCAGCAATGGTGTTGACTTATGAATTTACACATGCTTTGTCTTAAAGCATATTAAAAACACCACATAGACACATAAACAACATTAAAAGCTTGATTTTCACCACAGAGGACTTTAACTGGAGCACTGTTCTGACTTGCTAACTGCATCTCTCTCCTTGTCACTGACTGAACTGACAAGGTGAAGTGGTAGTTGAAGTGTTGTTGTGTTGTCAGTCAGATGTAAATATCATAGCAACACATTCTCAATCCCAGTTCGCCACATAGTGATGCTTGGTTAACTACTTTTTAACGCTCAGGAGCCTTTTAGAGTCATTTTTCGACATGCAGTGTACTCCATTGCTTTTCAGTTGTTTGCCTTATTCTTCAGGTCAAGACGCATTTAATTTTTTGCATGCATTTGTAAAAGTAGAAATGGAATTATGAAATTATGAATATTGATACTTCCATAGATGTTTTGGAGTACCTAACCCACCCCTACCCTAACCCTACCCACTTCTCAACAATATGAAACACAAAACGGGCGCAGTGGGTATTTTGGCAAAATCGGACAAAAACAGTATGAAAGTATTATAAACAACTCGTGTTGTATTGCAAGTCTTCTGAAGTCAAACGATTTCTTAAAAAATGAAGAACAGAGAACAGATCTTAATGTTTTAATAGCTGAAAATGATCCCGCTCTGTGAAAGCACACAGACATATCTCATTCAGAAGAGACACCCATACTTTAGATGTAATTGACGCAATAAACAAAAAACACACAACTGCATTTCTGCATCTGAAGTCCACTAAACACAAACTATCTTAGCAGTGAAGACCGTATGTAATTGAACAAACTAAAAGTAACACTAATCACAGTAACAGTGACAAAAAAAATAAAATAAAAAAATCATCATAAACTCGAGCTGCTGTGTTTTGGAGCAGCTGTAGTTTGTTTATTAAGCGTGCAGGGCAACCACCCAGTAGAGCATTACAGTAATCTAGCCTTGAGGTCATGAACGCATGAACTAACTCTTCCGCATTTTCATTGAGAGCATATATCGTAATTTAGATATTTTTTAAGATTGAAGAATGCGGTTTCACAGATACTAGAAACGTGACTGTCAAATGAAAGATTGGTATCAAAGAGCACACCCAGGTTCCTAACCGACGACGAAGACTTGACAGAGCAGCCATCAAGTGTTAGACAGTATTCTGGGTTAATATGTGCAGATGTTTTTGGTTAAATAATTGGAAACTCTTTATTTTTTTCAGAATTAAGTAGTAGGAAATTACTAGTCATCAAATTTTTTATATCAGCTGTGCATTCTGTTAATTTTGTGAATTGGTAAGCTTCGTCAGGGCGTGAAGAAATATAGAGCTGAGTATCATCAGCGTAACAGTGAAAACTAATGCCATGCTTCCTAATGATATCTCTCAAGGGTAGTACAGAGTGAACAGCAACAGTCCTAGTACTGAGCCTTGTGGTACACCATACTGAACTTGTTATCGATGGGACATCTCTTCATCCTCAAAATTCCTCATGTTTTGACCAAACACAGAAAATTGTATTGTTCAAGTATCGCAGTTATGTTCTGTTTCCTTTTGTTCCTTTTTCTCCACTCTGTTTAGTTTAGGTTTTCATAGTTACTCATTACTCCCTCATTAGTGTCCATAGCTACCCATTACTTTGACCTGAGTCTCGTTTTGTTTCCTCGCTTGCCATGTGTTTATATAGTGCTTAGTTTGCAGTCATGTTCTGTCAGTTCGTTTTAATGGATTGTGTGGTTTTGCTTTTTTCCCTACGTTTTCTCCTGAGATCTCCTGAGTGTTGTGGATTTATGATAAAGACTGCTTATTGATAGTGATGATAGAAACAAAGCTTTTCAAAACTTTGAATCAATTGAACTATTCACAAAATGATTCACTGTTTCGAAGTGCTGGAAGACCTGCTGGTCAGAATGGTCAGCACAAAAAGCCGAAAACTCAGCATAAACATACATAACAATGCCTTTTACAAGTTACAAATGTTTTCATGAAAGTGTAATCTATTAAAAAGCAATTAACAAATCATTTAATACTATTAAATATGATAGAATGTGTGTTATTGTATTACATTATGGGGCATACTATAAGCTAAAACTGTTCCTTTTTATTATGTCATTAAAATGTCTACAAATTTATCAAACTTTGTTAAGCAAAGCCATAGACCCTGTTTTATGGGTTCACAGAGATCATCACACCCTAGTGGCGAACCATTGGCATTTCTAAACATTTCTAAACAGTTATGACATAACCAAGCCTCGTTAACTGAAATCACATGACTTTGGCAGTCTGATACATACTCTGAATCATTAGTTTAAAACAAATTATTAAAAAATGTTTGGAAGTAAATGATGGCAGAACAAGAATCATTACTTTAAATAGTGAGTGTGCTTTCGTACTGTGAGTGTGATGTTAAAACGCACGACATCTGTGCACCACAGACAACAATCAGCACCTCTTGAACCGCACAATCATGGTTTGCCATCCCTGTCAGTCTAAAGACATCATGCATTCATAGCTGTTGCTGTGGCAACTGGGTAACGCTGATGTCACACATCCACTGGTTGAAGATCATCCCTTTAGACGAGTCCTCGGCTGGAAATGCCTTAAGTGAATCAGCAATCAGTCCGGCTTGATTGCACGTGAAGAGAAAATTGAGAAGCACTTTGCCCGACTGATTATTCTATAATTCAGCTGTTTTGAGCAATGATTATTGACTGATTAATTGTGCAGTGTTCAGACTTACAGTGTGGGTTTGAAGCGTCGCTTTAATTGGGCCTCTGACAGTGCCGTTAAAGTCGCTTTCATATTTCATTTTGTATCATATTTGGTACATCTGGCTTATATAGTATAATATAGTGATAATATGAAGGAAAAAAACAGCTCAGTTTTATTCATAGGCTCAAACTGAGGAAAAATATGCAAATTGGTGCAGATGCTGATACTTATATGGACAAAAGGTGAGATCAAATTCTGAGGCTTGTGATGCAAATCTATGTGATCTTTATAATAGTATAGCAGATACTACCATAAAATGCATATAAATATATGCGATGATATTTAAATGCTTAGTTTTATGATCAAAGCTCTGTAGTTTTAAAACATGCAATGCAATGCAATGCAATACAATGGTGATTGAGAGCACAAATAAACCTTCCTCAAAAGCATGATTTTTCAAAAAAAATAAATAAAAATATGTCTGGATAAACAAGTAAACCTGAGTTTGTTTAGTCCCAGAACGGGTTCATCCTGAAATATTACTAACAATATGAGAGTTATTTTTATGTTTACTTGATAAATCAGACGAGCTGAAGGAGGACGTTTGTACAATTACACTAAAAGACTTTTACTCGCGGTTCACCGTGGATGCGCACAGCAAGAAGCGTAGTTGTCTGTGGTGATGTGTGTCAAGTTTGCATGAAAGATCGTCATATCTTGAGGTTAGCAGATATCACATAATGCATCCTGCTGACATGTAATTAGGTGAAAACCCCAGGCTGCTCATTATCCCATTATAGCTGTGAATCTAAATGCAAACTGCCAACAGGTCTATAATAGCTTGTCAGCACTTCTGATTGAGTTTGACATAAGTGTGGTGAGACGTCAACATCACTTTCATTGCTGTCATATTACCCTCCTCCACACCACCGCTCATAAATCTCCCCGCTCAACATTGTTTTGACTGTGTGACGCAAATCATATTTCCACAATATCAAATCAGTTAGCTCCACATTTCAGTATCATTTATTTCTCTTCATAATTGCACTGCAGTGTTTTCACCTTGGGATTGTCCTTGTATGTTTTCTTTTAGGAATAGAGCAAGCTGTCTAACTTGACTGGCTTTTACCAACATATAAGATATAGGAATGTTTCCTCTTCTTTTTCAAATTTGATAGAAAATGTATTTTGTTATCCAAAATGAAATGATTAGTTGCAGTTTCATTAATTGCACTGAGCTGTCTGGTCATGATATCTGTTATTATAGTCATGAAGCAGATGAGGTCAGACATTTTACCGTAGTATTCTTAAAGAGATGTATAAGAAATGCTGTAACTCTCTGTATAAACTGTATTTTACCAGTATTCTACATACAAGGAACATGCAATTTCAAGATGTAGATGTAAAAAAAAAAATAATAATTATTACTTGTCTTTAACTAACATCTATTAACATTTAAATTAATAATTTAATGCAATGCATTTACAATGCAAAGAGATTAATACTTTTATTCATCAAAAGTGACAGTAAAGACATTTATACCCAGACCGCAACATTAGTGTCGGCCCAGATCCGGCACACATCAGGAACGCATTGAGTCCACATGTACCAGATCCAGATGTGGCCCGGATCTGGGCCGACACTAATGTTACACAAGATTCTATTTTAAATAAATGCTGTTCTTTTGAACATCAAATAATCATGAAAAATAAAATGTATCAGAGTTTAAAATGCAGCTTTGATCACAAGAAAAAGTTACATTCTGTATTATAATAGTATTTTCACTCGGCACTATTGTTGATGGTGTTTTTTTGTTTTTTTTTAATACATATATATTGTACTTGTTCTGGTGTATTGGTGTATTATTCTGTTTTATGAACTTTTAGGGTATGTTTACACGACAACAGTGTACTACAAACTGAAAAAGCTTTTCCTTCTTGTACAGACGACAACATTGTAAAACGACCCCCGTTCACACGGATCCACGAAAACGACTAAAAACGCTGTATTCTGCTGCCAGGCCAGTAGATGGCGATGTCATTTTGTAAAGAAACACTATAGACTGAACACATAACACACATGCGCAAGGCAGCATTCACATGTTTGTAGTTTACACATATCAGTATCGCATTCAAAAACTTGCACTACAAATCCCTTTTTCAAAAGTTTGCATTTTCATTTTCAGGCCCTCAAAACACTAGCCTGGGAAAACCCAGACAACTTCTGGCAAAGAGCCCATTCAAGCCCATTTCTAATCCGTCCAAATCGAGGGACCAATCAGAAACGTTGAGGCGGGCTTTACACGATGACGATCGCTCTGATTGGTTTTAGCCCAGAGGCATTTGAGCGACGTCCGTTGGCGAAGCGCACCAACTTTTAAATGCATTATTATATTCAAATTGCAAACACATGAGGACAGTCTCCATGAAAGACCCACTGGCAGATGAACGTGCTGCTACATTTCTCTCATAGATTTAATAGAGGATTTTAACTGTGACAAGATGATTGACAGGGCAGTTTACGTGACAGATCCGTCCGATAAAGATTATGAAGTAGTATGTCCCAAAGCTTGCCTACTTTTTTGCTACACATTCAAAAGTAAATACCTTTTCTTCACAAAAAGAGTACATACTTTTATGGCGTAGTGTAACTTAGGGACGCAGCATATGGCTTTACACGATGACGATCGCTCTGATTGGTTTTAGGTCTATCCAATTGCACCCAGAGGCATTTGAGTGACGTCCGTTGGTGACGCCCCTTTGGAAATGAGTTATTAATCAAGCTTTGCCAGACCATAACTCAGTTACTACTGAGAATAGTCTGGTTTTAACCAGGCTATCAAAACACAGTAACTCCGCAACAAACGGAGTGAAACATGAACATGAACTTCTCTCTTCTGCTTTACAGTAGCACTGGAACCACATGAACTAAACCTGATGATCTGAGATGATCCATCTGACCAGCCTCATGTTACATCATAATATTTCTACGTCTAGGAATTTCATTTTTCAGAATCCTAAATTTTTCAGTGTTCTCTCGTCATCAGAAAAATGTACAAATTTTATTCAAGTCAAAAATACCTAAATTTAGCTCTTTAAGGTAACATATTGAAATGAGAGTTTGATGTGGTTTTACCTGTTCATTTTACACATGACAGGCATCACTGCTAATTGTTTGCAAGTCGACTTCATTTACACTTCACGCGGCGGATCTGGAATTGTATCGATTAACGCAGTGTTTGGTCTAGAAGCAACAGAAAGCAATCTCCTCCATTTGAGTGTATCCAGCTCTGTCATTACGTCTGAGGCCGGCACTAAGCCGGGCGGAGGAAGGGATTTCTGCTGTCATATTGCTACAAAATGGATTTTAGACCTTATATTTGATCAGAGAAGAGGAAACTCCTAGAGCAAGGTTAGATTGACCTTTTCTCTTGATATTGCGCTTTTCAAAAACTGATTTACTGTGGAAAACATACCGCTGGTTTTCTGTTAGTGCCTGTGCAGGGGAATGCGGAGGGCTGCTGTTAAACCATAATCTCTAATCTATTGTGTCTGTTTCACCAGTGCAATCTGCTGCGTTCAGAGCCTCTAACGTGCTTGGTCTAAATGCTGTAGTTCAGGACGCACAGACACGATCCCTGAGCAATCACATTAGTGTGTTCAGAAACATCTGTACGCGTCACCTGACTGCTGTCGGGTGTCATGACTGATGACATCTGCCACGCGAGCCTGACACGACTCTGCTGATCCCTGACACACACTGCTGCTGCTAATGTGTGTGATGTTCTGTGTCAAAGGCTACAAGTGTTTCCGACCCCAAGTCAACACAACCTTATGGTGAAGTCATTTAAAAATTATTTTACTCTTGTGAAAAAAAAATCAATAATTACTGCTTAAAGGGGACACATCCACCCTGTAATGGTTAAAATCCACCCACTCCTCTTTTTTAATCCCCAATCATAAGCAGTGTCTCAGAACAAACCGTTTGAGGATTGTTATACCCGCCCACCACTGCTGACAGACCCCATCCTATTAGCATAGGCCCCTCCCACCCCTGCTGACTGACTCCACCCTATTATAAATAGACCCCGCCCACCCCTGCTGACGGACTCCATCTTATTAGCATAGACCCCGCCCACCAATGCTGATGGACTCCATCCTATTAGCATAGACCCCGCCCACCACTGCTGACTGACTCCATCTTATTAGCATAGACCCCGCCCACCAATGCTGATGGACTCCATCCTATTAGCATAGACCCCGCCCACCACTGCTGACTGACTCCGTCCTATTAGCATAGGCCCCGCCCACCACTGCTGACAGACCCATCCTATTAGCATAGGCCCCGCCCACCACTGCTGACAGACTCCATCCTATTAGCATAGGCCCCACCCACCATTGCTGACGGACTCCACCCTATCAGTATAGACCCCGCCCACAGACTCCACCCTATTAGCATAGCTCCGCCCTCAGTGAGCTGTTCACAGTCCGCATGTTCATCTCCTCGCCAGAGCGTTTAACAGCAGCGTTCAAGTAAGACATGTATTCTTATTAAAGCTACTAAAGTTATTCAGTCGAGAGCAGTGAGTGATTTTCTGTTTTCTTTAGTTGTTTGATTCATATTAACAGCATATATAGCAGTAGGTTCTGTATATTACGCTGCTGTCACTTTAATACACAGATATAATACACACATGCGATTTCTTTCCCTGCTGTTTACATTCACAGACATAACCGACTGTGTTCATGTGAACTTTGTGTGTTTTTGACATAACCTTGTGTGTATTTAACAGTTTAAGCTCAATGAGACGTGGAAGAGAACTTAGTTTAATACTCCGTCTGACATCCAGCTTTCTGTGCGTGTGATTCGTGTGTGTGTGCGCTCAGAAAACCATATATCAGAAGTTCAGACTGATATGGCTTTAAAACACATGCAGATAATACACTGTCATGATGATGAAGAACTGCAACGTCACATAAGCGTGAGATTATAATCAAAACCAAACATATGCTTTAGTTTTCGTCAGAGTATCCGAGGCACGAGCTGTACAGGCTCCGCCCTCTTCTGGAAAGGGGGTGGAGCAGCAGCTCATTTGCATGTAAAGACACAAGCACAAAAACAGCATGTTTTCTCTTCCACTCAAAAACGGGCATTTACAACATGGTATAATAAATGATCTGTGGGGTTTTTGTAGTTGAAACTTCACATTCTGGATACACCTGAGACTTATATTACATCTTGTAAATAGGGGCATAACAGATTCCCTTTAATACTTTACAAATGTTATTATAACCTACATATGCAACCCAGGCTCATTGTAAAATCGTGCATCTACATACATTTTTGTTATACTAAAACCAAAAATGTACCAGTGTCACTGCAGTTTCCAGCTGAAATGAACCCTAGATGCAATAAAACACCAACAACTTTTATTCCTTTTCACACAAATCATGATTACAGGGGGATAGTATCGATTAATAAAGACATATTTCCGCACGGTTCCTTGCACAACACCGTTACCAAAACTCCAATCCCCTGAAACACGAGTCACGATAAAAAGAGCTCAAAGACTTGTAGAAACAAGACAACATGTCATGGTTTCTTCAGCAAATGTGTTTTTCACGTTTGCTTTTGCAGCGTTTTAGAGCCACTCACCGGCCATTTCACTTTAGGACTGTCATGATACGCACAACAACATCAGATCATCTTGCAGAACTGTCGCCACAGGCACGTTTCCCAGTGCAACAATGGAAACATCTAAATCAACTGGTTTCATTCAAGTCAGAAAATACTATTTAACATCACTGAACCAAGCTACGTACATCCATTTATGCTGAAACAAAATTGGTAGAAATGGCTCTTTAAGGTAACAATTGTACAAAAATCCATGCTCACAAAAGTAAGCAATTGAAATGTCAGTATTTCTCTTTTAACTTAAAATGTATTTGTAAAGTGGAGGAGTAAAAATTACAAATTAAATAGGATGCATTGAAAACAAGTGTTAGAATAAACAGTGAATACAGCACACAATGAGGTAAGTGACCACTTCATTACAAAGTAGATGTTTTTGTTGTGTGTGAGCATTGAACACACTCATCTTTTTTATTTTGTTGGTAATGAAAGTCTTTATTGCACCAACAGCAGTTTATTAGAGCGGGAAATGAAAGAATCAGTTCATGGTCGTTCAACGCTGGTCCGTTTAAGCATTTTGTGCCGGTAAACATCATTTCTGCTTAGTGTCAGACCAAGAGTGTTTATAATAAAATAATCAATGGTAATTTACCAGGAGTCTGTTTTCATCTGTTTGAAAAGATAATGGGAATATGGAGACTGTAATAGGCCTCCTCTGCTGTTGGAGACTGTATGAGCTGTTGCAGGTCATCAAGTCGAGAGTATCTGTGTAACTCTTTCTACAATACACACTGATTTAAAGCAGCTTTACAGAAAGTCACACTGTTATGTCTATAATGCCTTGATGCTTTACCATAGAGCAAGTTTTAGTGGGCGATAAGATTTTACATAATGATGATATGAGTGATCCTGCGGATTTATATTTAGTTCTATTGTATTTATAATGTTGTCTAGCACATATATCAGTGCTGCAGTGACTGAGACACATGACTGAGCGATCAAGACAATTAAGAGTTAAAATATCGGTCAGTTTTGTTCCATTAAGGCGAGACACGGCAGGCAAAAACATCGTTTTTTTTTTACTGGTCAATTTTGAGATTTTGGGATATTTGTCTTCAATAACATGTCTTCTTTCAGACTTGTGGTGAAAAAAAGTCAGAAATACACATTTAGGTGTTTATTTTCCTACACTTCGTCTGTTTGCGTCTGTAGATTTCTCCTAAATTCATCAAAAGTTGTCGTTGTAAATCCTCCCGCTGCTCCGCGATCTCTGTCTGCTCCCTGTCATCACACACACCGCTGGAAAGCTCTCTCTCTCTCCTGTACAATGCTGTCGGATCCAAATATGGTCATTTCCTGTCTATCAGCAACCAATCGTGAAAGTGAAAGGGCTGAATGCGCAATCTCATTGGCTGATGATAAATCTTTAAAGCCTGTTTTCTCGAAATGACTTTTCTCTCATTCTCCAAGTCTGAAATCTCCACTTCAGCAGCACCGATATACACCAAACTCTCCAGTCTTGTTCCTAGTTATATTATGAACACATTTACTGAGGGATTTGTAAATATATTATTCCTAGCCTGATTTATATACAATTTTATTCTTCCAAAAAACATGGCGAAAATCATTTTTTTAAGGCTATTGACAGTATATTCTGATTTACAGGATAACAAAAGTAGATATCCATAAATCCCTCTGTAATTTTTTCCCATCTAATATGTGAACACAATGAAAAAATAATTTTTAACCTGGCTTTATCCAATACTCAGATTTCGTTTTTTTTTTTATATATATGCAAATTAGCGCATATTTAATTAGACATTGCCTATTTTGCATATTTAAACATTAAATTACAGAAAACTTGAGTTACAATAAAAGTGTCCACACACACTGTTCTCAGTGCTGGAGCTCATGTGTAGAGCCACTGGTGACACTTCCAGCACAGTTTCATGTTGTGTCGAGTCGCATTAGTGTTTTAAAAATACTGATTTTTGATGCTATCATAGTCGAGCCCCATTCACTCCCATTCACTCCCATTCTCAAGGCATTTAACCTAAAACGACAATACGGTCAAACTTAAAAGTGGCGTTTCCATTCTAATTATGCTTTTAAACGAAAGTTTGCCTCGAGTAGATGAACAAAATGAGCCTAGGTTGCATTTTAATGCCACATTTTGCCTGATGAATATATTTATTTTCCATTTTTCAATGATTTGTTGTATTGTCCTAAAAACACCAATACTGAGTTCTAAAAAAGACTGCAGGATGATTCCCATGAGCCCCCAGGTTTCATTGTTGAGGTCTGGGTTCCAGTGGTCATCGTTCCCTCTGAGTTAAGACAGTCAGGTCAGATTAGATGGTGATCCAGAAGCGCTTCCAGCTGGGCAACATCACACTCGGCATTTACAGGTTTCAAAAGTTTCCCAGACCTGTCCTGGTTGAGCAGACAGGAGATTAATCACAGCGCGTGTCCTTCACGTCTTCAGGGAGCCGGTGACACGAGTGCTAAGCAGCAGAGAAGAGAAGAGCTGGTTCTGGACATGATGCAGACCGGCAGATCTGAAGTGTGTGACTGTAAATCATTTCAAAGGCTTCGTTAATGTTGATGCGTCTTTCTGTCGTGTGTTAAGTGTGTGAAGTCATCGGTGTGACTATAAACGTTTCGTTCATGTGTGTTTGTAGATCAGTCGATATCTCATATTGATTCAGTGGGGAACTAGTTCTTTCCTGACTTTTGTAGTCATTTATGATTTTTAATAAGCAGATTAATTGATTTGCTAATTAATATCTTAGCCTATTTGTGAACAAGTTTGACCAATTCAGTGAAAAAGAACAGACTCTAAAAATGATTCACTGACAAACCAACATTATTATAGCTTTTAATTTGTATCTTATTGCACGGCTCTCTGAAACGCTTGATTCTGATTGGTTCAATTCAATTCGATTCTCATTCATTTGTACAGCGCTTTTCACAATACACATCGTTTCACATTAGTCCACATTACAACTTAGAGTGATCTGTCACAGTTAGCTAAACTGCATTCATTTAAACAATGTAATAATTACATGTCAGGCGTGACATTTTGAGGGCAGTAATTGCCAATACCAGTGCTCATGTCTTTCATATCACACCACAGATGGACACGCTGGCTCTTGTCTCATTCAAACACAGCCTCAATAATTGAAACCGGAGGACTTCAGGATTAATAGGCCTTGTTGGAGTGTTGGTCTTAGTGCTAGAACGATTGATTTGTACACTGTGACGGATTATAAGCAGGGGTGCACATAACTAGTGCGTGCTAAAAATGCACATAACTGGTAGAAACCGTGGAGGGAAGCGCTTTTGAGTACCAACATTTTTGGGGACACGGACACGTTTACTTACTGGAGTAGGATCTTTCTCCATCTCTGGTAAGAGAGCAATCATGATCAGGGCAGCACGATATAACGCTTTAGCATGGATATCGCGATGTGCGTCTCTGCAGGATGTGGATGTCATGCACATATAGGGATCTCAGTTGATCGGTTTCGGTTCGGAACGCATGCGATTCGCGGATTAATTGCAAAGTTTACCCATCATGGAGTGAAAGTTTATCATTTGCATGCATAGCTGTCAACATTGAACATTGAAAATAAGGGAGATTTCCCGGAATCCATCCCCAAAATAAGGGATTTTTTTTGTACAAAATCGTACATGACGATGACCGTTTTTGTCGTTTTTCCCTCCATGACCAACACTGAAATTACAATGACAAATCTTTCAGTAGGCATAATGTGGACCTACATGGCTGCTTGTCAGGTAGTGGAAGGTGGTCTCCCATTTACTCAAATATCGGCATAATGTCCTCGGTTTTGGTTGGTGGTTAATTCGTGATTTTGGCCGTCGGCGTCCTGATCCATCATCGCACATCACACTCATCTACTCTACTCTCCTTGAAGTTCACTTCCCGCTACTTTTTCCCTCTTCCTCCCGCACCCGCCGTGCCGCGCCCGCGCCCGCGCCGCTGTGACTGTCTTCTTCTTCTTCGATAGTAGCCTAAGCTACTGTCTGTATACTGCCACCTGCTTTACTGGAGGTCTAGCAACCCAAGTGCAAGCCACTTCACAGACACAGATAGTTGCGTGTTCTGAGTTAACACAATCAGAGCGTAAAAATATTGTTTTTTTTACGGAAAATACGGAAAATTTACGGGAAAATACTAAAACGGGAAGACAGCTGGAAAAGAGCTAAAATACGTGATGCAGCTATGTTTGCATGTGTTGTTAAGTCCTGTCAGAAAACATCAAGAACAAGACTGGAACTCGCGCGCTGTTTTGTGCGCGCACACAAAGCCTGCGTTATGCGTAAGATCCCTCTTTGTCTTAAAGAGACAGCAGCCTAATATACCCACAGATGTCTGTTAACACAATGTTAATCAAACAACTGAAGAGAAAGAGGAAATCACTTTTATAGCTTTAACACAGATAAATTGTATTAATTACATTAAGTTATACGATGAAAACTATAGTCTATTTACATTTGATTATTCAATTTCTGAATACAGTTAGACTTGCCTGAAAAACATAAAGCACTACTTATTTCATTTGTGATGATGACAGCTTGTAGGATAAGGCCCCATTTACACGAAGGGAAGACGCAGATATTTCAACGCATTCTCATCCCAAGTCGTCATATACTGACGCTTTTGACATTTCGTCTACATAGAACGCACATGGCACCCTTTAGCGTCAATATGAGACGCACAGAGCTTTGTTCGGTTATGGGTAGGTTTAGGTCTGGGGTAGGGTTAGGGTTAGACCGCTAGGAGGCGCCTTCTGGCCCATATCTATCTGCGTCTCATATTGACGCTAAAGGGTGCCATGTGCGTTCGATGTAGACGAAATGTCCAAAGCGTCAGTATATGACGACTTGGGATGAGATCGGGCTGGATATTTCCCTGTGGTTTGGCCTCTCATTTACACGAAAACCACGTTTTCATCACAGAAAACGATTATTTCTAATAACGCCGGTTATGTGTTGCCGTGTCAACTGGGAGAAACAGGGTTTTAGGTTCTCAAACGTCACATTATGCGCCAGAAAATGCGCCCTAGGAAGTCGCTCGTGTTGTTTGTTGTTGTCGATTCTGAGGATTCTGATTGGCTTGCATGGCTTTATCCTTCTCTCTACACGGCCGCCCACAGGTTTGGCATAGTTATGATGGCGCTCAACGGCGTATTTATGCGGGTTGATGTAAATGACAACTTTTTTGAAAACGATGTTGTGTGCACGACGTTATTGTTGAAAACGGAGGGGGGGAAATCTTCATTTCTCTAAATACCCGGCTATGTAGCCTGGTTAAAACCAGACCATTCTCAGTAGTAACTGAGTTATGGTCTGGCAAAGCTTCATTAATAACTCATTTCCAAAGGGTTTTTTTCCGTAAAAAAAACGCACCAACGGACGTCGCTCAAATGCCTCTGGGTGCAATTGGATAGACCTAAAACCAATCAGAGCGATCGTCATCGTGTAAAGCCCGCCTCAACGTTTCTGATTGGTGCCGCGATTTGGACGGATTAGAAATGGGCTTGAATGAGCTCTTTGCCAGACTACTTGCAGAGCAAATCTACATTTGCCAGAAGTTTGTCTGGGTTTTCCCAGGCTACCGGCTATGTGTAAATGTGGTCTAAGTGTGCCGTGTAAAGTGTGAGTACCAGCATCTCCAGGTGCTCCTTTGAGAACCAGACCAAAAAAGTGATGTGCACCCCTGATCATAAGATAATAAACAGGTAAGATTTTAAAATGGCTTCATCTTAAATCATTATTTCTAGGGCTGTCAATCGATTAAAAATTTTAATCGATTAATCGCATGATTGTCATGAGTTAACTCGTGATTAATCGCAATTTTTTTTTATTTGTTCTAAATGTAACTTAAATTAATACTTTTCAAGTTTGTAATACTCTAATCAACGTGGGCATGGATAAATATGGATGCTTTATGCAAATGTATGTTTATTATTGAAACCATAGTCAACATAGAGCATGAAGACGAGACATGTTTCAAAGGTCATAGATGTTTTTCAAAGAACTTGTTCATGTCTATTAGACACATGTAGAAAGAACAAAGAAATATTAGGTTCCCATTACTTCTCTTTCATTGCACTGAGCAATTAACACAAACATTTGCATTTTAGATTTTTTAGATTAACACAAACATTTACATTTTAGATTTTTGCATAACAGGACAGCTCTTCAGAAAATGCTAAATGTACATTTATTATTTATTATTAGGCTACATTATAGTTTGTCTCTCTCTGTGCCCATTTTGATGAAGCTAAATTCTCAATAAAACTGTTTTCATTGGTATATTTTACTGTTTCTGTTGTCAAACAACGGAATGAATATGAAATAGTGACTGAAACGCGACCCATTAAGACATAACCAGCTCTCCCTTCCAAGACGTTAATCTGCACAAAAATCCTGATAATCGAGCCGTCGTCTGATGAAATCAAATACACATAAGATAAACACAATATCTGGTTTGCGATTTCGGCTATACTTGCATGTAAAATTAGAGAAGCAACATCATATCTGTGTTTAACTGAATTAAAGCGCTGCTCCTCTCTCCAGCGCGAGACGCAGAGAGAGAGCGAGAGAGAGAGAGAGCGAGAGAGAGAGAGAGCGAGAGAGAGAGAGAGCGAGAGAGAGAGAGGCGCGCGCGCGTGCTGGGAGAGCAGTACCGGCGGTACCGGTAGATTCTCAGAAACTAAATAAGGTTTAGGCGCTTTGTTGAAGGGAAAAAAAGAAATCGCTAAATGGGTCTGCAATGTCGCTAAGTTGGCAACACTGTGTATCTCCATTTCTACAACTAGGTTTTGGGCCACGGGTCAAACAGAAAATACGCGCTGCGTTAATCGAGCGTTAAAAAAAATAGTGCCGTTAATATGATTTTGCGTTAACGCGTTATTAACGCGCTAACTTTGACAGCCCTAATTATTTCATGTCCCTGTCATTATTTGTGTGGTGAAAAGCTGTGTATAAGTGATATGACTGAACTTGACCCCTAAAGTCTCAAAGCTACTCACAAGGAACTGTTTTTCTTCATGGACGTTTTGCGTTTGATATTTTCATATAAAAATTAATATTTTGACTCTAATTATTTACTTATGTGGCAAGAATCCATGTATAAAGTGGGATAGTGTACATCCAGCCGGTTGTTATTGCAGAATAAACCCCGACCAAGTGATCAGGACCCAGATGTGAAGCATATTTTTTTTCAACTTGTATTCAACAAGGACGCATTAATTTGTTTAAAAAAGACATTGAAGACAATAATGTTTGACAAGTGTGTGTATATATGTATAGTCACGGTGATTTTGCCAAGTGCAACATATTCCTGCATGGGTCAACCTATATAGTTGATTCTAGAACAACATTCCTGTCCGAAAATGTAGTCCTAACCCTATCCCTTCCCTTTGAATCTAACCCTATCCATAACTTATCCATAACTTATCCCTGAAACCAGAAAGAACATGATGGTGAGTAACAGTGGTGCAGAAGCACAGAACTCTGCTTTTAAGCCTAAACTCGACACAAACTGTAAACTTGTCCCTCAAATCTGATTTTTTGGGATGAATTGGAACACAGCTGTTGATCCAGGGACATGTTGCTCTTGGTGAAATCACGTTTGCTATATATATATATGCACACTATAGTTTGACGAATGTATATTCGCTTTCCGTAACTTTCCCAGGCCTGGACTACAACAGTTTAAAGATCTCCATGTTTTCAGTGAGTGTGGGATGGCTTTCATGATGTGTCCTATCGTTCTTCAGTGTTGTCTGTGTCTCGGAGGCATGAAACACTGAAGCTGGATGTTGTAGGAGCATGAGGAGCAACACGGTCTTCTTATCAGTCTTCACCTGCTGCACTCGTACATCAGAAGAGAGGGATCGGGGAAGGGAAAAAAGGATAAAAAGCATTTCAGGGCATCCAGTTTAAGACATTTATATTCATATTCTTTTTTTTTTCTTTTCAACGCAGTCTCCAAGAACACACTTGCTAGTGTCAAGTCATTTTTATTTCATTGAATGGAAATTAATTTGCTTGATAATTGCGTTGGCCCTTCTGGGCGAGATGGTGTCAGCATTCCTTAAATGTGGAGCGCTGGAGAAGCTTGTGTGCTCTTCTTTACACCCGTGCTTTACAGACGAGAATATAATCACTCGTGTGATCTCCTCCTCCCAGCAGCTAAGAGCTAAGAGCTGAGAGCTAAGAGCTGAGAGCTGAGAGCTGAGAGCTATCTAAGTGCATGTAAACTTGCAACTGCAAGAAAAATGTTAGAATTGTGAGCTGATTTTTATTTTATTTTATATTTGCTAGTTTATTTCACAGAATTGTTGCGACTTTATATCACAATTCTTGAAAAAAATAGCAATTCTGTGAATAAAGTTAGAATTGTGAGATTATTTCTTAAAATTGTCTTTTTTTATAATTGTGAGATACAGAATAAAATTGTGAGATATGAACTAGCAATTTCTGATTTGTGAGATAAACGACCAATTTCCTTTTTTTTTTTTTTTTTTTTTTTTTTTTCTTCCGTGGTGGAAACAAGCTTCCGGAGACTTCTGATCTTCCTGGCATCCATCAGAGGTTTATGTTGAGTGTGAGTGTAACACTGAGCGCTTCTGAGACCGTTTGCTAGATTGCTGTTAGATGATCAGATTTGATTAATAACAGAGACACAATTAGCAATACAATGAATGAAACTGGTGATTAAAAATGAACAGTTTTAGCGTCAGCAAGCAAAGACTGTCCAGTGCTGCAACTGACCAATCACAGCCAAGTAAATCAAGTCATGTAATCAAATGTTTAAATGAGTGTGTGTGTGTGTATGCGTGCGTGTGTGTGCGTGCGTGCGAGTGTGTGTGTGCGTGCATGTTTGTGCGTGCATACGAGTGTGAGTGTGTGTGTGTGTGTGTGTGTGTGCCTGTGCATGTGAGTGTGAATGACTGTGTGTGCGACAGTGTGTATGCGACAGTGTGTGTGCACCACCAGTGTGTGAGTGTGTGTGTGTGAGTGAGTGTGTGTGCTCCTGTGAGTGCGTGTTTGTACACCGCATATCTCAGCATGTTTCACATGTTAGTTTCCTCAGAGGCATGAACGTATGTTTTAATCTACACAACTATATAAAGTAAGAGCAGTTCAGTGTGACAGAAGTTGTTCTGCGCAGGCGGGTGTGTGTGTGTGTGTGTGTGTGTGTGTGTTAGCAGCATTGTGTTTGCAGCCAGCAGGTGTTGTGCTTTATGGGGGAGTTGGTGTGATATTTTTAATCTTATTTCAGGCACAGGCACTGAAAGCCTTTAATAAATCCACATAAGTGCGAGAGATCTGACAGCTCTCGTGTGTCTCATGAGTCCTGATATAAACACTCAATAAATGTAAGACCGGTAATAACACACAACACACTCACTAAAGCCGCAGTTTCAGCCTGACGCAGTTTTCATTTTCACCTCCTGCGCCACGTTGTTTAAATAGCAAATGATTTTGCACCCATAAAATGCAAAACGCAATCGATTTTAATCCTTTGACGCAATTTCTAATCCTTTGACGCTGGTCTGAGAACGAGTGTGTGTTCAGGAGCATTGCTGGAGCGTTGCTATTATGAGGAACTGAAATAGACTGAGCCGTTGACCAACTGAACCCTGCTCTACTTATTACACACACACTGCTTATTACACACACTCTACTTATTACACACACACTGCTTATTACACACACACTGCTTATTACACACTCTCTACTTATTACACACACTCTACTTATTACACACACTCTACTTATTACACACACACTGCTTATTACACACACTCTACTTATTACACACACACTGCTTATTACACACACTCTACTTATTACACACACACTGCTTATTACACACACACTGCTTATTACACACACTCTGCTTATTACACACACTCTACTTATTACACACACTCTGCTTATTACACACACTGTGCTTATTACACACACTCTGCTTATTACACACACTCTACTTATTACACACACTCTGCTTTTTACACACACTCTGCTTATTACACACACTCTGCTTATTACACACACTCTACTTATTACACACACTCTACTTATTACACACACACTGCTTATTACACACACACTGCTTATTACACACACTCTACTTATTACACACACACTGCTTATTACACACACTCTGCTTATTACACACACACTGCTTATTACACACTCTCTACTTATTACACACACTCTACTTATTACACACACACTGCTTATTACACACACACTGCTTATTACACACACTCTGCTTATTACACACACACTGCTTATTACACACTCTCTACTTATTACACACACACTGCTTATTACACACTCTCTACTTATTACACACACTGTGCTTATTACACACACTCTACTTATTACACACACACTGCTTATTACACACACTCTACTTATTACACACACACTGCTTATTACACACACTCTACTTATTACACACACACTGCTTATTACACACACACTGCTTATTACACACACTCTACTTATTACACACACACTGCTTATTACACACACTCTGCTTATTACACACACACTGCTTATTACACACTCTCTACTTATTACACACACACACACACACACACACACACACACTCTCTGCTTATTACACACACACTGCTTATTACACACACTCTACTTATTACACACACTCTGCTTATTACACACACACTGCTTATTACACACACTCTACTTATTACACACACACTGCTTATTACACACACTCTACTTATTACACACACACTGCTTATTACACACACACACTGCTTATTACACACTCTCTACTTATTACACACACTCTACTTATTACACACACTCTACTTATTACACACACACTGCTTATTACACACACTCTACTTATTACACACACACTGCTTATTACACACACTCTACTTATTACACACACACTGCTTATTACACACACACTGCTTATTACACACACTCTGCTTATTACACACACTCTACTTATTACACACACTCTGCTTATTACACACACTGTGCTTATTACACACACTCTGCTTATTACACACACTCTACTTATTACACACACTCTGCTTTTTACACACACTCTGCTTATTACACACACTCTGCTTATTACACACACTCTACTTATTACACACACTCTACTTATTACACACACACTGCTTATTACACACACACTGCTTATTACACACACTCTACTTATTACACACACACTGCTTATTACACACACTCTGCTTATTACACACACACTGCTTATTACACACTCTCTACTTATTACACACACACTGCTTATTACACACTCTCTACTTATTACACACACTGTGCTTATTACACACACTCTACTTATTACACACACACTGCTTATTACACACACTCTACTTATTACACACACACTGCTTATTACACACACACTGCTTATTACACACACTCTACTTATTACACACACACTGCTTATTACACACACTCTGCTTATTACACACACACTGCTTATTACACACTCTCTACTTATTACACACACACACACACACACACACTCTCTGCTTATTACACACACACTGCTTATTACACACACTCTACTTATTACACACACTCTGCTTATTACACACACTCTACTTATTACACACACTCTGCTTATTACACACACTCTGCTTATTACACACACTCTACTTATTACACACACACTGCTTATTACACACACACTGCTTATTACACACACTCTACTTATTACACACACTCTGCTTATTACACACACACTGCTTATTACACACACTCTACTTATTACACACACACACACACACACACACACACACACACACTCTGCTTATTACACACACACTGCTTATTACACACACTCTACTTATTACACACACACTGCTTATTACACACACTCTACTTATTACACACACTCTGCTTATTACACACACTCTGCTTATTACACACACTCTGCTTATTACACACACACTGCTTATTACACACACTCTGCTTATTACACACTCTACTTATTACACACACTCTGCTTATTACACACACTCTGCTTATTACACACACTCTGCTTATTACACACACACTGCTTATTACACACACTCTACTTATTACACACACTCTGCTTATTACACACACTCTACTTATTACACACACTCTGCTTATTACACACACTCTGCTTATTACACACACTCTGCTTATTACACACACTATACTTATTACACACACTCTGCTTATTACACACACTCTGCTTATTACACACACTCTGCTTATTACACACACACTCTACTTATTACACACACTCTACTTATTACACACACTCTGCTTATTACACACACTCTGCTTATTACACACACTATACTTATTACACACACTCTGCTTATTACACACACTCTGCTTATTACACACACTCTGCTTATTACACACACTATACTTATTACACACACTCTACTTATTACACACACTATACTTATTACACACACTCTACTTATTACACACACTCTGCTTATTACACACACTCTGCTTATTACACACACTCTGCTTATTACACACACTATACTTATTACACACACTCTGCTTATTACACACACTCTGCTTATTACACACACACTGCTTATTACACACACTCTACTTATTACACACACACTGCTTATTACACACACTCTACTTATTACACACACACACACACACACACACACACACACACACACACACACACTGCTTATTACACACACACTCTGCTTATTACACACACACTCTGCTTATTACACACACACTCTGCTTATTACACACACTCTGCTTATTACACACACTATACTTATTACACACACTCTACTTATTACACACACTCTGCTTATTACACACACTCTACTTATTACACACACTCTGCTTATTACACACACTCTGCTTTTTACACACACTCTGCTTATTACACACACTCTGCTTATTACACACACTCTGCTTATTACACACACTCTACTTATTACACACACTCTGCTTATTACACACACTCTGCTTATTACACACACTCTACTTATTACACACACTCTACTTATTACACACACTCTACTTATTACACACACACTGCTTATTACACACACTCTACTTATTACACACACTCTGCTTATTACACACACTCTGCTTATTACACACACTCTGCTTATTACACACACTCTGCTTATTACACACACTCTGCTTATTACACACACACTGCTTATTACACACACTCTGCTTATTACACACACTCTGCTTATTACACACACTCTGTTTATTACACACACTATACTGATTACACACACTCTGCTTATTACACACACTCTGCTTATTACACACACTCTGCTTATTACACACACACTGCTTATTACACACACTCTGCTTATTACACACACACTGCTTATTACACACACTCTGCTTATTACACACACTCTGCTTATTACACACACTCTGTTTATTACACACACTATACTGATTACACACACTCTGCTTATTACACACACTCTGCTTATTACACACACTCTGCTTATTACACACACTCTGCTTATTACACACACACTGCTTATTACACACACTCTACTTATTACACACACACTGCTTATTACACACACTCTACTTATTACACACACACACACACACACACACACACACACACACACACACACACACACACACACTGCTTATTACACACACACTCTGCTTATTACACACACACTCTGCTTATTACACACACTCTGCTTATTACACACACTCTGCTTATTACACACACTCTACTTATTACACACACACTGCTTATTACACACACTCTACTTATTACACACACACACACACACACACACACACACACACACACTGCTTATTACACACACACTCTGCTTATTACACACACACTCTGCTTAATTACACACACTCTGCTTATTACACACACTCTGCTTATTACACACACTCTGCTTATTACACACACACACACACACACACACACACACTGCTTATTACACACACACACTGCTTATTACACACACACTCTGCTTAATTACACACACTCTGCTTATTTATTACACACACACTGCTTATTACACACACTCTGCTTATTACACACACTCTGCTTATTACACACACTCTGCTTATTACACACACACACTGCTTATTACACACACTCTGCTTATTACACACACTCTGCTTATTACACACACTCTGCTTATTACACACACTCTGCTTATTACACACACACACACACACACTGCTTATTACACACACACTCTGCTTATTACACACACACTCTGCTTAATTACACACACTCTGCTTATTTATTACACACACACTGCTTATTACACACACACACTGCTTATTACACACAACCTGCACACAAACTAGCCAAATATTAAAATGAAAAGGATTACAATGTAAAAGATTAATATTGTGTACATAAAGATATGGTGAATCCGGCTTGTCCCGTAGATGGTCTGAGCTTTAACCTCTCTCTCACACACACACACACACACACACACACACACACACACACACACACACACACACACACACACACACAGCTTTAACCTCGCGCTCGAGCAGATCCGTTTCCTCGCTATAGAAGCGTTCAGTCTTTCTGCTTGGTAATTCCTCCATTGTAAATAGTGAATCCACCATGACACGAGCGCAACTGGCTTTTAAAGGGAATGTGAGTTGAGACTCTGATTGGTTTATTGCACGTCACGCCCAAAACACCCATTACTCATTAAGAGAACAGAGACAAAACACACCCATTACTCATTAAGAGAACAGAGACAAAACACACCCATTACTCATAATGAGAATAGAGACAAGCCTTTTAGACCATGCGCCGGGAGCGCCGACCATTTTTCCCATCGTTAAACTAGTAAAAGTGGATTCAGACACGCTTTAAGTGCACTTGAGCCGTGTGCTTTAGACCATGAGCTTAGATGGTGATAATAGGGCCCTTTATCTCACTGTAGAGCTGTTCATTGAAGTCCCTTTCTTCTGCTATAATGTCGTATATAAAGACACTCAGGCCGTTGATGCATGTTTCCTCTCTGACTTGTGTTCAGTATTCATCTAAAAAACAAACCCTGCAGGAATCCTTCATTTCGGTGGGAAATGAGCGGCCTTGCCTTCGGCTGGTGCAATAACACTCAGCCCTGATGGATCAATAGTTTGCAAATCCCGAGAAAGTCGATTATTTGTGAGGAGGAGCTATTTTGGGGCGAGAGGAACACAAAGAGTCATTGCAGAGATAATGTCATGTCAGCCTTATCCAGGGGGAGTCATGCGTGTGTGTGTGTGTGTGTGTGTGTGTGTGTGTGTGTGTGTGTGTGTGTGTGTGTGTGTGTGTGTGTGTGTGTGTGTGTGTGTGTGTGTGTGTGTGTGTGTGTGTGTGAGAGAGAGAGACAGAGAGGAGAGACTGGTAAACAATCTTAAACCGGGCCTCTTCTGCTGGGAAACTCAACATGGAGCCTGGAAAATGGAAAGTTATTTTGTTGCTGGAGGCTAAAAAAATGAGAAGTAAAGCGATGAGCATCTGCTAAATCATGAAAGAGAGACGCTAGGTTTTGTATTTTCTGTAAAATGTGAAGTTGTTTTGGGGTTTATGGAGTTTGAGGGCTGAGAAGAACTTGTGCGCAGTTGTCTTTGCTTTTGGAAAAATTCCTCTGACGACATGCTATTCTAAGGCCACGTTTAACCCTTTAACTCACTGTCACTCTTTTTATTTTTTTTTATTTTTTTCATACCACATTTTAGTTATTCAAAAAGTGTCATGTGGTCAAGTGTCAAGATATATCAGTTCAAGTTGCTTTCTACCACAGTTTCCGCCACAGAATAAAACATTTTAAAAGATAATTGCGACTTTTTATCTCACAATTGCGAGTTGTGTTACAATTGTGTTATAAACTCACTTGCAATTCTGACTTTATTTCTCAGAATTGCGTGTTATAAAGTCAGAATTGCCAGATATAAACATGCAATTCTGAGAAGAAAAAGTGAGTTTATAACACAATTGCGACTATATCACTCAATTCTGACTTTATGCTTTGCAATTGCGACTTTATATCATGTAACTCAGAAAAGTCAGAAGTGCGAGATGAAGAAGAAACTCGCTATTGTGAGAAAAAATGTCGCAATTACCTTTTTATTTTTTATCCTGTGGCGGAAACAAGCTTCTAGTTATAGCAGAGCAAACATTGAAAGAGTCAGTGGTCTGGATCACACAGTGCATCATGACTGATTGTTAGTGAAGCGAATGCTGCATTAGCTTCAGTGGAGGACGTGACGTGTGTAACGCGTGTTTGGGACGTTCCTCTCGCTCTCAGGTGTTCCCTCTAACCTGGGCAAATCAATGTGTTCAGCTCCACAGTGCTCTTCTTCACATTACCCAAATTACCTCTTCTCATTTGAAAGAATTAAACCCACCTGCATCTGTCAGGAAACCACTCAAACTGCACGCTTGTTCCAGAGAGCAGAATGCAGATGGACACCAGCATTCAGATGTTTTTCTGAAGCACTGGAGCATCAGCTTGCTGTGTTTAGACTACTGTCAGCAAACTAACACCAACACCAATGTAGAGGTGATATGACTGATCTGGGGTGTGTTTCCCAAAAGCAGCGTTAGCTAACTATGGTCCGAAGTTCTGTCGTTATCATCATAGTTCAACGAGTCTGTGTTTCCCGAAACCATCGTTCTAACGAACATTCGCAAACATCATCGCAGAGTTGTGTGTGTGTGTGTAACGACAGATCTCGATCTGGGCCAAAACATCTAGGACTAATTCGATCTCAAACTGATTCATTAAAAGTAGTTATTAGTCCTCCACATGTGTGACTTCATTAACCAACGTGGTTGAACGACCAATATGGTTTCGGGAAACAGTCGTGACTAGCAAGTGGATTTCTTCAACGATGCATCGTACTGTGATAGTGAAGCAGCGAGTTACAGCGTTTTACCAGAAACACACCCCAGAACCCCAGACTACTGTTGACCCGGGGTCAGACGGAGACATTTGCCTTGTCTGGGCTGTTCTTGTTTGCACACACAACTGTCCGTCAAATGTTTGTGGATTCAAATTTTAAAAATATCATCCACAAATCATTGTCATGGAAAAAAATATTGCCACCAAAAATCCTTTTAAAGTGGCATTTCCTTCCTAAAGAGCATACGCTTGAAGCTTAAATCATTCCTGTCTCTCTAAGATCAACAAACTGAATTGAACAAATAATGGCAGGTTCCTGAACACAACCACAGCCCGCAACTGTCAGCCAAACTGAAAGTCCTGCCCCCAAACTGACACCATTGGTTGAGCCATGATTAAAGGGGTGGTTGATTATGATTTGACTTTTCTAACTGTAGTTAGTGTGTAATGTTGCTGTTTGAGCATAAACAACATCTGCAAAGTTACAACGCTCAAAGTTCAAAGCAAAGGGAGATATTTGCTTTTACAGAAATCGCTTTTTAAGAACTACAACAAACGGCTGGTAGAGACTACACCACATTCCTCCCGGGTTAGTGACATCACCAACCCTAACATTTACATAAACCCCGCCCCCTGAACACGATTTATAGATTATCAAGACAGAATATGCTAATCAATGACTAGAAGATAACTACACATCAGCTTCATAAACTCATCAACTAACCATTCAGAAATGTCCTGTTGCTTCTACATGTTTACATTTACATTACATTTAGTCATTTAGCAGACGCCTTTATCCAAAGCGACTTACAAATTAGGACAAAAATTCAGCGAGTCATCATAAAGAGGCAAAAACAACAACAACGCAAGAAGTGCTCAAAATACGAAGTTCATTATACATCATACATGTTGTCACTTCTTCTTGAGTCTCTCCATCTTTGTCTGACTCGGTTTGAACATAAAAGGCTAAAAGTTTTTGAAATGTTCAGTGCGTGTGTGTGTGTAAGGTAAAAGTACACAAGCTCTTGAAGCTCCGCCCCCTGTGCCGGGAGCAGCAGCTCATTTGCATTTAAAGGGACAGACACAAAACGGTGCGTTTTTGCTCACCCTCAAAAAGTGACAATTTTAACATGTTATATAAAAATATATGTGGGGTATTTTGAGCTAAAACTTCACACACACACTCTGGGGACATCAGAGACTTATTTTACATCTTGTGAAAAGGGCATTATAGGACCCCTTTAAACAAGCCAATCAATTACAGTGTTACACTTTGCAGGAAATTAACCAATGAATGCTTTACTAATTATCACTCTGAATATTAAAGTGAGACATGACGAGAAACTATTTTAACATCCAAATAAATATATATAAATCAAAGGCAGATACAAACAAGTTTTTGAGTTGTTTAACAATCAGAAATATGAATAAAGTAATAAAATATAATAATAAAAAAAAAGTGCCCCATAATGTAAATGCATAAGCTAACTCCACTACTGGACCAAATGTAAATTTATATAAAAAATGTGTGTATCAAATGTATTAGTTTTTCTCAAAATATATTTATAGTTTGGTTCATACTGTACCTTACATTTCAGTTACAATAGTCAATGTTTAATTGTCTTTTGAAAATAAGCATGATATTTTCTATAATGTATTAAAAAATAAACAAACGAAAAATTATAAAATGAAAAATCTAATAAATAATCAAATAAAATATTATATTATATTATATTATATTATATTATATTATATTATATTATATTATATTATATTATATTATATTATATTTATTATATTATATTATATTATATTATATTATATTTATTATATTTATTATATTATATTATATTATATTATATTATATTATATTATATTATATTATATTATATTATACTATATTATATTATATTATATTATATTATATTATATTATATTATATTATATTGTATTATAAAGCCAGTATGTGTTCTGCACATCAAGCCAAAATACTATTTAAACACAATTGTTTATTTTATTTAGTTTTTCTATGTGGAGTGTTATTTGCTTTTAGACAAACTAATAAATTAATGACCAATTGAAGAAGAAAAAATCACTTTTTGTCACTGTGGATGGTAATGATGTCCTTGTGTCTTGCAGAGGTGGTTCAGCTCAGTCTAGCGGATGAGAAGCGTCTGAGCGTCACAACGGTGACCGTCGGCCTGAGCGCTGTGCTGTCCTGTGCCATCCAGGGCACCCTGAGACCACCCATCATCTGGAAGAGGAACGGCATCATCCTCAACTTCCTGGATCTAGAGGATATCAATGTGAGTGCTTCTGTTGAACTGTTGAACATCCCCATTATTGTCCAAGAATAAATGCAGTTCATTAAGAACTCTCATGTGACAACATGCCCCAATAACGCTTTAAAAGAGTCACATGACAATTGGAACATTCCAATAAATATCATATTATAGGTTATTTAAAGCTAAATTTAAGAGTTAAACAGTGATGAGCTGAATATGTAGAAGGTAAACATTGTTTTGGCCATCAATAGTGGTATAAAACAACATTTAAAAGCTGAGAGCTGACTACAGTACGTTTACATGTGCACCAATAATCAGAGTAAAGGCTTAATCCCACTTAATGTCACCATTCTGATTATTCGCTAAGAATCGTGGTTATTTTTACCACCATTATTCTCATATACCCTAGTGCACAGCACAGATGATGGACTCACATACCCAGTGTGTTACTGGTCAAGCTCTTCTAGCGCACACTGTTTTGTTCTCCAGTATCCACAGCCTCAGTCATTTTTCTGGTGACGCACCTAAAAATGTCTACATTTCAATGCTTCTGACCATCAATATACCGCATTATATTCATGTCATGCAACGTTGTCAACATTAACTTGACAAGGTTTCTACAGCAGCCCTAAAATGCACTTGCGCACTTTAGTCAAAGTGGAATAGAAGCCATTAAAGTGTTTACATGCCTTTTTGTTGTTATTAAAATCAGGTTAAGATTAATGACAATATTACCTGTCAGATTTTGGGTAAAGGACTCAAGATGCAACCAAACTAGACCGTAGTGCCGGCATCCGAACACTGCGCTCCACACACAAAACAACTCACGTGGACGGGAGAGCGTTCGTCCCGAGCAAACTCGTGTCAGGGCTCTGTCACCAAACAAGAATGAACCAGAACCCTGACAGTTACCTAAATCACACTATAATCGCATTATGAGAGTGCATGTAGTCATAAAAAAAATACCCTTTCAGTTAAAACTGTCTTTTGTTATGCTGTGTTGTTGACTCTTATCTAAATGCATGCTGAAATATGATGGTGTGGCAGACTAAATTCACAAAGATTGGACATGAATAGTCACTGCTTGAGAAATACACGTTTGTGTAATTGAACTCAAAACCACAAAACACGATGACATCTTTCCGGAGCCCCTTGCATGAAATATTGACCAGGGCCCGGTTCCCCAAAACGTTCTTATCGCTTAGTAGTTCTTAACCTATCCCTTAACCTCTCTCTTAACCTATCCCTTAACCTCTCTCTTAACATTATGGCACGATTCCCTACACGTTCGTACGCTAAGTTCATGCATTCATGACCTCGAGACTGGATTACTGTAATGCTTTATTAGCTGGTTGTCCTGCATCCTCAATAAACAAGCTACAGTTAGTCCAAAATGCCGCCGCTAGAGTTCTTACGAGATCAAGAAAATATGATCATATAACACCGATTTTATCATCACTGCATTGGTTACCTATAAAGTTCCGTATTAATTACAAGGTATTGCTACTGACCTATAAAGCCCTAAACGGCTTAGCTTCAGTCTATTTAATGGATCTTCTATCGCCCTATAATCCATCGTGCTCTTTAAGATCACTAAATTCAAGGCTTTTGGTCATACCTAGGATATCCAGAACCACCAAAGGAGGGAGAGCATTTTCACATTTGGCTCCAAAACTCTGGAATAGTCTTCCTGATACTGTTCGTTGCTCAGACTCGCTCTCCCAGTTTAAAACTAGATTAAAGTCGCATCTCTTCAGCCAGGCATTCATATAATCCCACAGTTCAAACTACAATCCGGCCTCTAGCTCATAAATGCCAGAGGAGAACTGGCCCCCGACTGAGCCTGGGTTCTCCCAAGGTTTTTTTTCTCCATTAGGTCACTTGATGGAGTTTTTCGGTTCCTTGCCACTGTTGCCTTTGGCTTGCTCAGTTGGGGATATTTTGGGGATATTTAATTTAATTTTATCAATCAATAAATTCCTCTTGAAACAAACTTTGTTGTATTATTTTAATTTAATACTGTGAAGCTGCTTTGATACAATCTGTATTGTGAAAAGCGCTATACAAATAAACTTGACTTGACTTGACTTAAGTATATCTTCTGTAAGTCACACGTTCGGAAGGTTGGTCTGGACCACTCTTAGCTTTACCTTATCACTGTTGCAGGTCTATATGAAAATAATTCTGAAGTTTTAATACACACAGACAGTTCAGTTAGGCTAATTCAAGTGTTTTCATGCAAAGAATAAAATTGTCAATCACACTGATTGTTGTTAGAATTTTAATTATATTATTATTATATATTATATTATTAATTTAATAAAAGAGCGCTTTTAAAGGCCAGTGAAAGCATAGGCTACTGTCAGTTAAGTTCTATTCGGACGCTAATATTGTTTCTCATGGGCTCGTCCGGTATTTTAAACATTTACAGGGGTAAGTCGGTGATTTTAGTGCCGTCCGAATCCATAATATCTGTGTTTTTTCTCACCCAACCCGCGTAAAAATCCCTGGCCAAAGTAGTACCTACTGTTTTTAGACAAACAGCTCGTGTGGTGATTTAATTGTAGAGTTTACAAGAAGAGATTCAAAATCCACTGTTTAAATCCTTTTTGATCACTGCCGAGCACCGTACACAAGATGTACACTTTTATTACTGAAATGCTGGAAAGTATTTACAAGAACAATATTTCATCGCAGCTCCACCTCAGCGAACACAAATGGGAAAGAGAAGAAAGCACGTAAAAATTTTGAAATGGTTATTATGGCAGCAATATATGTTACAATTTTTAAATATGTAGGCTATGCTATTATAGGCTATTATAGTTTGGATTATATTTTATAATATCCAATAGTCTTAATAAATGTAATTTCCACTATTTCTGAAGTGCTTCTTCTATAAAGAACACCACTTTCTAGCATATAACAGTGAAACAGCGCCTGGACAAGAGAATAACTGATTCTCGAGTCATCGATATCAGCAGATTCAGCAGCATCGCCACGGACAGCACCGGGTAACGGCACACGTAAGAAGGGATATCTTAAGCAGCTTTCTAAGGTATAGTTCGGGGAACACGCCTAGTAATGGTATACCTTACGAGTCTTCGTAGCGCGCTAAGAGACAACGTTATCGGGAAACCCGGCCCTGATCCTTTCTGGAAACCCTTTATAATGTCTTCTGCTTGATGTACAGTGAAGCTCACCTGTAGCACTTTTTTTGCAACAGCATAACTTGGTTATACGCGTCCTTCGTGCAATGGCGTATTTTTACCGTATTTTGGATTAAAAGGGAATGTTGTGGTTCTGAGAACACCTTCTCAAGGTGAGAAACCATGCCGAGTTTCTCTCCTGATGTGAAATGATTTCATCCTCCTGTTAATTGGGCAGCTGCTGCATATCTGATAATCATCCAGAGCACGAGGCTCAGTCGGGGGCCGGTTGCATTGATTTTCACCAATTAATCAGTATGTTAGAGAATTGAAGCTCATGCCAAAACAAATTACAAATGTTAATGTTCATTATCAGGACACAAGCTCTGCGTTCTGAGGCACACTTTCCGTTTGCAATTACTAAACACATTTGTGTTTCCTCCACTTCATTTTATCATAATGTAATTGTAAATAAGTTCTCAGGAGTCGTGCTGATTTCAAAGGACTGCAGGTTTTGAGAAGCAGACATGCCCGGGGTGGGAACGGGTAGTGTTTAATGAGCTGTGTCCCGCTTGTGTTTAGCTCACCTGCGTTCCTGACAGCATGGGGTTGTGTTTCTGCGCTCACTCATTACAATACTCTAATTGCATGTTAATGAAGTGTTTGCTGAACGCTGCAACACTGACCCAGTCAACGACGAAGCGCGGGTCAATGAGAGCGAGCGCCGGTGAAGAGTGAAGAGTGAGAGTGGCAATCGGGACGCTGCGGAAGAAGACCATTGTGTTCTTTCCGTTACACTGGGAAACTAAAGACAGTCAAACCAAAAATTATTCAGACACCAAATATCATTTTTTATATAGTTTTGACACTATAATACATTTATGTAAGTGAGGGGAGCAAAATAAAATAAACTGTGGCATATTATACCCAAAAATTCTTCATACAGTGACTACCAGTAACATTTATAAACATTTGGGACCAAATATTATTCCGACACTTTGAGCTGATCATGTTTTGCTGAAGTGTTTTATCTTTAATTGCTAATGCTCTTTTTACACACAGACTGAACACAATGAAGCATTGCTTGGTGATTGGTTGAGCTAAACTGGTATTATCTAATTGTGTAGTTAAATTTAACAGCTGACAGATATTCAACATAATTCATGTGTGAGACAGGATGGACAAAACCAGTGAAATATCTTGTTCTTGTCATATTTTATTACCATTTTCTAAACTATAGCGAATAACCTGTGATAATGTGAGAAATGTTGAAGGTGTGTGGTAGATTTTTCCCTAAACCTAACTACGTCCTGTTAGCCCGTCTGGAACGGTCCCTGTCGAACAGGGTCCTGAAGTCTGGCAGAATGAAGACAACGTGGATCCTCGTCCCCTTCCATCCGACAGAGGGACATTCCCAGGACTCCTGGCTAGTGTTGTTTTTTTGGCAGCCTGTTTTAATTTTAGTTTTAGTCTAGTCTTTGTGTCAAGCTGTTATTTTAGTTTTTATTAGTTTTAGTCACGTTCATTGGGTCTCATTCATGAAACACGAGCAGAACGAGTTTTTGTGTAAATCGTGTGTAAAGTGGTTCTGGCGTAAATTTTCGGATTCATTAAAATGTTCGTATTTTCCAAATGTTAGTCGGTACGAAAGAGATCTCCACCTGCTCCAGCCACGCGTGAGTGCGTTTAACATCCGAACGTTTTGCTCATTAATAAGGCTGCATTTTAATTCACCTTAATCGGGTACATATTTACACAGCATTTTGAAAAAATATTATATATAGTAATTACATACGGTTTTTCTTTTTACTTTTATTATGAGAGCCAGTAATAGCATCTGCAAACAGAACACAAGTCCACAAGTCACAAGTGATGCAGTCAAGCTTCATGTCGAACCATTTTCTTTTCCCTTCTGGAACTGTTCGATTAACAGATGAAACTCCAGTAACTGCATCTGTAATATATGCTGCCAAGCTTCCTTTTGTTTAGGACCTGATACGCCACTATGTACACTTGAAAATAAAATGTGGCGTTTTGAATGAACTTCTAATAATAAAACTTCAATTTCTGCATCTGAGAAATTTCTCTTTATCATTCGCTTTTGAGAAGACATGTTGAAATCCTTCGTTTGGTGTCATAATATAATGCCCATATATAGTTGTCAGTCAGATTTAATGGGCGGGATTTATGGTAATTGAGAATGAGCGTGCACGCGCGTCCCATTTACGACTGATTGGAATTCATTAACACACACACACATTTCACTATCACATCTGACATTTACAAAGTATTTGTGAATCAGGAGAAGAGTTTTTGGGAAGGTCTCTTTACGCGCAAATCACTCACATATTTACTCGTATATTTACGAATGTTTCATGAATGAGACCCATACTCTTTTTAGTCTAGTCAAGTTTCAGTCGACTAAAAGTCTGAGCATTTTAGTCTTATTTTAGTCAGAATCATCCATGACTATTTTCATCTAGTTTTAGTCGACGAAAACTGATGACATTTAGTTTAGTTTTAGTCAATGAAAATTGTATTTTAGTCTCTTTTTAGTAATGCAATTCTAACCTTTTATTCATCAAATATATTAGGCAGCAGAACTGTGTCCAGCACTCATAATAAATCAGAATATTAGAATGATTTCTAAAGGATCATGTGATAGACTGGAGTAATGATCCTGAAAATTCAGCTTTGCATCACAGAAATAAATGATAATTTAAAGTATAATAAATTGAAAACCAATTATTTTAAATTGTAATAATATATCACAATATAAAAAAAAAAAATCTGTATTTTTTATTAAATAAATGCAGGCTTGATGAGCAGAAGAAACTTCTTTCAAAAACATTAAAAATAGTAATGTGTCCAAACTTTTGGCCTGTACTGTATATATATATACATATCCCTTCCAGACATCATATATGTATAGAAAATATATACTGTATATGCCATATATTTAACAACTAGTTTCTGAAATACACACAGCATTCCACTTGAAGCAGTGAGGATGTTTTCCAGGCGATGTAAAGCTCAGCAACACAACAGTGACCCGGGAGTAAATGAACTGCTGAGAGTTCACACAGAAGAAGCTCTAAGTGTTAGAAAGGCCGAGGCAGTGTCGCGACCTCAATCCAGCTTCAGTCTGTCGTGTGGTCGGAAGTGAGGAGGAGCGTGATAATGCACCTCAGCCGCTCCAGAAACAGTTAGTAGAGGAAATTGCCAATAAAAAGCTTATCTAATGTTGTATTCGTTTAAACAGTATCACACAGTTCCTCCAGCTCACCCCTTTACCGCTGTAGAGATAAATTGGCACAGTTGTGTGACGAACACTCGTCTCTGCTTCTAAATCTAATGGCAGCTAAAATTTCCCAAGTGTGTTTGTGTTTTCCAATCATTTTAATTAGGGCTTTATTAACTGTAGTTTTGGTGCTGTTAATCCTCATCACAAGACATTATCTGACAATTGATTTATACATTTGAATGACAAACTCTTAATTACATTTCATCAGAAAGTGGCATCAACACCGTGATGGAAACCGCTATACGACTCCGTATGCAGCGTAATATCGGCCTTACGGCAGAGGTGAAGTATTATCAGTCACATAATCTATATTTAATAAAAAAAGTAATTAGTTTTTGTCGTTGGGTTTGCACAGCATCCGTGCCCTTGGACGAGAGTCACTTCTGCCCTCTTCATCCTCAAACTTTAGCACTTGAGAGGGAAAGTGGTGTTTTTCCGGGAGCTGATCATCCATCTCGCTGGATTAGTGACGACCTCCTAAACAAACAAATGGCAGTTTTGTTCCCTGTACGGCAGCCGAGCCCTTTCCGGTGCGCCCTATAAAGCTGCAGGTGTGTTAGGGTTTAACAGCGAGCTTCCGTTTGTCCTTAAATCATTTACCCTCGGCAAACTCATATAACTACAAAACAGTTTAATGTTTTAATCCCCCTTGAGTCGGCCCAAAACCCCAGATGAGGGGACGCATCCTCACAAAACCACAACAGGCTTCATTAATCACGCTAATGCTGGCTATATTTTTAACCCTTACCATTTATCAGCCTGAGAGAGCATGACAGTGAGGAACAAACCCCTTCTCCCGCTCGCTCATGGGACGCCACTGATTCATAGTCTTATTCATCCCATGCCTTCCTGTTGTTTTCATTCTCCGTCTCTTTATTCCCGTTCGCTTAGGACTTTGGCGACGACGGCTCGCTCTACATTACGAAGGTGACTACGATTCACATGGGGAACTACAGCTGTCACGCAGATGGCTATGAGGATCTGTCCCAAACCCACGTGCTCCAGGTGAATGGTTAGTAGTAGAATCTTTCATATCTCACCTTTGCTTTTCATGAACTCTGTTTTAATGTCTGGAAAGGTCGTGAAATGGATGACTAAAGTTGTGTACCTTTTGTGTGTACGGTGTCCACTTTATTTTACAGTCCTGCTCCCCCTATGCACATACTATGTACTTATTATAGTAATTACAATAACTGGGTAAAAACTTACCCTGAACCTACCCCTAAACCTAAGCTTAACCCATGTAGTTACCTTATATTAACCAGTCCTTTCTTAGGTACGTACACTGCAAGTACACACAAGTGCACATACTGTAAAATAAAGTGCAACCATAAATCACTATAGTAATTACAAAACCGATCTAAAGGTTAAGCGTGGCAGTAATGCCGTATGATGCACACTGCATTAAGGATACGTCCACATCTATCCAGGAAGATTTGAAAACACATCTTTTCATGTGTTCATTTTCATCTTTCATCACGTTTACATCTCATCAGAATAAACTCCAGAACCTGAAACAAAGTTCCAGGAAAAGGGACTGCAGAACATTCATTTTATAGTAATAGAGAAACTATGTAAGGTAGTGGCCAAAAACTGATGTCCGGCCTTGAAAAAAATAAAAAATAATTGTTGATTTTGTAAGCATATTGCATATTTGTGCATGGAATCAATTGCTTTATTTGTGATAATAATGCACTAAAACATACCAAATTGTGCAGAGAATTTTTGGTGGCCAGGCTGTCATACAAAGGAATTATGAATGCATTGCTGATTATGTTGTAGTCAATGTAGTATGCTTTTTCTTTTTTCTTGTGCTTTTTTTTTTTTTTTTTTTTTGCATAGTAAAATAAAAGCTGTAATTTGCCTTTTTTTTTTTTTTGCCAAATATTTAGTCAGATAAATACCGTAACCAAGTTTAGTGCCTCACATTTGAGCCTGGTTTCTCCCAAGGTTTCTTTCTCCATTCTGTCACCTGATGGAGTTTGGGTTCCTTCCCACTGTCAGCTTTGGCTTTAGTCTTGTTTAGTTGGCTATAGAGAGATGGGGACACTAGCACAGCATTTTAGAAAGGAAACCCTGCTTTAGTTACGGCAAGGAAAGAAGGTTTAGTGCAGTGGGTCTGAATACGATATATACAATATATATATATATATATACTACCGTTCAAAAGTTTGGGGTCAGTAAGATTTTTAATGTTTTTAAAAGAAGTATCTTCTGCTCACCAAGGCTGCATTTATTTGATAAAAAACAATAAATAAAAAAACAGTAATATTGTGAAATATTATGACAATTTAAAATTACTGTTTTCTATTTTAATATATTTTAAACTGTAATTTATTCCTGTGATCAAAGCTGAATTTTCAGCATCATTACTCCAGTCTTCAGTGTCACATGATCCTTCACAAATCATTCTAATATGATGATTTGATGCTCAAGAAACATTCATTATTATTATCAATGTTGAAAACGGTCGTGTACAAAAAAAATTCAAAATTATTTGATGAATAGAAAGTTCAAAAGAACAGCATTTATTTAAAATAGAATATTTTCTAACATTATAAATGTCTTTACTGTAACTTTTGATCAGTTTAACTCATCCTTGATGAATAAAAGTATTTATTTATTTTATTTCTTCCCCCCCCCCCCCCCCCCCCCCCCCCCCCCCCCCCAAGAAAAATAAATTCTTACTGACCCCAAACTTTTGAACGGTCGTGTTTAATGTTACAAAAGCTTTAGATTTCAGATAAATGCTGTTCTTTTGAACTTTCTATTCATCATAGCATCATGAAATAAAAATGTAAAAAACTGTTTTCAACACTGATAATAATCATAAATGTTTCTTGATCATCAAATCATCATATTAGAATGTTTTCTGAAGGATCATGTGACACTGAAGACTGGAGTAATGATGCTGAACATTCAGCTTTGATCACAGGATTTAAATTACAGTTTAAAATATATTCACATAGAAAACAGATGATTTACATTGGAATAATATTTCACAATATTACTGTTTTTGTATGTATTGTTAATCAAATAAATGCAGCCTTGGTGAGCAGAAGAGACTTCTTTTAAAAACATAAAAAAATCGTACTGACCCCAAACTTTTGAACGCTAGTGTATATATATATATATATGTGTTGGATTTCAAACCTTTTTTGAAATTGTGTTGATAAAGAAAATAGTTTTCATCTTTATGTTGTTCAAACCTTTAATTACCAGGCATCATTTTTCATTGAGGGAGATGACGGGATATAAACAAACACTGTATTGAAACAAAGATAACAATCCTTTAATATATTTGTGAGAGAAAAATACTGGGAGAGTTTTCAATTAACGGGGACAATAAGCGTGATTGTTCTCCAGCTTGTTTTGTCAGTAGAGTCGCTCTAATTGAAGAGAGATACGGCTGAATGAAGAGCCTTGAGGCGGGACGTGTGTTTGTTGCTCAATCCCCCACCTCATCTCTCATTCCTGTCATTAAACCACCATTTCTGACTAACACAAAGCAGGGAATCCAAAATAAAGCAATTGTTCTGGAATTGAATGACTTTCTCTGTTGTTCACAGTCTCTCTCTCTTTTTTTGGTCTCTTTGTCCTTCTAGTGCCTCCAGTAATCCTGGTGTATCCGGAGACTCAGGCCCAGGAACCCGGTGTTGCTGCCAGCTTGCACTGCCATGCAGATGGTCTTCCAAACCCCAAACTCTCCTGGCTGAAGAACGGCCTGGACCTGCAGCCTCACGCATCCAAGCAGATCACGCTTCTCGGTACGAGCCTCAGCCCTTCCTCGGGGGGATCAGATAAAGACAGACAGCACTACAAAACGTTCCACTACGATTTACTAACAAAATTTGGTGAAACCCCCCAAAAAACTGAATTTTTACACTTTTTTACATTTTAACGCAGTGAAATCAATTACATACACTGCATGAGTCAATGTAAGTAAACAATTAAGCAGAGCTGAGTAACTGCATCTGCTAACTCTCGCCAAAATGCAACCTAGGCTCTTTTTGTTAATCTACTCGAGGCAAACTTTCGTGTAAAAGCATAATTAGAATGGAAACGCCACTTTTGAGGTTGACCGTATTTTCGTTTTAGGTTAAATGCCTTGTGAATGGGAGTGAATGGGAGTGAATGGGAGTGAATGGGAGTGAATGGGGCACGACTATGATAGCATCAAAAATACACAGCTCTGAGGACATTTTACCATCCAAATTAGTTATATTCATTATCTTTAGGAATAAAGTCATGTGTTTTATGCAAGCCATCAGGCATTTCAATCTGTAAATATTACTGTGATATTAACTAAGCCACAGAATTAGCAGAGTGAGACAGACGGGTATAAACAGACTGATGTGTAATGGACAGCATATGAAACGATGCATATGAAAAACATCCGGTAACACTTTCTATGAAGACCAAGCCCATATAGCCTCGTTTATACTTATTTATAAGTATTACTATTCTAGGATTTATAAAGACTCATTAAGACCTATACTGCATTATAAGAACAGTTATAGTTACATTTATATTATTTATATAATTCCTTATCATAAGTCATGCATTTGCTTTTTCAATATGCATGTTCATAATCCATTATACACTGATTTATAAAATATAAAATATAAAATAGACCCAGAGACACTTGTTTGCTGTACCAATTAGTTATCAATTATGTCTTTAATGGCTAATGTTTGCATTAGAGGTCATGCATGCTCATTTTGATTAGTTTAAATCTAAATCTCCTCAAGCCATATGCATGGTTTTGCTTATAGCAGTTTGGAATTATACTTTCAAAAATAGTTTTGCAGTGTTTTGCTAGTATGTAAGATTAAAAACTGATTTTTTTTTTTTTTTTTTTTTTTTTTACTATTTGTATTAATGATTTCTGTTTTTCCCCCATTATTTTATTACAGGAATTATTGTTCTTTAGTTACATTTTACATTTAACTTTCTTAACATGTACTTTAGGATTAAAATTTTAATTGCATGCTAGGTTTTCACTTTACTTAAAGCCATGAATGATGCAATTAAAGAGGTTAGTAACTGTATTATTACAAACTGAACCATACGACTGAATAATTAATACTTATAAATCAGTGTATAATAGATTATGAGCATGCACATTGAAAAAGCAAATGCATGACTATAACTGTTCTTATAATGCAGTGTAGGTCTTAATGAGTCTTTATAAATATGTTTATAAAATAGTAATTTCTAGTCTTCATAGAAAGTGTTCCCAAACCTCCTCCACACGCAGTGGATTGCATCCGTGTGGGAGTGAACCTGCGGATCCCTGTAAGGACGACGATGATGATGATGATGATGATGAAGATGATAAAAACAGTCCATGGTTCCTCTTGTGAAGAGGTCTGTGGTCTCCAGCAGGAGTGCAGAATTGTTTAGAAGAGTAGCCTCTTATTAGACAGCACTTTATTGGTTGAGTCGGTCCATTACACCCTGTAATAGGCTGTGATTTGCATCAGATGTTTGTGCTGCTGAAGTTCTGTGTAAAAAAGACGAGAGCTTCAAGGTCTCATTTCTCTCATTTATTTGTTTCGGCTCCATCGTTTTTTCCAGCGGTTCTGGTTATTTATTCGTTCTTCGGAGGTTTAATAAACACAGAATGTTAGTGGAAGTGGTGTAGTTTAGATGAGCATTTGTGTTTCTCTGGCCATTCATTATCCTCTTGTGTTGCGAGTGTATTTCTGTCCGCTTTCATTTCCCTCTGCTTTCATGCACACATTAATATTTTATAAGCGCTCTTTTAAAGCTCTCCTGTTTCTGTTTGTGTCCACGGAAATATGTACAGCATCAAGATAAAAGATGATGAAAAATTCACTTTCACAGGATGACAAATAACAGGCCTAGCTCAGCGCGGAGACACCGTGTGTCGTTTTGTGTCCAATGATTATTTCTGGATTATTGCTATGTGGAGAGATGGATGGACGTGGAAGCGCACTGATGGCGACGTCAAAAAACGAGTCTTGATTTATAAAGCAAGGAGAACAATCACAAGCCGTAGTTTCCATCTGGGTTTCCCACCTGGGGTTCGACTTGATGAAAAGCTAATCATTAGTAAATCATTAAAATATCGAATTAAAAAATCATTTAAAGTGAAAACAATCAAAATAAAACACTCAAACACTAAATAAAGATGAAATATGTGTTACTAAATTATTGAAACTTCAAATAAATATGTTAGATCAAAGGGCACTTTGTTCAGCTGACAAAAGAATTGCGAATCCCTGGTTTAAATGAATTATTATTTTTAGGTAAACAAAACTAATATTGTTTTGGTGTGTTTTTCCAATTATTGGCACTTTTTCCTTTTAGGAAATAAACTCCCATGTACAGAGTGTTCATTTCGTTAACGAAAACTATGATGGAAAAAGTGTGTTCATTTATATGATAGTAATAAATCAGGAAACTAGATGAGGTAAAATAAAGCATGCATATGAGTCGACATTCTCTTGATTTGTGATTTATGCCAACAACAAAAAATTGGTGCAAAAAAATAAAAAAATTAAATCACAACATTTTAGTCGTTGAGATTATAATTTTGTGCAAAATAATCGTGATTATCAATTTAACCATTATGCACCATGATGAAAATGTGACTACGATTTCATTGACTAAACAAAAACAGAATAAAGTTGACTAAACATGATCAAATCTAAAAAGTACATTTCACTCAGGACTAAGATTAAATTACAAAAATAGCTGATGAAATGACAGTGGACACACACACCATCACTGACTGGTTGTATATCACTGACATACAGTAATATACTGTATTCAATAGCATTGTGTGGTGGAAATTATATTTTTTTACGTTCACTCAAAATGATCGACTTTCACAGCTAATATTTTACACACACTGAATCTCACTTTTTGTGCATAATAAATGAAGATTTGATTTGTCTTTGTTTTCATCCCAGATCACGCCTCATATTTCATCTCATGCTCCTCTTCGACACTGTCTTCTTAAATGCTGTTTGTTCGTGTAAGGTTTTGGTGTAAATCATGCCCTTGGCTCAGCATTCACTACACAAGTTAATGCGTAACATTATTTTCATCGGCATAAATGTATGGGGTTGAATTGAATATGAATATGAATATGAATATACTGTACGAGAAAAAAATGCAAATCCTGTATATCAAGGACCTGGAAATGGTGACAATTTCTTCTGTCTTCTCCAGTTTAAATGCCCCTGCGGTGTGACAAATGAATGTTTTAAAGGCTCTGAATTAATATGAGCTCACAAATACTGCATGCATGATAATTCTATGCAAAAGGCTAATTATAATTTCATGTCTATAATCCACTTGCGGTACATAAATGCACCTGATATGGAAATATGAAGTCAAGCTGCAAAAGAAAGTATAAAGAGGCCAGCGGTGAGAAGCTCTTGTTTGAATCGAGTCTGTATTTAGAGGATAGATAGAATGAGATCAATAGAAGGACAGGAAAGTGCTAGAGATGAGAGAATAAAGGTGAAGTGAGGAGAGAGAGAGAGAGAACTCCCCTGCATGTGTGTGTGTGTGTGTGTGTGTGTGTGATCTCTGGCGGCACATGAAAGCGCTCGAGTGACACAGACAGCGTTCAGAGATGCTTGTGTTGTGATCAAGACAGCATCTGAGACTCGCTGAGCTTCGAGAGCAGCCGTCCTGAGGTGTCACACACACACACACACACACACAAAACAAAAGATCTGCCAGTCTTCTCGGTTTACAAGCACCGCTTTGGTTTGGAGATTGTGTGTGTTCATCCATAAAGCACAGTTATTATCTTCATGCTCATTATTACTTCAAACGCTGAATCTTTTGGTGACCGGATCCCAGAATCTTTGAGGTGATGTAGTAATGAACGATGATGTCGTCAGTATTCACAGGTGCGGAGATGCTTAGGATGAGCTTCACTACTCAAGTTCAGCACTCAGACACAATAATCCTATAACCGACTCGCATTTATTATTAAATGATGGAGGAATGTTGTCAGAGACCCTTTTAATGACGGAAGAATTATTCATTCATGAAATCCATTTGGTAATGAAAGTAAAGTCATTTGCAATGTTTTTATGGCTGGATTTAATTAGCATCAAAGCTCAATAAGAATAAAAGCGAAACACCATCAAAGTAACATCTTGAACTGGAGCATCGTGTGTGTGCGTGTGTGTGTGTGTGAGTGTGAAAGAGAGCGAGAGAGAGCGAGAAAAAGAGCACTCTCAAAAATATACCAGCCAACCTTCAAAACTCACACAGCACATAGTAAAAACTGTTTTCAAACTGTAAAATCCCGGTTTCACAGACAAGGCTTAAGTCTAGACCCAGACTAGCATGCATGTTGGAGCTGTTTTAAATAAAAGCAACTAGCACTGATATATATTTTAAAATATGTCAGTGCAATTGTTTTGTCTCAAGATGCACACCAGAAATGTTTTTCTAAGATATGTTTATAAAAGCTACTTAAATACCCTAATTGAACTAAGGCCTAATCCTGGCTTAATCTAAGCCCTGTCTGTGGAATCGGGTCTATGTCTCTGCTGGTTAAGATCAGTTACAAGTCTTCTCCGTCATCTCTGGTTAAGCCCAGTTCAAAGTCTTCTCAGTCATCATTGGTTAAGCCCGGTTCCAAGTCTTCTCAGTCATACTGGTCAAGCCCAGTTAAAAGTCTTCTCGGTCATCACTGGTTAAGCCTGGTTCCAAGTCTTCTCAGTCATACTGGTCAAGCCCAGTTAAAAGTCTTCTCGTTCATCACTGGTGAAGCCCAGTTCCAAGTCTTCTCGGTCATCACTGGTTAAGCCCAGTTCAAAGTCTTCTCAGTCATCACTGGTTAAGCCCAGTTAAAAGTCTTCTCGGTCATCACTGGTTAAGCCTTGTTCCAAGTCTTCTCAGTCATCTCTGGTTAAGCCCGGTTCCAAGTCTTCTCAGTCATACTGGTCAAGCCCAGTTAAAAGTCTTCTCGTTCATCACTGGTGAAGCCCAGTTCCAAGTCTTCTCGGTCATCACTGGTTAAGCCCAGTTAAAAGTCTTCTCAGTCATCACTGGTTAAGCCCAGTTAAAAGTCTTCTCGGTCATCACTGGTTAAGCCTTGTTCCAAGTCTTCTCAGTCATCTCTGGTTAAGCCCGGTTCCAAGTCTTCTCAGTCATACTGGTCAAGCCCAGTTAAAAGTCTTCTCGTTCATCACTGGTGAAGCCCAGTTCAAAGTCTTCTCAGTCATCACTGGTTAAGCTCAGTTCCAAGTCTTCTCAGTCATCACTGGTTAAGCTCAGTTCCAAGTCTTCTCAGTCATCACTGGTTAAGCTCAGTTCCAAGTCTTCTCAGTCATCACTGGTTAAGCTCAGTTCCAAGTCTTCTCGGTCATCACTGGTTAAGCCCAGTTCAAAGTCTTCTCAGTCATCACTGGTTAAGCTCAGTTCCAAGTCTTCTCAGTCATCACTGGTTAAGCTCAGTTCCAAGTCTTCTCAGTCATACTGGTTAAGCCCAGTTCAAAGTCTTCTCAGTCATCACTGGTTAAGCTCAGTTCCAAGTCTTCTCAGTCATCACTGGTTAAGCCCAGTTCCAAGTCTTCTCAGTCATACTGGTTAAGCCCAGTTCAAAGTCTTCTCAGTCATCACTGGTTAAGCTCAGTTCCAAGTCTTCTCAGTCATCACTGGTTAAGCTCAGTTCCAAGTCTTCTCAGTCATCACTGGTTAAGCTCAGTTCCAAGTCTTCTCAGTCATACCGGTTAAGCCCAGTTTCAAGTCTTATCAGTCATCTCTGGTTAAGCCCAGATCCAAGTCTTCTCAGTCATCTCTGGTTAAGCCCAGATCCAAGTCTTCTCAGTCATCACTGGTTAAGCCCAGATCCAAGTCTTCTCAGTCATACTGGTTAAGCCCAGTTGCAAGTCTTCTCAGTCATCTCTGGTTAAGCCCTTTTCCAAGTTATATTCATCCAGCCCAAGTCATCTTCGTCTCCACTGGTTCAGCCCATCACCATTGGCTCTGCCTAGCTCCAAGACTTCTTCACTGCAGATGGTCCTGCCCAACCTCCCGCTTCCTCCTCCTCTGCCAAAAGATATCCAGTTCCCATGTTCCCATGCCTCAATTCCACTGTCTCCTTTTAGCCCTCGGCTCCTCCAGTGGTTCCGAACAGTTGCATGGATCCGCCTGGGGCTTCCCAGTCATCAGATCCACCTTGGCCGGTAGATCCCTGAACTCCACCTCCACCTGGGCTCAACGCTCCTCCATGGTCTGTCATCCCTCGGGCACTGACACTGGACCCTCTCATGAGGACTCTTTTCTTTTCTTTTTTTGCTTTATGGCTTAAATGGCTTACTTTGGTCACTTTTAGACAGACAATTTAAAATAAAACCACACATATAAGCAAGGCGATATAAATATAATTTCACTGACATTACTTGAAGCAAAAGATCCATCCTTCTGTCCTTTTTAAATGTCCGTGTTAAAAGAGCACTTTCGGCCATTTGATTGCTGTAGCCTATGATGTCCAGCTTAGGCGTGGGGTCTTCCTTCATTATTAATTAACATCATTCATTTGTAGCTGCTGATCAAATGCCAGGAAAAATGGTCAGAGATGAGACAAACTTATGTATATTTGTGAAATTAGTCAAATATTGGTACATGTGCCATGAAGACCTTGATCTTACCCTGAGAAATTACTTTCATTGTTGTAACTTAATATAAGTTTATTCAGCAATATTACATCATATTTTGGCTTGAATAAACAAATGAATTTAGATGCCCCCACATGAAACACATTTTTAGGTTACTTGACAAAAGAAACCTAATTTAAAAGAAAAAGTTCTGACATAGAAGACAAGACATGCCAACTTTACCTTTCCCTCCTTTGGTCATTTTCGAAAGAAAACATTTCTGCTGAAAAAACAAACACTCAATAAATCCAAGTATTGGACTTTATAACTCGGCACAGTATTAGCTGCACCACAGGGAAGCCTTTATGGGTTTTAGGAATGCCTTCAGCCAAAGCTCTGTCAATGAAAAATGTTATTGGTCGACTGTAGGAACAAACACTTCAAAGTTACTTTTGAGATTTATGTTATTGCCCTGTAGGTGCTTGTTGATTTTGTTAGAGGCACTTTTTCTTTGGTGTGTGTGTGTGTGTGTGTGTTAACTAGGGATGTGCCCGAAGCCAAATACCTTATTCGGAAAGGCACGGATAATGGCTTTACAATAAATATGAATTGTACCGAATAATAGGAAAAATATTCGGCAGACACAGTCACTCTTCCTCTTTGCTGGATTGCAGCTGAGCCAGGGGTTCATAGCACAATATTTGACATAATCCTCTAAAATCACTACGCAAAGAGTGTAAACACTATGAATGAAGGATTTTTTCAGAGTGATCACAAATCAAATATTGCTTTGCGTCTCTCAGAAGTCAGAGCCTGCCAGAGTAATATTAATTAAAATACAACACCATACACATTTACAACTATATGTCTATTTAAATTGGCTCTGCTGCACACCCCTAGTGTTAACCCTGTTTAACAATCCAGCATGAATCCCGTGTTGGTCCAGGCTGGTTTATGCTGGTTAGAGCTGGTATAGTTACTGGCCATAGTCAAACTGAGCTGGTCCACCAGCACTCCTCCTTCCCATGCCGGGGACAAGCAAACCAGCATCCCATACCGGACCAGCCATGCTGGATTTTTTAGCAGGGAAGAGATAGGAAACATAGGGATTACACAGTAAATGCAGATCATCTAACTCTGTGTTGTTGTTTTCTTCAGCTAATGGCAGTGAGCTTCACATCGGTAGTGTGCGTTATGAAGACACTGGGGCTTATACATGCATCGCTAGAAACGAGGTCGGCGTGGATGAAGACATCTCATCTCTGTTTGTGGAAGATTCGGCGCGTAAGACACGTGAGTGATGATATAGAATCTGTTTCAGCAAAGATTGTAATGATTATGAAATGAGCTATGCACTAAAAAAAGGTAATATTTAACTTAAATATATAGTTCAGTCATGAAACTCGAGAGAGCTAAGCGGTCCTTTACATGCAATCTGCAAGCAATCACATCATTACCGCATGATACAAGCTGATGGGTCTCTGCTGATCCCACAGCCAATGAGATTGCTTGCTTAACATTTAAATAGTCTGGTCCAGTGTTTGCTGTAGGCTAGTTCCTCTGAACCCCTCCACCTCCCCCAGCTCCACCTGCCTAGATCTACTACGGGATTGTCTCACAACAGCGTGTCTGTGTATCTGTTAGCAGTAGCAAGTCCAAACTTGCTCTGCATCAGCAGCAATAATAATCAGCAGCAGATCTAGTCCGCCATCTAGATCTAGTTGAACACTAGAATCAAAGTTGAATCAAATTATTAACACCCAACCATCTACCTATTTCAATTTATACCAATGTTACGCCCCGTCTAGGGTAAAGGACTTAACATGAAAAACAACAACAACAACAATGCGGTTTCTTTTATGCAAAAGTGAATGAAACAGTATTTATTGAGTTTTAACAGGTTTATGATACCATGTGATTTTACCTCAGGAGCCGACAAGGCCGAAATAAACAAAAACAACTACCCTAATCCACAAAAGAAAAGAAAAGAAAATACAATTACTTTCCTAACTCCCTAATCCCAAACAGGCACAAAAAAATATCAAACTAAAAAGGTGGCGTCGGTCTCCCTACCTCCCAAATTACTATGTACAATATATACACAATTATAAGTGCTAACAGAGAAATGCAAGGGTAATCTGTACTCAAAGTTGTTGAGTCCAAACACTCAAATGAACACTCCAAAGATAAACACTCTCAACAATCTTTACACTCTAGCAGTCGTTAACCAAGTCCGGCAAGCAAAACACAGGATGTGAGCACAACAGGCTAATGAAGCAGAAACAAAAGAAGCATTTATACACGTCCAGGTGTCAGCTGATCAATCAGGGCGTGGCACCAATCAGACTGCAGGAACCAATCTGGTCTTCTTCCTGGATAAAAACAAGCACCTCCCACAACAGCATAAAAACACAGACAGACCAAAAGGGACGTAACCATAGATATCCATATAAGGCTAGATGTCTTGAGGCGGAGTCTCGAACGGCATCACCGGCGGCCATCTTGTCACAGGGAAGCTTTCCGGCGAGCTCTGTGGTATCTGAAGTAAGGTGAGTGATCAGCACGAACACAAATCCTCTTATCTCGCTGAAATCTTGACAGATTTACAAACGGTTTGGTTTCTTACAAACGTTATTAACGTGGCTATAATTCTGGATGCTTGAACATGTTTAAATATATAATATTATATTTATTGATAAGTATGCAGTGTCATAACTACATCTCTGATGTTTATAACAAACCAAACCGTTTGAAAATCGGTAGAAAATTTTGCAAGTTATGGTTATTTAAAAAGTACCATTAACACAATGTTACGAGTGAGCGAGCTCCCTGTGGCAAGATGGCCGCCGTGTGCGGACGTCGACCTCCATTGACCAGCAGCGCGGACGAGACATCTAGCCTTTATTATATGGTATCTATGGACGTAACAACCAACAAAACTATTTTTATGGGTTTAAAGGGATAGTTCATCCAAAAATGTTAACTCTGTCATCATTTACTCACTCTCAAGTTGTTCAAAACCTGAATGAGTTTCTTTCTTCTATTGAACACAAAAGAAGATATTGTGAAGAAAGTTGGTAACCAGTTGACTTCCATAGTATTTTTCTACAATGGAAGTTACTGGCTACCGTCAACTGGTTACCAACTTTCTTCAAAATATATTTTTGTTCAACAAAAGAAAAAACTCAGGTTTGGAACAACTTGAGTCAAGTGAAGTCACCTTCAAATTCTTCATTTTGGGATGAACTATCCCTTTAAATCAGGCAGAAAAAGCTCTTTATAGTAACATTTGCAGGTTACCACTTTTTTCCAGTGTGATTATAGTCACGTGATGATCTATACTGTATTTGGGAGAATCGTGTTGTTGGCTGAGATGTAGTGGTAAACTCTTGCACACTATGGTACGGGTTGCTGGTTCAGTCATTACTGGGAGGGATTTACAAGTCGGCTCACATGTAATGAAGTCACCAATGCGGGAAGGACAGTTTGTCATTAATAAGGTTTTAATGGTCATACAGCAATAAACATCTTCAGATGTGAACAACCCTGTGGTGTCTTTGCCCATAAGCCAATTCCTGTTTGGAAAATTATAGACATTTTCTGGACTGTTAAATTTACAGTGTTCAATTACAGTGAAATGAAGGTCTATAGATCTGAGGATGTCAGTAAATGTGGGGTTATTTTCCGTCCACATTTGGCCTTAGCTGAGTAAAAGAGGTGTAAATCATGGATCAGTAGCTTCCTCCCATGCCTTATTTCTTAATTATAGTAATACTTGTCAGTAATATACAGTAAGACGTGGAAGACTTGCATCAGCATGATAAAACTAGACGGAATAAAAAGTAGTGTGTTCTGTCCACGAGCTCCTCAGGACCATTATCAAAGTGTTATAATAAAATGTCCATCCCGTCATATTTTCTGTTACACAGTGTCTTTGTTGAATATAAAGGGCCTCATAAAAAGACCCATACGAAGAGGACAAAGGCTGGTTATTTTTGCATTCAAATCATCTCTAATAAGACCTTTGAATACGTCTTTTATATGTTAACCCTCGTGTTTCGGAGCTGAGAGACCTCAAGGCCAATTTAATATCTCGAAAAATGGACTTAAAATTGAACGAGCAGATTGATATTTCATGAGGTTATGAAAATAAAGTATAAAATTTCACTTTTTATATCAGCTGTTCCCAATGGAAATTGACTTAGTGAGTTGTATTTTTCTGTATTTCTGCTGATTTCTAGATTGGATACCAGACATGTTTGTGAAAAGTGCATATGTCCAGTGCGTGAGACGAGGCTTTAGTAATGTCTTCAGTGAGCTCAGAGGGACATGCTAGAGGAATCTCAGAGATAAAGCACAGGGTAAACCTGAAACGAAGGTCATCTAATCCAGCAGCCCATCTCCACCTTCAGGGCCTTTATTACTAGATCTTTAAGTAGTCCAGGGGATCCTGTTAATGTGCACTCAGTACAGACAGTCCTGTTCCTCATGTGTCCCGTGTGTTCCTCTGCTGTCCACTAACTCTGCTCTGTGTCTCCTCATGCTGTCCGTCTAGTGGCCAACATTCTCTGGAGGGAGGAAGGTAAAGAAATGTCTGATTATCTGTCTGATTAATGCCCATTTTATGAAAAAAAAACTGTGTATGGACTGAATAAGTTCTTACTGAAATGAACAAATCCTGGCATATCTGAAACATGTATTAATGTGCCAGTCGTAACAGCACAAAGTTAAGTTACCCAGACAGCACATAGCGTACCGGATCTGGGCCAGATCTGGGCTGAATCTAATGAACTATTACTTGGTGAAAGACTAGTTTAATGTCATTACTAGGGGTGTAACAATACATCGTGTCACAATATATCGCAATACAAAAATGCATCAATATGTATTGAGGATAGTTCACCCAAAATAAAAATTACTGTGCTTGAAAAAATTCAAGTTAACAGAGTTTTAGTGTCAGAGTACTATGTATAATATTGAATTTAATGTATAATAATGCAATGGGGGAATATTTGTGTGTCCTGATAATGACAAATGTATGATGTTACCAGTAAAAAGTGTCCTACATTATTGTAAATATACAGTACAGGCCAAAAGTTTGGACACATTACTATTTTTAATATTTTTGAAAGAAGTTTCTTCTGCTCATCAAGCCTGCATTTATTTGATCAAAAATACAGAAAAAAAATTATATTGTTGTGATTATTACAATTTAAAATAATTGGTTTTCAATTTATTATACTTTAAATAGAACTGTGTCCAACACTCATAATAAATCATCATATTAGAATGATTTCTAAAGGATCATGTGATAGACTGGAGGAATGATCCTGAAAATTCAGCTTTGATCACAGAAATAAATGATAATTTAAAGTATAATAAATTGAAAACCAATTATTTTAAATTGTAATAATATATCACAATATTACATTTTTTTCTGTATTTTTGATCAAATAAATGCAGGCTTGATGAGCAGAAGAAACTTCTTTCAAAAACATTAAAAATAGTAATGTGTCCAAACTTTTGGCCTGTACTGTATCTAGTCAGTGACAGAGATCAAGCATATTCGTCTACAATAATTCAGTATTTTCAGCTTCAGAATCATGAATATTGTTATTCTGGTGTCTCTATTGTCCTGTGCTTTGGGTTTCAGCACCAAGTCCAAGACTGTTCATTTACACACACAATGTAATATCAAATTTAGCATTTTAATCAACAGTTCATTCTTTGTTAACATTTGATCATATATCGTGATATGTATCGAATCGTGACATGAGGGAATCGTTACACCCAGTGGCGGTTCTACATTGAATTACACCCTGGGCGAGACCCCTTTCGAGTGCAAAAATACTAAGTAAGAAAAGCATTTTTGCAGTGTAATAACTGAACTTGCAACAGTTTTGTTGCAAAGAACAATATTATGGTGAAATTAGATCTCGTGTTTGAGTTAAAAACGAATTATTGTTAAGCATAGCAAGAATCATAGGTAAAAGGCTAACAAATAAGAGTTATCTTTATTTGTTATCTTTATCTGTTGCCTTTGGCTTGCTCAGTTGGGGATATTTTGGGGATATTTAATTTAATTTTATCAATCAATAAATTCCTCTTGAAACAAACTTTGTTGTATTATTTTAATTTAATACTGTGAAGCTGCTTTGATACAATCTGTATTGTGAAAAGCGCTATACAAATAAACTTGACTTGACTTGAAACTTGACTTATACCCACCAATTAATATTGCCCCTTCATTCATGACATGGATACCGTAATCATATAGAGTAAACATAGTTGCATTGCATACCTTTATCTTTCGCTCGTTTCTAAATTGGGCACCTGATGGCTTTGACCTTTCTTGTCCATCTCTTATTTGGCCCTCGACATCGACAATCAACAGATTTCCCCTGATCCCCCCCCCCCCATACCAACTGTCACTCATGCTCACGAGTCACGACCAGAAGTCAAGACTAAACCAATTCACCTTGGTGGTGGTGACCAAGTAATCGTTTTGTATTACCTATTTTTATTAGCCATTCAGACCATTCAGAAAAACAAAAATGTGCAGTAAATATAGAGGCCCGTATTTATAATATTATGAATGAAATGTGCGTTATCTGGAAGAAAGTCGAGGTGTGACTGATAACTTCGATAACTATATGGAGCCCCCCCCCCCCTTGTCTGTTCCATTTGGGAGAGACCCAGAGGTGAACTGTCATCTGCGCCCGCGCCTCCGCGCCCCCTCCCCTTTCCCCTTCTCAAACAAACAGCTTCTGTGCACGGCATCTTCTCAGCAAGCAGGGGCGCCTGCAGCAGCAGGGGGCGCAAATTTGGCAATTCCCCACACAATGAAATGATAGATAATAGAAAACCGCTTCGCGGCGCAGATTTTTATATTTTTTTCTGCTCGTGCCGGCGGTGCCGCCCCCCCCAAAATGCCGCCCCGGGCGATTGCCCGGTTCGCCCGTGCCAAAAAACCGCTACTGGTTACACCCCTAGTCATTACCATGAAGCGATAAGCTACTCATGATCCCTTAACCGATCTTACCACGGTAAAGGGCGTTTTACTCTCTCTGTCTGTGTCGTACCTGGCTATAGTGCAGAGAAGAAACACAAATAAGAGCAATTTGAGAATTTTTCTTGCCTTCTCATGAGAAAAAGACCCCAATAATCTTTCCGTACAGTGTCAAACTGTGTAATTCAGAGATTTCATGATTTCAGTATGAACTCATTCCTCAGATAATTCTCCTAATAACCTGAGCATATCCACAATTTTCATTTTGTCAACAATTGACTCATTTGTATGGAAGCTTGTTTTCGCCACAGAATAAAAAATAAAAAAAGGTAATTGTGACTTTTTATCTCACAATTCTGACTTTTTTCTGAGTTTAGACTGGAGTTTAGAGTTTAGAATGACCCAGGGTTAACTCCTTCAAGTGTGGAAAGCCCTGGTGTGTCACGTTCATCCAGTCCGTGTGACATTCGGCTGATCTCCAGCTCCAGCCATTAAAGATACTGACAATTCAAGTCTTCAGTTCACACAGAACAAACATTTAAATAGCCTAACATGTACGTGATGGACGTCTTTGAGCGTCTCGCGGTGCTCAAGTTACAATAAGTTCTATAGACTTTTATTTTTATTTATTTTTTGGCTGTCGATTTAGCACGCTTATTTAATTAGTTTAGTCATGGAACAAAAGTAATGCACTACAATTATTAACACATTTAACGCACCCGCCCCAGACCTACATATTTCATCTTACATTTCACACAGCTGATTGATGACGAACATGACAACAACTCACTGCGTGATAAAGCCTATAGAATACAGTTAGAATGACCCTAAAATTCAAGATATCAGGGCAAAAATGCCTCTATATGAGTTTTTGTCTCATATTTATATTTATATCATGATTTAGTTGAGCAATTTATATCATATGATATAGTTGTGCTGTTTTTGTCCTGAATAGCTTGAGTGCAAATGTGATATTGATTTTATACAAAAGTTAAATAAATAAGAAGTTAATATTATGTTATATTTTAGACACAATATCATCTGCTTTTGCTTTTGTTGTGTGACTCAAAGCAACACAGCGGTGTTTGTTTCTGAACAAATCTGCGTTTTGAGCGAATCAATCGGGTGAATCAATGATTCAATGACTCATTCATTTGAGAGCCATTTACTTCATTTACTTCAAGGAATCAGCAGTTGGAACGAATCGAATGAATGAATGATTCAATGACTTACTCATTAAGACATTTACTGCCACCTACTGGCAGTTTTAGTTTCTTATTTAGAGGATCATTTCATAAAAAAAAATTCCATAATAATAATAAATAATAATAAAAAAAAACCATTAAAGGGATAGTTCACCCAAAAATTATGTCATCATTTACTCACCCTTATGGCCGTTAATAATAAATATTATGTTGAATCAAATAAAATATTAATTTCTAAAAAAACAAAAATTGTCTATTTGATGCTTTTCTCATTTACCTCAATAATGACTTTAAATAAACATTTGGTGGTAATTTCAAAGCCAAATTTGATTAATTTGAGCAATTAATTAGATTTTTAAAAATGAATCACTTGACAGACTAACCTGTGTCTCGTGTTATTAACTGCAGAAATGTGTTGTGTGTGAACCTGACTCCTTAGAGAGCTTTTCCAGCACAGTCACATGATGCTTTTGCGGATGTGTGGTTAGAGATGAGGCACACTGCTTACCCTTTATACAAATCGTACATTTTCATACTCCACATTTTTGCAAAATGGCTGATTCGTAAAATAGTTTGGGCCGGTGCTTCAGTGTCCGAGGCATTTTCCAAAAAGACGGAAGTGATTTAACCCTCTGGAGCTCTTCGCGTGTTGGTCAAAAATGACCAAAGTATATTTCATTTTTTTGTCAATGAAATGAATGTACTATATTTTAGTTTGATCATGTTTTTTAATTAATATTTTGTATTTTTAGGGGATTTTTTTTATGCTAAATTATATCCATGCTGTATTTATAATCTATTTATTCACTTTTTGAGCATAGACCTGGAAATTAAACTTCCAACTTAAACTGTCATAAATCTTGAATGATTTAGAGCAACAGACTGAAGTTTTGACACTTGGCAGATTATTGCTCAAGTGAAAAAAAGTTTAAAAAAAGTTAACTTAAAGTAACAGAATTTTACTGTTATGAAAAATTAACAAAAAAACTATTTTAAATATTTTATATGAAATATATATTTTCAAAATCACGTTTTACTCTAAAACTGCAAGAAAATCAAAGCCATAAATCGAAACATTTTGTGTTTCACATCCGAGTTTGATATCTCAGAAAATTTGCATTTTTGACGGCGAGGAGCACAAGTGTGACTATTTTTTACAGGACCATTTAAACTTTTCAAATTATGTTCATGATTTTTTATTGTGTGTGTGTGTTCACATAACAAGTGCCAAAACCTTTACCAAGTTTCGTACCATTCCAATGAAGTAACAAATTCTAAAAAAGCTAAACTTTTCTATCACAAATGACGGAAGAGCACCCGAGGGTTCAGCCTGCGTTCTGCACATCTTCATCATCAGCACCACAGTCATCATCAGGATGACCGCTAACACTGATCACACTGTGTGTGTTTACACACGACACGCCGGCTCTGTGTGCATCCCTCCTCTGACGTGAACACACTCATTAGCAGCTGGTGTTGGCTGCCTGGTGACAGACCTGTTGCAGGAGGTTTTAATAATCTCTGCCGTCTAACCGTGCGACAGCCAGATTGTTAGGAACGGTTTCCTCAGCCCTGTTTGGTGTTGTTCTCTCTCAGAAGACGAGTAATGGCGTGTGTGATCGATGCACCTGTGTGTTGTTGCAGGGCTCAGTGTGGGGAACATGTTCTACGTCTTCTCCAGCGAAGGGATCATTATACTGCAGCCTGGCAACTGTGAGATTCGCAGACGCATCACGCGGACAGAGAGGATTCTGGGTAGTGATGTGAGTCCTGGCCCAGCCCCAAAACAATAGGAACAAATAAGAACATGTATTTTGAAAGTTCACTTTAGAATTACGTCATCCAAGATGTTTATGTCTTTCTTTTTTTCAGTCGAAAAGAAATGAAGGTGTTTGAGGAAAACATTTCTTTCAGACGATTTTAACCATTTGTGGTTTATTTTGTTATAAATGTCCGCTGGTTTGTCTAGATAAGACTCTTATTCCTCGGCTGGATCGAGTCGAGACTTTGAAGCTGCACTGAAACTCACATCTGGACCTTCGACCCGTTGGACCCCATTGAAGTCACTATATGGAGAAACATCCTGGAGTGTTTTCCTCAAAAACCTTCATTTCTTTTCCACTGAAGAAAGAAAGACATGGACATCTTGGATGACGTCCAACATTCTTATTTCTAAAATGCAAACATGTATATTGTCCCTGCAGGACGAGCTGTGTCCCAGAAGCGCGGGCGTCTCTCCACACGAGTGTGTCTGGGCGTCCGCGGTCAGCGTGAGGGAGAAGTACGTGTACGTGACCCAGCCGCTCCACAACAGACTTCTGCTGATCGACACGCAGGCGCAGAGAGTCGTCCAGGTGAGGATGCGTGTTTCCTCAGTCTTTCGTGTCTCTCAACCCAGACAGAAGCATAGTGTCGGCCCAGATCCGGCCCACATCTGGTACGTGTGGGATCAACATGCCCAAGATGTGGACCGGATCTCTGCCGACACGATGTCGCTGTCTGGGAGACAACAACTCACTGCATGATAAAGCCTATAGAATACAATTATAATGACCCTAAAATTCTAAATTATCAGGGCAAAAAAGTTCGGATCATTTTACTGACTCGTTCGATCACGTTCATCAAAATGAACGAATCTTTATTCGAGTCATTTCGTTAATTTAAGTGGCTTTAAATCTTATGCTTTTAACAGCCAAATTTCCAGAAAACATCAATCTACGCAATCTTGATCATATCCTGAATTAAGAAATCATTCAAATGCAGCCAAAGATACTTTACAGGGAACATATTAATCACCTAACAATATTAATTTACCCTCCGAGTCTTTGGTTCATTTGTCATGTGACGCGCAATGAACTGTTTAGTTCTTATAACAAAAAGAACTCTTAGGTTTAAATTACAAAGAAATGTTTAAAGTAAACATGTTTCAAACAGATTAAAGTGCAAAAGCACTATAAAGTAGCCTGGTTAAAACCAAACTATTCTCAGTAGTAACTGAGTTATGGTCTGGCAAAGCTTCATTAATAACTCATTTCCAAAGGGGCGTCACCAACGGACGTCGCTCAAATGCCTCTGGGCGCAATTGGATAGACCTAAAACCAATCAGAGCGATCGTCATCGTGTAAAGCCCGCCTCAACGTTTCTGATTGGTGCCGCGATTTGGACGGATTAGAAATGGGCCTGAAATCTAAATTTGCTGGAAGTTGTCTGGGTTTTCCCAGGCTAACTATAAAGAACAATAATAAAGAATCAGAACATTTTCAATCTATCTAGGGCATGATTTAGTCCTCATTAAAATGTTTAATAAGTATAAATGTTTGAAAATAAATAGCATGTTAAGTTTTTAAAGGGACAGTTCACACTAAAATGAAAATTAAGTTTACTCACCCTGGTGTTGTTCTAATGCCTTATGCCCTTCTTTCTTTTATGGACTACAAAAGGAGAATTAAAAAAAACTTTTTCACGCCAGTGAATAGTGACCAGCATCACGCTTTTAAAAAAAGATACAAAAGTATCACGGAAGGATCCCATGTGATACACTGTTGTACATTTTAAATCAGTCGATGGAAAAGTATTCTAAAAAATGCATTCTAAGAATTTTAAGTAATTCATAATAAGGATTTATTCACAGTATTTTAAAGCGCCCACGATAACAATACCATGCATGTTCATTCTCATGATATATCGTAATACTGCACATGTCTATTGGAGACTAAATTGATTTCTAGAAGCTTTCGAGGAGACACATGTGAGATCTCTGGAGTCTTTTTCACAGGGAAAACATCTGACACGCAGGAGACTTCAGCTAAAGTCTTGCTTTCCTCTGTTTCAGGGGAATCAACTGAGAATTTTAACTAGATCTTTCGTCACATCATGTTTTCTCCTCATATTTTACTCTTTCTCTTATCCAGTGTTGCACAATAAATGAATGTTTTTCTTATATGGATGAAGAATCAATAATACACAGCAACAGAGAACAATGGAAAGCATAAGATGAAAGCGCTTTGAGAAAGCAGAGCGTGTCAAGGGTCGTGTGGATGTCACTGGATCATGGCTAATAAATCCTTCTAACATGATCACAGGGGCTCAGCGACGAATACACTACGACAACGCCATATGATCCCCACAATCATGCAGCATTTTTAACTAATGATGGAAGTGCTTGCTAACATTCAGAGCTGCGAAAGCTTCTGTTTTTTACATGATAATGCAACTACTAATGAGATCTCTGTTGGATCTAAACAGAAGTTGTTTCTTTTGCAAGTAAATCTAACTTTAAATCTTTCAGCTTACACAGTCTCTTTTACATGCAAATCTGGGATGGATGGATGGATGGAGGGAGGGATGGGTGGGTGGATGGATGGATGGGTGGATGGGTGGATGGATGGATGGGTGGATGGTGGATTGATGGATGGATGGATGGATGGATGGATGGATGGATGGATGGATGGATGGATGGATGGGTGGATGGAGGGAGGGATGGATGGAGGGATGGATGGAGGGATGGATGGAGGGAGGGATGGAGGGAGGGATGGAGGGAGGGAGGGAGGGAGGGAGGGATGGAGGGATAAATGGATGGAGGGATGGATGGAAGGATTGAACATCACTCCTGTGTGCTTAGAGCCCTGTTTACATCTGGTAGTAAAATGCTACTGACCTAATACGTAAACATTATGGAGAGAGCCATTTTATGGAGGTTTTAAACTTTATCGGCTGGAGACCCAAGTTTGGTTTGAAGAGAAAACGTAAATCTCAATGTTCTCTCACCGTTCCTGATTTCTAACACACACTCACAGCGTTCGGCTGGTCTTGCGTCTGTCAGAGCAGAAACTGAAGCTGATGCTCTCCGTGTGTTTTTCTTTCGCATTCTCATGTAAATTGCGTGAGCTTATTTCGTCCCCACACATTTACCTGCTCATAGACCCTCCTCTGAACAAATCAGGACAGAAGTGGTTGAAAGTGGACAGAAGAGAGGGATTAAAACACCAGGTGTAAACGGGAATGTGTCTCCTTCATCTACTTGTGATCCAATCGAGCAGAACACATCTTTATACCAGCTGTAAACAGGGCCGTGGAGAGATTTGGTTCTGCTTCAGCTTCATTTGGAGCTTACATTTGTTCTGAAAGTGTTGGTACTAAAACCACGTCCTTTATTAGGTCACTTGCCAAACTAAATTGCTTCACTCATCGCAGTTGCTCTTGACAAGCGAGTGAATGAATGTCCCTCTCTCTCTCAGGCTGTGGAAACAGACGCCATGCCCGTCAAACTCTTCTACGACAAATCTCACGATCAGCTGTGGGTCTTGAGCTGGGGAGACCTGCTGAAGTCCCGCTCTACGCTACAGGTGAGCTTCGAGTCACGAGTCATGTTTCACCCTGTTAGAGATCTTAAAGACTCTCAAGCAAATTAAAAAGCTCACACAGTTGTCACGCCATGATGTTTTTTAGCCTGAGAGTTCAATCAGTGGGGTTCGAGAGGCTGTTTATCTGCTGACAGCCTGTATTTTTGAACACAGTCTGTATTTTTGAACGTTAGGTGTAAATGTGTGGCAGTCTTTGTTTGACATACATTTCTGCACCAATCGCAGCTTGTTTAATTGCGTGTGTGCACGCTCATTAATTTCAGTTCCCTGCCAGGTAGACCTCCTGACTAGAACTGTGTGCAAATGAGACGCTTTCTACGTTAAATGTACGATTTTTGCCTGGTTCCCACTTTATTCTCTGCCGGGTTTGATCATCACTGTCCTCATGTCAAAGCACACATCTGAGAAACACACAGCCTCAAAGACAGAGCAAATGAAAGGCTTTTTATTTAACAAACAATTTGTATTTCCAGTCCCCATACACATGAATAATTCACGTTTTATTAAATAGTGGGAAAGTCCTCAGGTGTATTTGCTTGTTCAGCATGCCCACAGAGCGCCAGCCACGCAGAATAATGAAGGCGTTTGCTATGAATCACTCAGAAATGCTAAAGAGCACTTTTAACGGGAAGCGGTATAATCGGCTGCAGGGGATATGGATTCACACCACAAATAAATGGCTTGATAATATTCAACTCATTTTGAATGCGTGCAATTGACCCGGGCATGGGCAATTTGTCGGGCCCGGAGGCAGTACTCAGCTTGAGAGGTGAAATATCAAACCCATTTTTTTTAAACGGCTCAATATTCTTAGTCAAACATCTGAACCTGCTTGTCAGCTCATTAGATTAAACAAATTAGGGCTGAGGAGAGTGAGGGGAAATAACAGCCGCATGTGTGCGCTTGGCTCTGATCCTGCTCTCATCACACTGATGCACAAACCAACAACTCATAGTTTGCATTCATAATCAGCAGCACTGGCCACTTATTAACAAGCCAAACACGGATTTTTTTTCTAGAGGCATAGTTTCCAAGCGGTTTCAGAATAATCCTTGTGAACTAAGCTGCTAAATATCCTATGACATATCATAAATACAAATATGGCGTGATGAATGGCTTGGTTTTATACCCTTGTGAAATTAAAGTGTGCTTAATTGTATTGAATGTGCACTCGTTTTGTGCTTTAAATATTAAAAGTAGTTTTGAAGAACTGTACTTGCAGATATTGTAAGGGTTGGGGTGAAGGGATGAGGCGAGGACTCAATTTGACAGATTAAGGGCTTTTAATTAGTAAAGAATAAAACAAAAACTATCCCGAGGGGGGAAACAAGTCAGGCGACTTGAATAATTTTGAGACTACAGAAGTCATTAAACATTGCATTTTCAGTTGACTTTGGGGAAATCACTTGAAACATTTGTTGTGTTGAGCTATTTTTGGCAATTACTTTTGTTTGATTTGTTCATTGCAAACTACTAAAAGTCTGTACATTTTGTCAGTAAACCTGATTTGCAGTGGGGGTTGAATAATTACAACTGTATGCATGCTAATAAGCAACTAGTTCAAAGTGAGAATTGGACCCTAAACTAAAGTGTTACCATTTTTCGAACATAGGAATGAATCTGGCAAACAATATGATTGAATACTGACTAGAGGAGTAGCTATGTTTTAAATTAATCTGTTTCCGTATTATACATGATGATTACCTGTAAAGGGAGTTGGGAAAACACCATAAGCATGATTAAACACTCATCTAGGACAGTTTTGCACCACTATTTAGAGTAAATTCATATAATGTCTTGTCATTATATAATAAAATATCAAAGCAAGTATCATTCATTGCACAGACTGAAAGCACACTGTTTTCATAGATTATTTTATTAGTTATATTACAACAGAATATGTTATTTATTCTTTTAAGATCTTTGCTTATCCGGTCAGATTTAAGATTCTCTACATGATTGTAATATTACTTTCTCTTGTTTCCACTTTTGAGGTGATCACTTCTGCGAGCGCGGTGGAGCAGCGTCAGATCGTTCACACTCCGTTTGAAAGAGTGGAGGATTTCTACATTCCTCCCACCAACCTCATTATCACCCACGTAAGGTAGGAAACGATCGTCACTGCTCAGCGTGCATGACCTCTGTCAGATTTTCAACATAATTCTTCCAAAATTTGGAAGTGAGTAAATGATGGTTGTAATTAACAGGGCAGCACTTAATAAATCACCAGAAAGATCATTAACCTGTCTTTGACAATTGTCATCTTAGGTTTGGCTTTGTCTACTTAAAATGGGAGTCTGCGGTGCATAAAATCGACCTTGAGACCCTCCGTCTCGTCAAGACCATCAGTCTGAAGAACTACAGCTGTATTCCAGCCAGCATGGCCTACACTCACTTAAGCGGCTACTATTTTATCGAGTGCCAAGTCGAGAACAGTTCATCTCCGAGCTCGCAGCTTCTCATCGACAGCGTAAGCGACACAGTCATAGGACCCAATCCCAACATCAACGGCCGGCCGTTCGTCTCTCCGGACGGGCGTTTCGTCGTCTCCATGGATAAACGACGTGGCAAACTCCAAGTCCAGACCATCTCCTTCAGCGGTGAGCTGCAGATAAGCCATGAAGTGGATGTCTCGATTCCCCTCGCAGACTTGGAGTTTCAGCCTTCCTTCACGGAGGCCAACCAGTACGTGGTCGTGACCTCTTCGGCTCAGGGCTCGGAGCTGGTTTTCTCGGACCTGGCGACGGGAAGAGAAAAAGCCCTTCAGAATGTCAAGGATCCGATTCCAGCCACCAGCTGGCCTTGGGGAGATGCCAATAGGGTGGTGGTCTCCAGCGGGGTGTTTGGACGCTACTTGGTCACGTCGTCGACCGAGTCCCTGTTCGTTCTGGACGGCAAACAGAGCAGCCCTCACTGTGAGGTGTCAGAGGTCAAGAGAGGGAACACAGTGGTGTGGGTGGGTGAGGTATGAGTGGTGTACCGCGGGCCGGTTCTGCAGAGGATTGCGTCGGCCGACTGGGCCAAAGCTCGGGAAAACCTTTTAAGGGATGCCAGTGGACTTGACCCTAGTAGTGAGTTAAACGAACACGGGTTTCTGTATAAGTACACACACATGCACACATATTCAACAAACCTAATAGAACAACGGAACGAATGAAAACACCCTTCAGTGCAACAGTGAGCTAATTTAATGAGAGATGTACATTTTTTGCACTTCCTTGTTAGCAGAAATAGTGTTAAGAAGCAGAGAGGTTAGGTGATGACTGAACTATGCACAATGCTTTTTTAAAGTTTTTCAGTGTTTTTCTTTTTTCATTGTGTTCACTTGTGATATACAGTCACTGCAGGAAATGTGTCCATCAGTGTCACGTCTGTTTATGTCAATGTAGAAGATTGTGTTGTTTGCATCGTCCCAGTGTTTCTGGCTTCACGTTTCAACAGCTTATTGTCTGTTCGTTTTTTAGTATTATTAGTACAACACTTAATAATAAACTTGTCAGAGTAACATAGCATTAACATGAACATTAACATGAACATTAGCATTTTCCTCTTTGTAAGCCATCTAAAGCATGTGTTGAATCATTTTAATCTCATTGGTGCAGCGTCACCCCGTGACACATGACGGCTTCCCGCGGAAGCTATAAAGGATACCTGAAACAAACAGCGACAGCTTCTGATTGGCTGAAGTAAGTCACTCACAGGCATGTGGGAAGTATGGCAAGGCAGCACATAGTCTCATTCCCTTTTCAGGGAACCAGAGTTACAGTCGTAACTGAGACTTTCCCTTTCGAGGGAACTCAACGCTTCGTCAGATTGTTGACGCTATGGGAACGTTAATACCCACTGCAGTCCAAATCCAGGCTCATCCCAGACAGCAACATAGTGTCGGCCCAGATTCGGCCCACATCTGGTACATGTGGATTCAACGCGAACCAGATGTGGGCCGGATCTGGGCCGACACAATGTTGCGGTCTGTGTAGAATCTGATGAAGGGAAACTCCTGACTATAAAGCCTTAGAGGCCGGCATACTCCTAGTAGAACGGGCCCTTATGACTAGAGACGAAGGAAGGTTAAGCGCATCGTAAGCTATAGAGCCATAGTAATAGCTTCAACAATCCACTTGCTTATTCTTCATGATCCCTGTCTGGGTGAACCAAAGCATACCAGCTGCTGGTCAGTCTTACACCACTGGGCAGAGTGGTGGGCGTAACACTCGAGTGCCCTAACTGGGCAAACCAAGTTAAGTTTCTCTTGGTCCACCAACTGTAATGGAGGACAGTAATGAAATGACTGTTTGTCTGGTACAAAAGTGGTGTTGGTCTATATAGCTAATGTTGCCCTTCATGACGACTGTGAGGGGGGTGAATATTTTTTATAACTCATCCGTTTAAATGATATTAAGCCTTAAAGTTCTGCATAATTAGGGGCGTGGCCACTTGAGTGACAGGTGGATTGCCGCTGATGTCACTACTAGTTGTTTGTCTGCTTTCAGCTAATCCGCCTCGCTACACATTTTCGTTTATTCGGGAGTGATGCATGGCCAAGATGGCGTCGGCCCACTTTGGGCTTCAAAAATGCTCTTCAGAAACCAGCGGGTGACGTCACACACACTACGTCCATGGTTTTTTACAGTCTATGCTCCTGAGGGGCAAACAAGTCCACTTCTGCCTGGCCAAACTTCCTCCAAATCAACTCCAAAAAGACAAGGACAAAGTAACATGGAGCACTTACTGAAGACACAGAAGCTGACGCTGTTTGTTTCGGATGGCCTTTATAGCTTCTGCATTATTAAGTAGGAATTGTGAAATATATACTTGCAATTCTGAGGACAAAAGTCAGCTCAATTTTGAAATTTTCTCGCAATTGCGAGTTTAGATAAAACATTTTTTTTTAAAAGAGTCCGAATTGTGATATAAAAAAATAAAAAAAAGATAATTAGGACTTTATTCTGTGGCAGAAACAAGCTTCCATATAATTCTGTCCGAACACAAGCCACCCATAGTCCAGAGCAATCTTTAGTTACGTTAAAGTATTCATATATTACATTCAAACACACAGTTGCAGAGTAGAATGGAGTGTAACAATGAAAGTAAAGTATATTTTTGTCGAATAGAGTTAGGCTGTGAGTTTCACTGTGTTATTTGTAATAATAAAAACAGCGTTTCGTCTGGCTCATCAGATTGTTGGAAGTCAACAGTAAAACATGCTGCACATTCAACACACATGAAGCAAATTAGAGCACTGTTGCACTGAACACACACCATCACCACTGAGACGACCACAGGCGCAGCTTTAAATCACCCTGTTCGAGACAAAACGGCTAAATTGGCAATTCAGTGTGTGCTTTCAGGCTCAGACAGATATGCATGACTACACTATTACTTTACAAAGCCAGATGGTTAGACCTCAACGAGCATCACATCGGACACAGATATGATCAATTTAAGGCCCAAACAAACCTAATTAAACTCAGTGGGCTAACAATCATTCAATAAATGTGCTCCTCGTATATTAACTTTCGAGTGATTGGAGTTTGTGTCCTTCACAAACCAGAGTCACACACACATTGTAATGCTCTTGTAAGAGAATAGTTAGAGCGGTGTGAACATTGTGTGTCCAGTTTTATGAGGGAAATGGCTTGAACAAAATATGAGTTTGTCACAAGAGAAGTGGTCAACATTAAAAGCGGTGAACGTAAAATGTGTTTTGTTCGAGACTAAACTAGCTGCACATGTTTTATATAATAATACAGTATGTCCTGCACATAGAATATGCCATTCTTTTAAAATATCTGCATTGTGTGTGTCTGTGTGTGTGCGTGTGTGTGTGTTTGTTCACGGTTCTTTTTAGCACTGAAATTCCAGCCTGACTTTTGCCAACGAGGCAGAAATGAAGCATCTTGTGCCTCATTGAGTCACATTTAAGTCCTCCTCCATTTGTCTTCATTACACTCTATTGTCCCTAGACTGTTTCAGCCTGTTCTTGTCCTCATCATGTACATTTGTTTCTCCAGTGTGTTATAGTAGACCTCTTCACGGCCTCAACCTGTGTATGTGTGTCATGAAAACCTTCATTAAGAGCTGAGGCTCATGAAATGTGTTGCCAATCAGTAGGTCAAGAACCAAAGGCTTTATTTGTTTGGTTATAAGATTTTTATTTTTATTTATTTTTATTTATCAGATATCCAGTTATATAATCCATGAGTATATTCTGATAATTAAGTGCATTTTTTAAAATTAAATGGCATTTCCTTATAAAGTAGATCTGTCACAAGCATCAGATAATAAGAATGAAACATGTTTATGTGGTGTATTTGCTCTGGCTATTATTGCTTGATTCTGTGTATGTGTAAGATTTGTTTCTCCCAAAGTACATTTTGTATGGCGAATAAAACCCGGTCCTTAAGTGTGTATGTTAGCACCACTTGTTCTTCAGTTAGACTCACATATAGACATTAAATTCACACTATTACACCAAACACTGAACATTTACATTTCAATCACGACAAAATGCCAAGGGCCTAAACTCAACGACGAGAAATGATTTATTTTCATGTACGTATTTCTTAATTTGAAATAACCTTTAACAGTCTTTTAGCTGTCTTTGTGCTGGTTAATCTATATCTCTATGCAACACAGTTTTCAGCATTAAGGCAATAACTGTTGAAATGTTAACCCAGTAATTGCTACTATTGTTTTTCAGATGATTTGATTGATTGATTTCTGTCTCTGTATGTCGTGTAACTGACCACACCAGCAAAGTTCTCGTCTCGTTCTCAGCTTGTCTCGTGGTCCAGCGGCACCATGTTCTGTTCATGTGTGTGTGTGTGTGTGTGTGTGTGTGTGTGTTGATTTGCTGTAAAATTGTGAAATGTTACACTTTTTGAAAAGATAGTGGCTTTACTTAATTCACAGATGTGCTTCATGGGATGTAGAACAAAGTTGAAATGTCATGGTCATAATTTTAGTGAACTAAGTATCTGTAATAAACATTAAAACAAATCTGATTCCTGAGGTCCCGGTACACCCAAGTGATTTATTAGCATTGGTTGTATAGAAACTTTTATTGTATAATGTAATATAGTGTTGCCTGGGATATATATTTCTTCCAGTTTTACAATAAAAGATGAGACCCGAAACATTTCGCAGTGTGTGGCTTTTACATATCATGCTTTTTTCTAAAATGCTTTACACAGAATTCATCTTTGTCCAACCCTGCTGTGTCACTAAACCAAAAATATCAAGTCTATTTTGTGATTATTAAAAGGCACGCTGATACAATACCATTCACTCATCTATCCACTGAGTGAACTTAAGGAGACGGGTTGAAATATTGTGGCTCTTAAGAGTTTTTAACTCTAGTCAGAGTCAAGAATAATACTGTAAGCACATATTTATTAAGGTCAGGGATGGGCAGTATTTCAGATACATGTATTTAAAATACGTGTTTGAAATACAAAATACTATTTTGTATTTTAAAGCCTTTGGAAAAAATAAAATGTAATTTGTATTTAAATACATTTAAGATGAGTATTTTTCATCATTTCTCTTTATCAGGGTACTGGTTTAGTGCATCAACTAGTTAAGACATTCACTAGATCAGACATTCACTAGATCAGACATTAACTAGCTCAGACATTCACTAGCTCAGACATTCACTAGATCAGACATTCACTAGCTCAGACATTCACTAGCTCAGACATTCACTAGCTCAGACATTCACTAGCTCAGACATTCACTAGATCAGACATTCACTAGCTCAGACATTCACTAGCTCAGACATTCACTAGCTCAGACATTCACTAGATCAGACATTCACTAGATCATTCACTAGATCAGACATTCACTAGCTCAGACATTCACTAGCTCAGACATTCACTAGATCAGACATTCACTAGCTCAGACATTCACTAGCTCAGACATTCACTAGCTCAGACATTCACTAGATCAGACATTCACTAGATCAGACATTCACTAGATCATTCACTAGATCAGACATTCACTAGATCAGACATTCACTAGCTCAGACATTCACTAGCTCAGACATTCACTAGCTCAGACATTCACTAGATCAGACATTCACTAGCTCAGACATTCACTAGCTCAGACATTCACTAGATCAGACATTCACTAGCTCAGACATTCACTAGCTCAGACATTCACTAGATCAGACATTCACTAGCTCAGACATTCACTAGCTCAGACATTCACTAGCTCAGACATTCACTAGATCAGACATTCACTAGCTCAGACATTCACTAGCTCAGACATTCACTAGATCAGACATTCACTAGCTCAGACATTCACTAGCTCAGACATTCACTAGATCAGACATTCACTAGCTCAGACATTCACTAGCTCAGACATTCACTAGATCAGACATTCACTAGCTCAGACATTCACTAGCTCAGACATTCACTAGCTCAGACATTCACTAGCTCAGACATTCACTAGATCAGACATTCACTAGATCATTCACTAGATCAGACATTCACTAGATCAGACATTCACTAGCTCAGACATTCACTAGCTCAGACATTCACTAGCTCGGACATTCACTAGATCAGACATTCACTAGCTCAGACATTCACTAGCTCAGACATTCACTAGATCAGACATTCACTAGCTCAGACATTCACTAGCTCAGACATTCACTAGCTCAGACATTCACTAGCTCAGACATTCACTAGCTCAGACATTCACTAGATCAGACATTCACTAGCTCAGACATTCACTAGCTCAGACATTCACTAGATCAGACATTCACTAGCTCAGACATTCACTAGCTCAGACATTCACTAGATCAGACATTCACTAGCTCAGACATTCACTAGCTCAGAAATTCACTAGATCAGACATTCACTAGCTCAGACATTCACTAGATCAGACATTCACTAGATCAGACATTCACTAGCTCAGACATTCACTAGCTCAGACATTCACTAGCTCAGACATTCACTAGATCAGACATTCACTAGCTCAGACATTCACTAGATCAGACATTCACTAGCTCAGACATTCACTAGATCAGACATTCACTAGCTCAGACATTCACTAGTTCAGACATTCACTAGCTCAGACATTCACTAGCTCAGACATTCACTAGATCAGACATTCACTAGATCAGACATTCACTAGCTCAGACATTCACTAGCTCAGACATTCACTAGTTAAGACATTCACTAGCTCAGACATTCACTAGATCAGACATTCACTAGATCAGACATTCACTAGATCAGACATTCACTAGATCAGACATTCACTAGATCAGACATTCACTAGCTCAGACATTCACTAGCTCAGACATTCACTAGTTCAGACATTCACTAGTTCAGACATTCACTAGCTCAGACATTCACTAGCTCAGACATTCACTAGCTCAGACATTCACTAGTTCAGACATTCACTAGATCAGACATTCACTAGCTCAGACATTCACTAGCTCAGACATTCACTAGTTCAGACATTCACTAGATCAGACATTCACTAGCTCAGACATTCACTAGATCAGACATTCACTAGCTCAGACATTCACTAGTTCAGACATTCACTAGCTCAGACATTCACTAGATCAGACATTCACTAGATCAGACATTCACTAGCTCAGACATTCACTAGCTCAGACATTCACTAGTTAAGACATTCACTAGCTCAGACATTCACTAGATCAGACATTCACTAGATCAGACATTCACTAGATCAGACATTCACTAGTTAAGACATTCACTAGATCAGACATTCACTAGCTCAGACATTCACTAGATCAGACATTCACTAGCTCAGACATTCACTAGCTCAGACATTCACTAGTTCAGACATTCACTAGCTCAGACATTCACTAGATCAGACATTCACTAGATCAGACATTCACTAGATCAGACATTCACTAGCTCAGACATTCACTAGTTCAGACATTCACTAGCTCAGACATTCACTAGATCAGACATTCACTAGCTCAGACATTCACTAGCTCAGACATTCACTAGTTCAGACATTCACTAGTTCAGACATTCACTAGCTCAGCATTGGATCAACGAATTTTTCTTTTCTTTTTTTTTCTTTCTTTTTTTATAAGGTGAGAATGTCATGATAAATTCTCCTTGTTGATTAAAGTTAAAATAGTGCATTATTCACTCCAGTTAACATGAAAGAATAAAAGAGCACAGACAAGTGGGAAAATAGCGTTAGCCAATCAGTCTTGACCGGTTGTTGATTTTTATCATCTAGCTTGTCAAATGTGTTTAAGGCATTAGTGTATGTTAGGGCTGGGTGATATGACACTATCATAGCAATGATATAAAGTGTGAAGTGATGGAACTTTTTTTAAATCGTTTACATAGATGGGCCTATTGTGAGGTAAGCAAATATCCGTGCAGCTTTTAGTGGGCAGGAATTACGGGAACGCTGGAGTGGAAAAACAAACACTGATGAATGATACTCCACAAACATCTTCAGCTTTTAGTTTTATTGTACATAAAAAATAAAAAATAAATAAAAAAGGGGTAAATAGTGTCAAATGAATCTAAATTAATTCTAATTTTAAATTTTTGACACTTTCTAATTTTAATAAACTTATAGAAACAAATAAACTTTACTTAAAATAAACATACAATTACTTAAAATTACTTTAAAAGCATTGGACTACAGCAAAAAAAAACTCAAAATAGTTTGAAATTACGTTTATGCTGTGGAATCAAACCTGATATTGAGAATTGTGAAACCATGATATTGTTACTGTGAAGTAAAATTGCGATTTTGGTCATATCCCCCATCCATATTCTTTGCTAGATAGCAGAAAAGGTTCCCACAGTTTTACATACAGTATGATTTTTTTAATAGTGTTCACCACAAGTAATAGACTACATTGTAACTAGAAATAAGTATATAAATGGCTGCTATTTTGCATAAGTTTATTTGTAATTGCCAGAAAGAAAGAAAGAAAGAAAGAAAGAAAGAAAGAAAGAAAGAAAGAAAGAAAGAAAGAAAGAAAGAAAGAAAGAAAGAAAGAAAGAAAGAAAGAAAGAAAGAAAGAAAGAAAGAAAGAAAGAAAGGAAGGTTTGGAATGATAAGTCAGTAGGCCTGTGTGGTTTCTTCATTCACTGTGACCTATACCTGCACTGGACGGCCAATTTCACATGTATTTTGTGTATTTTCAAAATACAAAATACTGTATTTGTATTTAAATACCTTTTTTCACACAGTATTTTGTATTTGTATTTTAAATACATTTCCATATTGGAAGGGCCGTGTCGCCCCCATGATGGTCCCACACATTTTTAGACACTGTTTCCCAACAATGATCCTAAAAAGTGAAACGAGTCCCAGGTATTTTGGTTGTGAATCACAGGTGGGCTTCTTTTAGAGGGGTCACCGCTGTGTTGGGGCGGTCTTTGCGATTCAGAGAAACAGTTGCAGGCCCTCCAATGACAAAATAACACATATTGTATGCAGTGGGACTGCAATTACTTTATTATTTATGTTATATTTAACACTCTTAATGGTGTATTTCACTTCTGGAAAGATGAATGTGTATTTAAATTGGGTCATTTATGTAGTAGAAATGTGAAATAATTTTAGAAGTTGGTGCCTTCTAGACTGAGAAAAGCCAGAGAATGTATTTTTGGCTCATGTGGATGAAAGACTACAACTCCCAGAATGCACTTGCTTCGCTGCCCTACGAGGCCACTCCCAAGCCACGCCTACCGGTTACAGAGGGCAGTATCGGGAGAAATGATACAACTAGGCTACTAGTCGACTCGAAACTGAAAAGACGGTGTTTTATGGTGAGATCCCCCTATGGGCGGGTTGAAGACATGCGGGACGGGCTCCTCCTACTGGCTGGAGCCTCTCGCCTCTGGACTAAAGAGCCTCTGATGAGCTAAATGACGATTTTTGCGTCATCTGAGTTTTTTTTCCCAGACACACAATACAGAATTCTCTGGTCTCAGGGGGACATGAGGGAGGGAAGCACGATCATAATTTATAATTTATAAGCGCATTCTATCTCTTTCTTACAATCATGACCGAAAACAACAACAGCATTGAGTCTTCGTCTCTCTCTCTCAGCTAAAATGAAATGATACTAAAACCGCCAGTAGGTGGCGGAAAATCAGTAGCCCCTTTCACACATACAGTCTTCACTGGTAAATTACCAGTAACAGATCATGTGTGAACATGTGTGAATATACCAGTTAATTGGTTCAGGCAATCTACCAGTAAGGGAAGTTGTAACATTACCAGTAAATTACCGGTATATGCGCTGTGTGAACGCGGATTGGAGATTATTTAGCTCGTACGAGGTCAGAACGCGCTGACGTAAGAAGTGATTTGGGCCAATCAGAAGCCATGAGAGAGCAATGGCTCTGAGCCATTCATAAAACGATGACACAGATGATGCGTTTACTCAACACTGTTTACAAATGTCTTCAAATTGGAGTGATACAGAAACTAAAGCGCTACTCCTCGTCCGGGCGGATGAAGAGGTTTGTCAACGGCCAGTTAGCGATACTGTCATGTATGATAAAATAACTAGCCTTTTCTTCAGGAACAAGGCATAAACTTCCGGTTAATGACATCATCACAGAGTTTACCGGTACTTTGGAGCTGATGTGTGAAGGGTCTGTTACTGCTAAAAAGCCAGAACGCTGTTGCTTGTGTGAACAGCACAATTCTTCATTTACCAGTAAAGTCGTTCTGGCAATTTTACGGTAATTTACCGGGTAATTTTGTCTTAACAAGTTAGTCACTGAATCATTCACTCAAGCGATTCGTTCAAAATGACTGATTCATTCAGGGACAAAGTAAGTGACCGTCTTTATGAGTGAGTCGTTGAATCATTCACTCAAGCGATTCGTTCAAAATGACTGATTCATTCAGGGACAAAGTTAGTGACTGTCTTTATGAGTGAGTCACTGAATCATTCACTCAAGCGATTTGTTCAAAAATGACTGATTCATTCAGGGACAAAGTAAGTGACCGTCTTTATGAGTGAGTCGTTGAATCATTCACTCAAGCGATTCGTTCAAAATGACTGATTCATTCAGGGACAAAGTAAGTGACCATCTTTATGAGTGAGTCGTTGAATCATTCACTCAAGCGATTCGTTCAAAATGACTGATTCATTCAGGGACAAAGTAAGTGACCGTCTTTATGAGTGAGTCACTGAATCATTCACTCAAGCGATTTGTTCAAAATGACTGATTCATTCAGGGACAAAGTAAGTGACCATCTTTATGAGTGAGTCGTTGAATCATTCACTCAAGCGATTTGTTCAAAATGACTGATTCATTCAGGGACAAAGTAAGTGACTGTCTTTATGAGTGAGTCACTGAATCATTCACTCAAGCGATTCGTTCAAAATGACTGATTCATTCAGGGACAAAGTAAGTGACCGTCTTTATGAGTGAGTCGTTGAATCATTCACTCAAGCGATTCGTTCAAAATGACTTATTCATTCAGGGACAAAGTAGGTGACCGTCTTTATGAGTGAGTCGTTGAATCATTCACTCAAGCGATTCGTTCAAAATGACTGATTTATTCAGGGACAAAGTGAGTGACCGTCTTTATGAGTGAGTCGTTGAATCATTCACTCAAGCGATTCGTTCAAAATGACTGATTCATTCAGGGACAAAGTAAGTGACCGTCTTTATGAGTGAGTCACTGAATCATTCACTCAAGCGATTTGTTCAAAATGACTGATTCATTCAGGGACAAAGTAAGTGACCATCTTTATGAGTGAGTCGTTGAATCATTCACTCAAGCGATTTGTTCAAAATGACTGATTCATTCAGGGACAAAGTAAGTGACTGTCTTTATGAGTGAGTCACTGAATCATTCACTCAAGCGATTCGTTCAAAATGACTGATTCATTCAGGGACAAAGTAAGTGACCGTCTTTATGAGTGAGTCGTTGAATCATTCACTCAAGCGATTCGTTCAAAATGACTTATTCATTCAGGGACAAAGTAGGTGACCGTCTTTATGAGTGAGTCGTTGAATCATTCACTCAAGCGATTCGTTCAAAATGACTGATTCATTCAGGGACAAAGTGAGTGACCGTCTTTATGAGTGAGTCGTTGAATCATTCACTCAAGCGATTCGTTCAAAATGACTGATTCATTCAGGGACAAAGTAAGTGACTGTCTTTATGAGTGAGTCACTGAATCATTCACTCAAGCGATTCGTTCAAAATGACTGATTCATTCAGGGACAAAGTAAGTGACTGTCTTTATGAGTGAGTCGTTGAATCATTCAAAGACCAATACGTTCATTCAGTAACGAAACTGAAACTGTTGTTGTGGATCTACCGTCTGGAACTATTTTCCTTGGCAAAATAGAACAAAAACAGTCAATACTCTGTCTAAACTGTAAGTCACCTAATATTGACTACGTGTTTATTGAACTGTTGTATAAAATCAATATTACATGTGCAAATGTGCTGCTGATATTCTGGTAAACAGCACTCTTGCTTGTGTGGTATTGCTTATAAATATTAAAAACAAGAACTTCTACTGAGATATTTCCGCCCCATATCTTGGCTTTTTGGGGCCTTTTTATACATTTTAGTGGCATTTTGTGTTGTGAGGCCCTTTCAAGTGACACTGATGTGCCGTTATTGTTCAGGCTTTGAATCGGAGCTGTAATAGATGTTTAATTCCAGTGTCATTACACTTAATGATGGAGAACCTTCTGGCAGTGATTATCTGAGCATCTTGACTGATGAATGGCTTCTACACAGAGGTCAGCATTGATAACCTTCATAAATCTCTCTCCATGGTCCGGCTGGTCAAGTTAAGATAAGACCACATGGTGCCTTCCTTTACAGCTCAACTTAATCTATATGCTTTAGTGTTCTACACTGTCTTCTATCTGTTGCAATTATTCGCAAACAACTTGCCAGTGAAAGATGCTGTCAATAGTCCGTCCATCACTGTCACTGCAGGAGGAGTCACCAGAATCTCTGAGAATAAATCCATACGAGCTACTCTTGCTTTTTCCGGCCTAGCTTAGAGAGAGAAGCTATCGATCGTGAGCACAAAGAGTTGATTAGCTGAAAAAGTTTACTAAAAAATGTGAGCGATAGACATCGGATTACTCTCAGAATATTTAGCTTTTCAACAAAAAGTCTTTATAAATGCACAAAAAGAAAATAAAGCCTAATTTTCAGTTGTTAAGCACATTGACTGTGAAAAAAATGATGTATTCTGTACTGTGTTTATACATTATGGTGTTTGTTGTGCAGCATTTAAACTGAATTTACTGACATATTTTGTTTGTAAGCAAATTTATTAATGCCTATTTTTAATGTACAATTAGTTAATAATTAATGAAATGCTTTATTATTATTTCCGAGACACTTGTGGTCCTCAATAAAAGACATGCAGGTAAACAGATCAAATATTTATTTTTCAGTAAATGTTTTATATTATTTATTTCTAATAGTATATCATTTATATAAGTTTGCACAACTTGGCCAAAATATTATATTACAATTATTTTCGCATTTATGATGATTTGATATAACAACAGTCTCTCATATTTCTGCTGCTGAAACCAATTAGGCCCCTTTTATTATTATTATTATTAACTCCATTTATAAAAATGAAGACTTTAGAATGAAGAATTTACAGAATATTATAATATTATTTTTATAATTAAGTTACCAATATTTATATCTTAAATTCCTTGCGCTTCTAACATTTCAAATCCTCTTCCATTAATTTGGGAATACTGGTAAAATTCAGTTTCTGATTTTCTATATATTTCTAATATTTTATTATTATTTCCGAGACACTTGTGGTCCTCCCTAAAAGACATGCATGTGAACAGATCAAATATTTATTTTTCAGTAAATGTTTTATATTGATTGTTTTATGTTATTTATTTCTAATAGTATATTATTTACATATACATATAGGTTTGCACAACTTGGCCAAAAAATTATATTACAATTATTTTGTCATTTATTTGTCATTTATTTGTCAATAACTCCAATTATAAAAATGAAGACATAAATACACTGTAAAAAAAAATTACATCCCCAAGTCAAAAATTTCAAGTGACCGATAACATCTAAATTTTTCAATTAGTCTGACGTATTATTTCTCATTGAGCCAATGTTAACAGACTATTGCAACAAGAATTTCACTTGGGCCAATTGAAAAATTTAGATGTTATCGGTCACTTGAAATTTTTGATTTGGGAGGGTTAGAATTTTTTTTACGGTGTATATTACTGTTGTAATTTACAGAATATTATAATATTATTTTTATAATTAAGTTACCAATATTTATATCTTAAATTCCTTGAGCTTCTAACATTTCAAATCCTTTTCCATTAATTTGGGAATACTGGTGAAATTCAGTTTCTGTCCACATACATTTTGGAAATTATGCAAATGCATAAATAAAGTGAATTGCAAACTATTGCATGATTTTAATTTTTGATTTATCTATTTTCATTTTATATTTGATTTAACTAGCTTTTCATCAACTCGCAAACCCCCTGCAGTTCCCTTATGAACACCCAGGGGTTTGCGAACACTCATTTTGGGAAACCCTGTTAGTTTTCGATCGATTCCTTTACATGTGGATGTTTCTTGAAGGCCAGACGTATCCTTCCTTTGAGAACAGGGAGTTTCGGTTCCCTGTGTGAAATGAGGGAACTGGTTTTATTTGCCATGTCATTCACAGTTGTGAGTCATGTGTTCAGTGAAAGCACACATCTGCCAGCCTCACGAGACTGTAAGCTTGAGAGGACGAGGACTGTCTCTGAGATGTGTGATCTATCTACAGCTTGAAGTCTTCTGCTGGATTCTGTCAGTGATGGATGTATGCAGGGATCTCCTACACAACTGCAGATGTGCAAGGGGTTTGTGCTGTGATTCTCTGTTCATCAACACTCAGCATATCAGCAATCAAACAGCATCATGGTAACACTTTATAATAACTCAACGCTATTAATCATTAGTTAAGCATTAGTAAACAGTTAATTCATCATTTATAAAGCATTAATATACATTAATAAGCCCTCTGGTGTCCTTCATTTCAGAGTCACACTCAAGACCTTCGGGACCAAATGGTCCGGGAGGGTGGGAATAATATTTATAAAAAAAAATCCAAATTTTTTTTTTTTTACTTGTTTTTTATAATATTTTTTCTTTTCTTTTTTGGTGTTTTGAGATAATTTTATGATTTATAATTAATATTTATGCAATAATTATGACCCATTTTTTCCCATTGAATATAATATAATTTTTTTATATATATAATTTTTTTATATATATAATTTTTTTTTCAATTTTTTTTTTAAAGCTGTATTTTGTGTGTGTTCACATACCTAATACCATAAAAGTCACCAAGTTTCGTAACATTCTGATGAAGCTGTGATTTTTAAAAATTCTAAACAGATTTTTGTAATCTGAATTTATTAGTGTGTATGTGTATAAAAGTGTGTGTGTGTGTGTGTGTGTGTGTGTGTGTGTGTGGATGTGTCTGTTTTGCACTCTTGATGTTTTATAGATTCACCCCTTCACTGTTGTGTGCTTTTTTTCTGGATCGTGGCTGATTTGTATATTGTACGCACAAAAAAACTCTGTATTTTCACATTTTTGCCAATTTCCCATTCATTTCCTATGGCGGACCATTTGGTCCCGAAGACCTTGAGTGTGACTATTTTTTTTACAACCACTTAGACTATTCAAATCCTGTCGCCAATTTTTTTGGGTGTTCATATACCAAGTACCAACAAAGTCACCAAATTTCGGACCATTCCGATGAAGCTATGATTTTATACATTTTTTTATTTAAACATTTTGGGACCATTTGGTCCGTTTATAAATACAGCTATAAATGCTTTATTCTTGATATAAAAGCATATCTAAAATGTGTTTAATAATTGTATTTTCATACTTTATTAATGATCAATTTATCATGTCTAAATGAAGTATTGCATTATTTACAAACCAGTTATTTAGGAGTTGTCAGTGGTTCATAAGATCACTTAGAAAGTGTGAGTAAATGATTAATATACTATTTAATTCATTACATTTATATAGCGCTTTTCTCGGCACTCAAAGCGCTTTACATATAAGGGGGGAATCTCCTCAACCACCACCAATGTGCAGCATCCACCTGGATGATGCGACGGCAGCCATATTGCGCCAGAACGCCCACCACACACCAGCTTACTGGTGGAGAGGAGACAGTGATGAAGCCAATCAGTATATGAGGATGATTAGGAGGCCATGATGGACAGAGGCAAAGGGGCAAATTTGGCCAGGATGCCGGGGTTAAACCCCTACTCTTTCGAAAGACATCCTGGGATTTTTAATGACCACAGAGAGTCAGGACCTCGGTTTAACGTCTCATCCGAAGGACGGTGCTCTTTTGGCAGTATAGTGTCCCCATCACTACACTGGGGCGTTAGGACCCACACAGACCACAGGGTGAGCGCCCCCTACTGGCCTCACTAACACCTCTTCCAGCAGCAACCTGGTTTTTCCTAGGAGGTCTCCCATCCAGGTACTAACCAGGCTCAGCCCTGCTTAACTTCAGTGGGCAACCAGTCTTGGGCTACAGGGTGACATGGCTGCTGGATAACTATGTGTGTGAGCTCATCTAAAGTGAGGACTAGTTATGCCTTGTAAAGTGTTTATAAAGGAGATTTAAAGGCTGTTAAATATTTCTATGTTCTGTATCACTGTGTGTGTTTGTTTCCTTTTTCTGTTTAGAAGATTAATGAGTCTTTAAATCTCCTTTATAAATGCTTTACTAGTCCTCACTTTAGATGAGCTCACAAAATAGTTCACTGACCACTACTAAATGCTTTATAACTCCCTGAATATACTACATTTACTCACACTAAGTGATCTAATGAACCACTGACAACTCCTAAATAACTGCTTTGAAAATAATGTTATTCTTCATTTAGAAATGATAAATTGATCATTAATAAAGTATGCAAATACAATTATTAAACACATTATAGATATGCTTATAAATCAAGAATAAAGCATTTATAGCTGTATTTAGAAACTGCTTATTCATGTCTATTAATGCTTTATAAATGATGAATTAACTGTTTACTAATGCTTAACTAATGATAATAGCGTGCAGTTATTATAAAGTGTTACCAATCATGGTAGATACAACAGAAAAAAATAGCATTTCAAAACAAATAACTGATACAAAAGCAACGAGAATCAAATAAACCGCAATATATAATATCACAATATAATCGATGAGAAAATATACAAAAATATAGGTACAAAAAGTAAAAATGACTTTTAAAGTATCACAACTAGAAGCAACAATGAAGAGTGTCTATTAAGACCAAGTGCAAATAGCCTGTCCTGTTGGTAAAATATTTAGACCAACTCGCCCACCATATTACAAAAGAAACCCAATCAAAACCAGTGTCAGTGATGTGGAGAGAACTGGAAGTACTGCAGATTAAACTTTTGACACGACCGACCCATCGAATCTGCTTTTTTTCTGACCCCATGCTTCTCCCTTTTCACATGTGATATTAGCTTGGAGAGGTGTTTACTTTAATAAAAACGAAGAAAATATCTATAGTGTTCTTGAGTTTATCAGAAAGGGTGGTTCATAGACTGTGATGCGTGATGCTCATATTGTTTTACCACTCTCAGAAACTGTGGAGAACACCCCTTACTGATCAGCCAGTTTAATATGGTTGGGGGGGCTTTAGGGATATGGAGAGGAAAGGTCCCAATTAGGCAGCATCCTTTCATGAGTTTAATAAATATAATCATATACATTGAATATGTTGAGTCAGACCTATATGTTGAGTCAACACTTATTTGCAAATAGTATCTGCCACCATTTGCACTATAAGCATGAAAAGCATCAACACCATACACTGCATGTACTCAGTGTGGATACCATTTGGGGTATACTGTAGATTCACAGCACATTTGACAGTGTAGAGCATGAAATTTAACAATTCTCCAACAATTTGAACAATTCTAACCAAGCAAGTATGTTTTATGCTTTTTTCCTGGAGAGAAATGGGATCTGCAGGGATTTCCAGTCAGGATTTGGTCACACTTTAGATTAAGGTACAATTTTTGCTATTAACTATCTATTCACTATGACTTTATTGCCTTAAACTACTAATTACTACTTATTAATAGCTAGTAGGATAGTTGTTAAGTTTAGGTATTGGGTAGGATTAAGGGATGTAGAATATGGTCATGCAGAATAAGGCATTAATATGTGCTTTATAAGTACTAATAAGCATCCAATATTCTAGTAATGTGCATGCTAATATGCAACCGTACCACAGCACTGAGACAGCTCTCATTAGAGTTACAGATGATTTGCTCTTATCATCTGATCGTGGTTGTATCTCGCTATTAGTGTTACTCGATCTTAGTGCTGCATTTGACACTATTGACCACAACATTCTTTTAAATAGACTCGAAAATTATGTTGGCATTAGTGGAATTGCACTAGCATGGTTTAAATCATTCTTATCTGACCGTTATCAGTGTGTAGCAGTAAATGAAGAGATGTCTTATCGATCACAAGTTCAGTATGGTGTACCACAAGGCTCAGAACTAGGACCAGTGCTGTTCACTCTGTACATGCTACCATTAGGAGATATCATTAGGAAGCATGGCATTAGTTTTCACTGTTATGCCGACGATACTCAGCTCTATATTTCTTCACAACCTAAAAAGGTTGAAAAAGGTTTGAATTATTGGACAAATAGCCTAGAACACTGTCTAACACTTGATGGCTGCTCTGTTAAGTCTTCGTCGTCGGTTAGGAACCTGGGTGTGCTCTTTGATACCAATCTTTCATTTGAAAGTCACGTGTCTAGTATCTGTAAAACCACATTCTTCAATCATAAAAATATATCTGAATTACGACATATGCTCTCAATAAAAGTGCGGAACAGTTAGTTCATGCGTTCATGACCTCAAGGCTAGATTATTGTAATGCTCTACTGGGTGGTTGCCCTGCACGCTTAATAAACAAACTACAGCTGGTCCAAAACGCAGCAGCTCGAGTTCTTACCAGAACCAGGAAGTATGACCATATTAGCCCGGTTCTGTCAACACTGCATTGGCTGCCTATTAAACATCATATACATTTTAAAATATTGCTGATTACTTACACAGCACTAAATGGTTTAGCTCCGCAGTACTTGAGTGAGCTCTTAACGCATTATAGTCCTTCACGTCTATTGCCATCTCAAAATTCTGGCCAGTTGACCTAGAATATCAAAATTATCCTTTTCTTATTTAGCACCAAAATTCTGGAACAATCTTCCTAACATTGTTCGGGAAGCAGACACACTCTGTCAGATTAAATCTAAGACCCATCTCTTTATCCCAGCCTACACATAGCACATTATCAATTTCTATAATTCAAATCCTTTAAAAAGATTATTAGGCTGCATAAATTAGGTCAACCGGAACCAGGGACACTTTACATAGCAGACTTTTTTTTTAACAAACTTTGAGTTATATGTCAGAACAATCATCCACAGCCTCAAATAAGAGGACTAGCTGAGTAGAGAACATGGAAGTAGAGAGAAAACGTTCAGTGGTTGAAAACTAGTAAAACAACTTTTAAATGCAAATCTGGAAGAAAAAATATAAAGAATACATAAATGCTCAATAGCAAGTATCATATCATATCATTGTTCAAAACATTTAAATAGACATCTCAAGTACTAGAAAATGTAAATGATTCAGTATTTTAGTTGATATTACTCTAGACAAAACTCTGTTTTGCTGAGAGACGCCAAAGCCTTTAGATATCTCGCCGGAAGAAGTAGGTCATCTGGGTACTTATGCCCACTCTTTTATGAGTACGATGAAACTTCTTTTGTCATGTACTGTTTTTTTGTCTACTGTATAGTAGGGTAGTGTGTGATTTCAAATACAGCTAATGTTCTGAGACGCACACTTACTGTAGGACTGCACATGGGCATTGGATGGTCCAGCCTGAAAAATGCATTTTATTTTTGTCATGATTTGAGCGTTTAGAAACAAGAGAGAAAGTTGTTGTCAGATTTCATTGGTGATTTCAAATATGAAATTTGATTGTAAGCTTGGAGAACAGCTTTAAAGAATGTGATGCTTCCACATTCAAAGAGATACAAGCACTTGTATGTTTTTCAAAGACACAGACTGAAATGACTCGACTTATAAGCGTAGAGGAGGCCATTTATTTGCAGTCTTGCTGTGCTCAGAGAGTTTACACTCATTCATATACCATATCTTGTAAGGTGTAAAACATGTAAATAGACATGGCAAACAGTAGAACATATGTATGTGTATTTTACTCTTGACAAAGTTATGATTTCTGAGAGACGCACTACTATCTGATTTGCGCTCATTTCATTCATAAAGTTTACACTCATTTCCTTCACTGACTCATGATTGCATATTGATTTTAGATGTTTATGTATAATATTCTGCCATCCACTGTCTCACCTGTTCTCCAGCAAACACGAGGAGTGACTGTGTCTGCCTAATATTTTTCCTATTATTCGGTAGAATTCGCAATTCGTTTTGAGGCCATTTTCTGTGGCTTTCTGAATAAGGTATCCGGCTTCGGGCGCGTCCCTAGAGGTGAGTATATATACGTATCCCTGTGATACGCTGCACATGAGTTAATTTTGGAGCTGGCTTGGAGGATGGCAAGAAGACAGGCCATGACATGAACTTTAGTTAAATAGCCTTCTGAATGAACCCATTGTTAGGGAAAAGTGGCTGAAGTGTATTTGTAACAATGGGACTGATGATTTCAGTCTGATCTGAACAGTTTGAGTGGCACATTTCAGCGCCAAAGAATGAAGCATATATATATAGCAAAAACTATATTGAACCCAACAACAAACCCATAATCCATTGGTAGCATGTTTTCATTTATTAATGAACTCTACTCGGTGGTCTCAGCCTTTGTCTTCTGTTGATACTGATCATTTTATTGGTAACAGTCTACAGTATTCTGATTGAAGTATTTGGTAATTAACTCTTTTCCTGCCATATTTTTTTTTTTTTTTTTTTTTTTCTGCCAAAAACATTGTTTCTGTTACAAATGAATCCACTGGAGGCGAGATGGAGCGGACCCAAATGCAACTTTAATAATTATAATAAACAAAATCAAACATAAAGGCTGGAAACAAAGACACAGGGCAAACATGAGGGCTTAAATACACAAGACTAACGACTAGACAGGGGACACCTGTGAACAATGAAACAATGAACCAATGACAACATGACACATCAGACAAGGGAACACATGGCAGGATCACATGACTTGAACAAGGGATCACATGACATACATGAAACAAGGAACAAGGAACAACCCACAACGTGACAATTTTTCTTTTTTTTTTAAGTTGCCAGCCAGTGTCAGCATTTTTTATTATTTTTTCTCAAAATGTTCATGGCCCCCAGAATATTATGAATATCTGAACATACATTTTTAAAAGAAAGAACATACTCTCTGCTTTTAAACAACAACCAAACATTTTATTCTAGCTTCACACATTTATTTTTTGGTTGTTGTTGTTGTTGTTTTTCAGCACCTGAATGCTGGTAAGTTTAAAGTCCCCCTGTGGTGAAAATCCAGTTTTTAATGTAGTTTATATGTCTATGTGGTGTTTTTAATATGCTTAATATGTGTAAATTCATAAGTCGACAGCATTGCTGAGTATTTCCTCCTTAAAACTGCAGGGAACCAAAGACAGTCTCAAAAACACGCTTTGAAATCGCTGGTGTTTCTGACGTCACAAACTACCTTGTAACCAATCAGATCAACGTGTGATCGTCAACCAGTGGATCTCTGAGCTGAGTGAGTGAGTGGAGGCGGGGCTCATTTGCATATTCATAGAACCGCGCATACTAAATGAGGCAAGGGTGTCGAGTTACATTCAAGATATTTTAAGGCATGAAGACATTTTTTTTTAGAAAAAACTTGTCAATAGCAGGGAACCGCTGTGTGTTGATAAATAATGGAACATTTCATCAATGGTAAGAAAAGAGTTAAATTATTCGACAAAGACAACACAGTCTTTTACAAAGTAAAAAAAAAAAAAAAAAAAAAATTGGAAATCAGTTTGAAATATTGCCCGCAATAAAAAAGTTGATTTCCGACCCTGATTGCTTTGCATTGTTACTCGTGTTACAAAAGCCAAGATCTTTAAGTTAAAGTAACACAAACTGGCATGTTTATATCTAAGAGTCATGTGAAAATGTTATATTTTCATGTTATATTGTTATGAAAACTTATATCATTAAAAATGTATGATTTTGTATGACTTTGTTTAGCTGTAGGAGTTCTGTTAAATTTGAGAAGAAGTCTATTAAATTGACTGATTCCTTTGATAGTCTCTAATTAATAGCTCATAAATGATTTAGCACAATTTCAAAAGCATGTAGATTGCTGATTGCTTTGAACTAGATATCAGTATAATAATCAGACATCATAATCATTTTTAATGCAATCATCGATAAAATATTATATTTCTTTACTCATCTCATATTTGACGACATGAATTATAAACAGAAGAGATCAAGCATGGAAAACTGGTGGCAGGCTCTGAAGAAAACCACACAAAGAGTCAAGAAATTATTTATGCCATGTGATAATTGTTGCACAGAAAGGATGAATAAGAGTTCTCTCTCTCTCTCTAATTTCAGCTGGTGGCATAATAATAGTGTTGTGAAACTTGCCCCAAATTATTTAAAAAAGAAAGAAATTGAAAAAAGTAAGGAACCGCACACGGGTCCAATAGCTGCAAGTGCTGGAGTTCTCCTGAATTATGCTATTTGTTTTTCAATTCTAAAGGCCTTTGAGGCCTGCTTTCAACATATTTCAAAAGGTCCCTAAAGACAGAGAGAGAAAACCAAAGGGGTGAGAGAAAGGGTGCCGGTGCAGGAGAGACGGAGTAGTTTGGGGGCATCATGTATTCCTAATGGAGCCGGCTCCACAACTCTCACAGGCACCGTTCTCTCTTCTCTCTGGTCCGTGTGTTACGGCCAGCACACATGCATATATGCAGGAACAGGAACACACACACACACACACACACATGCATATATGCAGGAACACACACACACACACACATGCATATGCAGGAACAGGAACAGCAGCGCGTGGGCTGGACCTCTGGAACACGACTGTGCCTTTGGGTTAATCCAGTGTGATGTTTACATGCTTTCTGGCTCAGATTTATGTATCTCTAGATGGTGTTATCTTACCTTGTAGATATTCTGATTACCATTGTTGGTATTATTATAGGCTAACTGTATAGATGTATTCATGTATGTATTCATAGGCTGTATAGGTATTCTAATTACCATTGTTGGTATTACAATAATGGTTACCTGCTGTAATATATGGTATGTATCTAAGATATGTTGCTGCTGTTGTTGTTTTTTCATTTTTTTTTTTTCATATGTATATACAGTACAGGCCAAAAGTTTGGACACATTACTATTTTTAATGTTTTTGAAAGAAGTTTCTTCTGCTCATCAAGCCTGCATTTATTTGATCAAAAATGTAATATTTTGATATATTATTACAATTTAAAATAATTGGTTTTCAATTTATTATACTTTAAAATGATCATTTATTTCTGTGATGCAAAGCTGAATTTTCAGGATCATTACTCCAGTCTATCACATGATCCTTTAGAAATCATTCTAATATGATGATTCATTATCAAAGTTGGAAACAGTTCTGCTGCTTAATATTTTTTCATAACCTGTGATACTTTTTTAGGATACTTTGATGAATAAAAAGTAAAAATAAAAAAAATAAAAAAATAAGCAAATGTTGTAAAAATAGAAATCTTTTGTAACAGCAATATACACTACTGGTCAGTCATTTGGGGTCAGTCATTTTTTTTCTTTCTTTTTTTGAAATAAATCAATACTTTTATTCAGCAAGGATGTGTTACATTGATAAAAAGTGATAGTAAAGAAGATTTATATTATTAGAAAATATGTTTTTTTTATTTTGAATAAATGCAGTTCTTTTTAACCTTTTATTCATCAAATATATTAGGCAGCAGAACTGTGTCCAACACTCATAATAAATCAGAATATTAGAATGATTTCTAAAGGATCATGTGATAGACTGGAGTAATGATCCTGAAAATTCAGCTTTGCATCACAGAAATAAATGATAATTTAAAGTATAATAAATTGAAAACCAATTATTTTAAATTGTAATAATATATCACAATACTTTTTTTTTCTGTATTTTTGATCAAATAAATGCAGGCTTGATGAGCAGAAGAAACTTCTTTCAAAAACATTAAAAATAGTAATGTGTCCAAACTTTTGGCCTGTACTGTATATAATTGTAATTGTGTGTTATTATAATGTAAATAATTTAAGAAGCATCTACCTTTGTTTTTCTTTTAGTTTTTCCTTTGAACTGTAACTGACCAGGGTGGGTTTCAATAAGTTTGACTTCTTCCCATTATGTTTCGAGCAATAGATTGATTTATGTGGTTTATGTTGTTAAAGGTGAATTCATCTTGTCGTATAGATTGAATCAAAATGCTTCTTGATTGCCTTTGTTATGCGTCATAATATTGCTCGAAATAAATGTATTCATTCATTAGTATGCAATAAATAGTGTGTTATAATATATAGGAACACACTATTTATTAACTCTTTCCTCGCCACTGATGGGATTTTCCAGCTCTCCGTGTTTTCACTGTTATACAGTAGGGGGCGCTATAAAGCATCTTCTGAAAGAGTTCTGAATCTCCTGATCTAAACACAAGCGAAGAAGACGCAGAAACCAGCGATAGCATGTGTAAGCAGATGCATATGTAAAATAACGTGATCATCAACATTAATCAGCATATAAATCAAAACTGTCTAATGTTACTGAGTGAAATGTCGACACAGGACTGTGAAGATTTTTGGTTGGTTCTTTCTTTTGATATACTGTATGTTCAAATATTCATACAACAAAATATTCTGGGGGTCATGAAACTTTTGTAAAAATTATTTAAAAAACGCTGACACCTTTGTAGCTAAAAAATGCTGGCGGAGAAAGAGTTAAAATAAAATGTCAAAATAAAGGTCTCATCAAGATTTGGCTTTTGTAAGCATTTTTTTAACATTGTTAACAGCTGCAAAACACACACACAAAAGCTGATTTTTATTTGTTACCACTAACTATTGTTGATTATAGCTATTAGTCACCATATTTTCAGATCATTAGTCCTCGATAAACAGCGCAGGTGCCATGATGATGCAGCTGAAACTTCACTGAGCTACAGGAGATATAACTACATCACTCACAGATCATCTCATGTTTAAGCACTATAGCACACATTCTCCTGGCTGTCTCCATGGGAAGGCCACATTCTCCTGGCTGTCTCCACATCGATCGGCTGTCTCCGTCAGCGTGGTGGAAGTTCAGCCGTTAGGTAACTAGATGACTAGGTGACTGTGTCAGTTCCCCTCTCTAGTCTGAACAGTGAACTAGTGTTGCCCTGATTAACATGTCCACAGTCAGTCAGTCTCGTCTTATGATTGATTCATTTACTCATAACATAAAGTTGCCAAACATCCAGTAAAATACGGAATCGTCCCGCTTTTCAGGGATCAAGGTTGCGTTTCAGCATCGATTGAATTAGGAATGAGATTTGTTCCATTTTTTTTTTTTTTTTTTTTGTGTTTTTTGTGTTTTACGATACACATTGGCCAAGTTTCCAAGCAGCTTTACAGACAGTCATAATTTTATGTCTTAGTGCTTTAAAGCAACACCAAAGCACTTCTCCTCTTCGGTCCCCCTACAGGTTGGAAGCGGAATTGTCCATTACCGCTATCGTAAATGATTTTGCCGCCCACAAGCTATCCAGCGCCGGCTTTGGAATGAACGATGTCCACAGATAAGGTAGAGTATGTTGCATGATTTCATGAAAGTTTGATGGATTGCGACATCAGAAACAAAGAAAAACAAAGTAATGACTATTGTAACGCTTGCCGTAAAGCAAGTCAGATTTGTATTTTTCTTATGTCTCATTCGAACTACAGATCCGCTACCCGATCTGGCAAACTTGCATAGTGTGGTTAAAGCAGATAGAGGGTCGCAAAGCGAATGCAGGAGTGCCGTTCACCCTGTTACGACTTGATGAACCACTGAAACCATTTTGGAAACATTATTTTAAGGTAAAAAATAATCTTTAGTGTTGTTTTTACAAATTTTAGGGCTGGGACAATGATGACAATGATATCAGATATCAAAGTGATCATCTGGATTTAGATCTACCTATACTTTTGTATTTATAGTGTTGTCTTAAGCGTTCACAGGTTTCGCTTTATTTATTTCCCAGATGTCAAAATCATATACATATAAAAGTCAGGAAACCTGATTCCTGGCCACATGTTAATAATATCCATGTGCCACTGGCTCTTTGGTGAGTTGTAAGGATCGCTGTCGAGTCCAACTGCCTTTAAAGGAACACTCCACCGTTTTTTCATATTAAACTGTTATTCCCTTAACTCAGACGAGTTGATGCATACCTCTCTCGTCTCAGTGCGTGCACTCAATCGCTCTGGTGCGCGGCGACACTTTGATAGCACTTAGCTTAGCCCATTATATTCATTAGGACCCAAACAGAGATGAAGTTAGAAGCGACCAAACACCTCCACGTTTTCCCTATTTAAATACAGTTACACGAGTAGTTACACGACCAAGTATGGTGACACAAAATAAAACGTGGCACTTTTCTAAGCGGGTAAAAAGGATAACTATAATGTATGGCGGAATAGCACTTGGAAGCACTTCGACTAAATAGGGAAAACGTGGAGGTGTTTGGTCGCTTCTAACTTCATCTCTGTTTGGTTCCTAATGAATGAACTGGGCTAAGCTAAGTGCTATCAAAGTGTCGCCGCGCGCCAGAGCGATTGAGTGCACGCACTGAGACGAGAGAGGTATGTATCAACTCGTCTTAGTTAACCCTTTGATGCGCACACTATGGATACCCCTTCTAATGCACAACATGGGTCTAAAAAGACCCGTATTCATTTCCTATGTTATTTCATGCATGGCTTGGCATTTTTTTGTTTCACCTTTTGAAATCACTTTATTTGAGCATTTACTATTTCATGATCTATTAATTTCATGATTTATGAATATAAAAAAAATAATTTTTTTCAATGATCACAAATTCATATTTTAATATTTTTTTTATACGTTTTGTGTTAAAACATCAAGTTTACACACGGGTCTAAAATGACCCATCTATGCAAGCGTGATAAAACAAAAGAATAAAGAAAACTTTTTGTTAAAATAACCAATGTCACAGTTGTTTAGATCAACACATTTACTGTAACACTTGAAATATGTTTATTGGCCACTTTGTCATACATAATACGCATATATGCCTAACCGATAACACTGAAATTGAACTGTAGTGTAGTGCAACTGTAGGAGGATCTCCTCTCCTCAACCACCACCAATGTGCAGTATCCACCTGGATGATGCGACAGCAGCCATAGTGCACCAGAACGCCACCACACACCGGCTTATGTGACCGATAGCATTGATTTATGACCACAAATAAAAATGAATAACGGTACAAGGTTTCTGCCCAACAACGACAATATATACTTGTATATATAACTTTCTATTGCAAATTTTATTTTATTGACCTAGCTAACATTAGATAAAATAGAATATGCCGACGCAAGCTAGCTAATGGTATTGGACATGTTTCTCTTTCACACTAGTAATGGTTTTCAAGGTCAAGATAACGTACTCGGTTACTAACGTAACCTCGGTTCTCTCTAGAAGAGGGAACGAGTACTGCGTAAGATATCTTACGCTAGGGGAAAATCCTTTTCCGCGAGATATTGAAGCCAAAAATTATCCTTAATTTTGTAATAATGCAAAACGCGTTGCAGCAGCAATGCAGACATAGGCGAGACAGCTCGCGCGCCTATTGGCTGCTCTGCGGCAACTGCAGCAGCCTATCGAGCGAGGCCTGGCGTGACGCCAGACCCAATCAGGGCACTTCGCGCCCGCTGCGTCACGTCCCGCCGAAATGGGCGTGGTCTAGGCCTATAAATATCGCTCGCAGGCAGCTATTATCTGGTTTTTCATCATCGAAGCAACCAGAGCGTGTGCATGCACGGCAAGATACGCAGTACTCGTTCCCTCTTCTAGAGAGAACCGAGGTTACGTTAGTAACCGAGTACGTTCTCTTACGAGAGGTCTCTCGTACTGCGTAAGATATCTTACGCTAGGGGACCCAATGTAAAACGCCGTGCATGCTGAGATCTGACACCAAAAACCCAAGGGCGAAAACCCGGGGTACATATAGTGCACAATCACTCAGTGAACTCACAGAGAGTCCGGGAAGAAGGAGGGGTGCAGCCTCACTTTTCCACATAAAGTAGCGTCGAAGGGACGCGAATTTCATCATACAGACAGGGCGGGGTACGGCCTGAACTGATGGGAAAAAATGTGGGTCTTACACAGTTTGCCCAGCTTTAAACTGTCGAACATTGAGCTGTGCTCAGCAAACGCAGCATTCTGAGCTGAACGCATCAGGTCAGATAATACTGGTGGTTTAGACCGACAGCAGCCTGGCCTGCAGGGCGGGAACCTCTAGGTTATAAAACCTTATAAATGTAGACGGGGAGGCCCAGCCTGCCGCCATACAAATATCTTGCAAGGCAATCCCACTTGACCAGGCCCACGAAGAGGCCATGCCTCTCGTGGAATGCGCTCTGACACCCAAAGGGCACTGCATGCCCTTGGAGGCGTATGCCAGCGCTATAGCATCAACTATCCATCTGGATAGGCTCTGTTTCGACGCGGCTAGTCCCTTAGAACGTCCGCTAAACGAAACAAAGAGCTGTTCCGTCTGTCTGAAAACAGACGAGCGAGACACATAAGCTCGTAATGCCCTGACTGGGCAAAGGAGGCTCGCGTCTCTTTCCTCATCAGGGACCGGTAGGGCTGACAGAGAGATAATCTGCGCCCTAAACGGTGTGTTGAGGGATTTTGGAACATAACCGTGCTTAGGTTTGAGTATAACTTTTGAGTCATTGGGCCCAAACTCCATGCACGCCGCGCTCACAGAGAGCGCGTGCAGATCCCCTATGCGCTTCACTGAAGCGAGAGCCAGCAAAAACACCGTTTTGAAAGACAGGTGTTTCAAATCGATTGACTGCAAAGGCTCAAATGGCGCACCTTTCATGGCTTCCAGAACCGTAGAAAGGTCCCATACGGGGACTGAGGGAGGTCTGGGAGGATTCAGTCTCTTAGCTCCTCTAAGGAAGCGGATGACTAAATCGTTCCTTCCTATTGACTGACCAAGCGTTGTTTCTGAGAACGCTGCTATAGCCGCCACATAAACTTTGAGCGTGGAGGGGGCCCTGCCCCCATCCAACAGCTCTTGTAGGAAGGAAAGCACCTCCGTCACATCACAGTTTGTGGGTGACACACCACGGGCTGTGCACCAGCCCGAAAACACTGACCATTTCGAAGAATAGAGTCGTCTTGTAGACGGAGCTCTAGCCTGCGTGATCGTGTTTAATACTCCTTTAGGGAGTCCAACATGTACCCGTTGATGGCCCAGACATGAAGGGACCATAGTTCCGGGTGAGGATGCCAGATCGAGCCGCGGGCCTGTGAGAGGAGATCTCTCCTCACTGGTACTGGCCACGGGGCAGTACTTGCTAACTGCATCACGGCTGGGAACCAAGGTTGGTTTTTCAAGAACGGTGCTACCAGCAGTACTGAGCATCCTTCTTTCCTGATCCGTTCTATCACCTGAGGCAGGAGAGAGACGGGGGGAAAAGCATAGAGCGGGCGGCGGGGCCACACATGGGACAGCGCGCTCCTGCTCTTGGAGAAAAATTCTTGACAGTGAGCGTTTTCTTGAGACGCAAACAGGTCCACTTTCGCTCTGCCGAATTTCTTCCACAGCAGTTGGACTGTCTGTGGGTGTAGGGACCATTCGCCTGCCGGAACATTGTTCCTGGACAGTCTGTCTGGTCCTATATTCATGATCCCTGGCACGTGCGCTGCTCTGAGCGAGCGCAGGTTGCACTGAGCCCATACCAGGAGGCGTTCTGCCAGCCTGTACAGTTTCTCGGATCTGATGCCGCCCTGGCGATTTATGTAGGACACCACAGACATGTTGTCCGAACGGACCAAGACGTGGTGACCTTTTATTTGGGGACAAAAACGCGTCAGCGCGTTGTCTACTGCCAGCATTTCGAGGCAGTTTATGTGCAGGAGCTTCTCCCGTTCTGACCACTGGCCGAAGAACGGTCTGCCCTCGAGCAGCGCTCCCCATCCCGAGGTGGACGCGTCCGTGGACACCACTTTCACCCTCGAGGAAGTCCCCAGGCTTACACCTGATTGGTACCAGTCGTTCGCTTTCCAGGGTTTCAGAGCTGTAACGCATTTCTGATTGACCCTGAGGCGAAGCAAACCGGGTGCCCACGCTTCGCGTGGGACTCGCGCTTTCAGCCAAAACTGCAGCGGGCGCATGCGTAGCAGACCCAGCTGGAGCACTGACGATGCTGAGGCCATGAGACCTAGCATCTTCTGAAATCTTTTGAGCGGGACAGACGCGCCGCAGCGAAAAGAGTTCGCTGTGCGTCGAATGTCTACCGCGCGCTGTTGTGATAGTCGCGCTATCATGGATAGTGAGTCCAGTTCTGTGCCCAGGAAAGATATTTTCTGGCTGGGTGACAGGGAGCTCTTCGCCCAATTGACACTCAGACCCAAATCCTCGAGGTGATCGAGTAAAATGGTCGTGTGTTCTATGAGCACTGCGCGAGATTGCGCTAGAATCAGCCAATCGTCCAAATAGTTCAGCACTCGCATGCCTCTCATTCTGAGGGGTGCGAGCGCCGCGTCCATGCACTTCGTAAATGTACGGGGTGCTAGGGACAAACCGAACGGCAGGACTGTGTACTGATATGCCTGGCCCTCGAAGGCGAATCTCAAATATCGCCTGTGACGTGACGCTATCTGTATTTGAAAATACGCGTCTTTCAGATCTATTGACACAAACCAATCTCCTTGGCGAATCTGCACAAGGATTTGCCTGGTCGTGAGCATCCTGAACTGTCGCTTCACAAGCACTTTGTTCAGCTGCCTTAGATCTAGTATGGGTCTGAGACCCCCGTCTTTTTTCGGTACCAGGAAGTATCTGCTGTATAGCCCTCCCTCGCTCTGATCTTGAGAGAGAGGTTCTATGGCCCCTTTGCTCAATAGTTTCGTCACTTCGGCTCGAAGTAGATGTGCTACTTCTGTTTTTACCGTGGTCTCGACGCGCGCCACATAGCGGCGAGGGCGTCGGCGAAACTGCAGCGAATAGCCTCTTTCTATAATGTTCAGCACCCACTTCGAAACCCCGGGTAGCTTTGCCCATGCGTCTGCATGGATAGCTAGGGGTCGAATACGAAGCGCGCTCCGCTCGCTCAGCGATGGAGAAGCTTCGGTGTGCTGTAACACAAGCGTGTCGCTCGTGACATTTGAGGCATGGGGCGCGCTGATGACAGCGGGCAGATTGCCCGCGCTCGACTCCTCTACGGTGGTTAACCGCGAGGGGGAGGGCTGGGCGGTTCCCGTGGGAACTGTCATGTCTATGTGTGGATGTGGGCGCGGGACAGCGGGCACATTTGTCACACCGAAAACATCGTTCGCTTGCGTGAAGCGAGTGCACGTTGGTTTCGTTTTTACAGAAACCGTGAGACATGCATAACGTGGTGTTAGTGGGCACTGGGTAGTGGGCACGTTCACCATGTTTGAAGCGCAACCGATCTGAGTCGGTTTTATGTGCGCGAGCCCTGTGTGACGGGCTGTGCTTATGTGTAGGGATGGGCACTGGGCAGTGGGCATTCTTACTACACACGAAACACCATCGGCCGTGGCCGGGACACCAGAAAATACACTCTTTTGGGGATTTATCTGGGTAGCCGTGAAAACGGCATTTGTGTGCAGGCAAGCGGGTGACAGAACCGACTTGTTGGCTGCAGAAAACACTGGAACAGTCACATTTTCTGGAACTGAACGAGCGAATAGCTTTGGTGTGAGTCCGGCCGCAGCGGGACTGGAACACCGTCGTTTTCCTAGCTGTGCTAGGACGACTTCGGGGCCTCGGGCTTCACCGTGATCCTAGGTCGCGAGCCGCGTCCTGCGGGGCGGCGACCGGATGAGCGGGAGCGCGGTCTCGCGCTTCTGGCCTGGCGGCGTTGTGAAGTGGAGGCAGTGGACGGTGGCTGTGGCTGTGAGCTCTGAGCAGACGGTTTCGCACGGCCTGCTGCAGAGCTGGAGCGCTTCGGGAGGAAGTGCTTCATGGCCTGAGACGCTTTCTGTACCTCTGCGAATCTCTCCGCGAAATCTTTGACGGAGGATCCAAAGAGGCCTGTGGCGGAAAGCGGGGCGTCGAGGAACGCGGTGCGTTCAGACTCGGCCATTTCCGAGAGCGTCAGCCAGAGATGTCTCTCAGATACGGTGAGAGAAGCCATAGTCCGTCCAATGGCTTGCGCTGCGGACTTAGTAGCACGAAGAGCGAGGTCCGTGGCACTCCTTAAGTCCGGCACACAGATCGCGTCAGGTCCTTCCTCATCCAGCTTACGGAGGAGATCGGCCTGGAAGATCTGGAGCGTTGCCATGGTGTGCAACGCTGACGCAGCTTGCCCGGCGGCGGAGAAAGCGCGGTGGAGCAAGCTCGACGTCGTGCGGCAAGCTTTAGAGGGTAGGGCCGGCTTAGCGCGCCGTCCAGCGGAGGGCGGGCATAAGTGGGCCGCTATCGCCTCTTCAACCGGCGGCAGCGAGAGGTATCCTCTGTTCTTGGCATCGTCAACGGCGGAGAATGCCAAAGAAACAGCAGGACGCACTCTAGCAGAATAGGGGGCGCTCCAGGACTTGGCGACTTCTTCGTGTAACTCAGGAAGAAAAGGCGCCGGTCTGGACACAGGCGAAGCGCGCTCCCCAGGCAGGAAAAATCCATCCAGCCGGTTGTGAGCGGGCTGCTCAGGCGAAGACCACTCGAGGCCGAGGCTCGCCGCGGCCTGTGCGAGTACTCGCATGAGTTCCGTCTCAATAGAAGCTCTCTTGCCTGACGAAGTGCGGGCAGGGGGTGCGGGGTCCTCAGAGCCCGCCCAATCCTCACTGCCTGACGCCAGGATAGAGCAGGAATCATCCTCTCCCAGCAGGGCTTCCTCATCCGCGATATCAACGGAAGCGGCGGCAGACGGCGGCCGCTGTCCGTCAGGAAGCGAAACAGAAGAAGCCGGGGAAGCAAGCGGGCGAACCGGCGAGCTTTGGCGGCTGAGGGAGGGTTCCGGGGCCCGCTGGGCACGGCGCTTTTTACGGCGCGACGCCGCGGCGGGCGGGGGAGCAGTCTCGGTGAAGACGGCTAGGCGAGTCCTCAGAGTCGCCATTGCCATCAGCTCGCAGTGAGGGCATCCGCCGTCAGCGAGCGCGAGAGCTGCATGTTCCTCACCCAGGCAGGAAACGCAGATCACGTGGCGGTCCCCGTCGCTGAGTGTGGCTCTGCACGAGCCGCAGGAAGGCATCTTTAAAAAGACGCTAGCTCTTTTAGAAAATGTGTGTCGCGGCGGCGACACACACACACAGAAATACAGTGCAAATAAAAGAGAAGGATATAAGCGCCGGAAAGCGCAGCAGGAAGGCAGGAAGGCGGCGCGGCCAGCGACTTCAGTGACTCGTCCCGCTGAAGGTGCTCTCTCTCGACGGCGCGGCTTCTAATCCAGCTCCAGCGATGCGTGTGCTTCGCTTGAAGGATGAAAAATCAGATAATAGCTGCCTGCGAGCGATATTTATAGGCCTAGACCACGCCCATTTCGGCGGGACGTGACGCAGCGGGCGCGAAGTGCCCTGATTGGGTCTGGCGTCACGCCAGGCCTCGCTCGATAGGCTGCTGCAGTTGCCGCAGAGCAGCCAATAGGCGCGCGAGCTGTCTCGCCTATGTCTGCATTGCTGCTGCAACGCGTTTTGCATTATTACAAAATTAAGGATAATTTTTGGCTTCAATATCTCGCGGAAAAGGATTTTCCCCTAGCGTAAGATATCTTACGCAGTACGAGAGACCTCTCGTAAGAGAACCTTAGCCTACGGGGCTATATCTATATTTTTCTGTGACAAAATTTTTTTTTTTAATAAAACTTACATGCATGAAAAATACAAAAGCAGCCGTGTTGAATTGTGAAATGTGTAGCAGGTGAATAGTTTTCTGCAGTAAATATATTTATACATATCAAAGGTTCCTATATGGGTCATTTTTGACCCATGTGTGTAAAATGAATGTAGAAATACAAAAACCGTGTTTGTTTATAAAGTAAGAAAGGAAAAATAAACATAATGATTTTTGAAAATCAAAAACAAGATATTTAATGAATACCTGGATTAATAAATGATAAAATACATTTATTTCAAAGATTCAGCAAAGAAACATGAATACGGGTCTTTTTAGACCCATGTTGTGCATCAAAGTTATCACCTTGTTCTTCTTGACTCGGACTCGTCCATGTCTACACTGGACACGACAAAGCAATCGCTCCAAATCCATTTTTCTGGAAAGGAAATGTAATGACTAGGGGTGTAACGATCCCCTCATGTCACGATTCAATACATATCTCGATACTGAACTCACGATACAATATTATTGCGAAACTGCAAAACATATGATAAAAGGTTAACAAAAAATGCTAAATTTGGTTTTACATTGTGTTTGTAAATAAATAGGATGGATCTGGTGCTGAAACCCAAAGCACAGGACAATAGAGACACCAGAATAACAATATTCATGATTCTGAAGCTGAAAATACTGAATTATTGTAGATGAATATGCTTGATCTCTGTCACTGACTAGATGTATTTACAATAATGTAGGACACTTTTACTGGTAACATCAGACATTTGGCATTATCAGGACACACTAATATTCCCCTATTGCATTATTATACATTATATTCAACATTATATATAGTAGTTTAATGTCTGACACTAAAACTCTGAAAGCTAGATTTTTTTCACATACAATAATTTTTATTTTGGGTGAACTATACACATTACACATTGTTGCATTTTTGTACTGCGATATATTGTTACACCAGAGTGACAAGCCAGGGTCTGGGAACACACCATTGGCCGGGCTCAATCCGAGGGGCGGGATCGATTGTCTTTCAGATTCCCTCTGCACGCGATAGGACAGCGCTACAACCAACCAGAGCAACGAAGAAGGTGACGTAGTCAGAGCGACGGAAATGAGTCCATGTTCCGCGTATGGAGTATGTTCTTTGCTCTTTTCCCAAAGAAAAGCTTAACTCCAAGTCTTCCAGAGTCTATTTTTTGAATGTCCCTGTTCATCAATCTTTTGGTATGAGATGTCTCAATTTCTAGGTGTTAAAATGAACTGCAACCTAGTCATCTGTCTTACTTCATACAAATGAATATGACTTTTCCAGAAGAAAAATATGTTATCGATTTGTTTTTGTTATTAGGAAAATTTTATATTCATCAAACTAAATGGAGTAAGTCAAAACCCAAGTTTGCTCATTTTAAAGCAGCCTTCAAAATGTATTTAGAGACTGTAAAGTTTTTAAAAAATCGAAATGCCTAAAGATCTGTATCTCTGCTAAATGAATTTAACATATGTTTGTGATGCCCTTTATTTTTAAGTTTCTTTCACCGCTAGGGTGTGTCTAGATTTCTAGGCTATTGTTACACCCCTAGTAATGAAAAATTTGGAAATTGGAAAAAGAATGTAAAACAGATGCCCAGTTGAACTGAAAAGTGAGTTGCTTGCATTTTGGTTGTATTATAATTATTTATAGTTTAAAACGTTTTTAAAAAGCACTTAAAAATGTCTGTTTCTGTTCCTCATCCTTTGTGCACAGTCTCAATTATCTAGTGTAATAATTTGCTTATAGACACAAGCTAATGTGACACTTTAGTATGACATTAAAATGTATTTATTTATTTTTTACAACTGACATGTATGTATAAGCTTAAAGCAAAGTGCTTGTGTCTCAGGCTCATTTTAGCATTTAATTGAGTCAAGGGACTTCTTTTATAACACACACACAGTGTGTACTGTGTCTGCAGTCATTCACAGCACGGTGAGATGGATGAGCTGTGTTGGTGCTCTTGTTATTCTAGCAGAAAAAGAATGTGGGAATATTATCCGTTTTGGGCTAGACTGAGTTAACAATGTGTGTCTGAATTCGACCCAATGTTCTTCGCTCGAGGAAAACAGATGTTTAGAGATAATTGTTGATACATTTTTTAGATCTTTTGCTGAATTGTTGAATTGGTGCAGAAGGTGGCAGAGGAGCCGGTGGAGACTGATGTAATAAGGTATTGATTTTCAGATTTGAAGATGGGGAGGGAGGTTATAACATGATAAGATAAAAACAATTTGACGAAGAGCTGGGAAAAAAAATACACACTAGCACAAAGACAGATATATGTTTGATTTCTCACTATTTTTTTTTTGTATTATTGTATTGCATGTCCATCCTTGACCCTTCTAAGGTTACATGTGCTCAGAATTGCTGAAAATCTCAGTTGCACTACAAACTTGAATTTATAGTTGGCAGTTTTCACTTCTTTTCCTTTGTTGGGAAAGAAGTGAATAATTTCAGACTTCACAATCAAACTCCATTGCTCACTGATCTTCAGTGAAGACATCTGTCAGAGTTTACGCAGACTTCTGCCAGAGACCTCAGAGCAGCACAAATGCTTTTCTTGGCATCTGTCTCCACACACAGGTATGCTGGAGATTTCATGACGTCTCGCAGCTCTGAGATGGTGAACTGTGTAATTTATGCACTGCTAGTGGCAGTAAGCGGGATCATGCCTATGTTCCCACAGCCCTATGTTCCCACAGCCCTATGTTCCATCATTTCCAAGGTTTTTTCTTTCTTTCCAAAATTAGGCCCTGTGTTCCCACATTTCCTTTATCATCAATTTGCATCAGATTTGTATACCCTAACCCTACCCTTCATAGGGGACTTGGGCTTAGTTAGTTAACATACCTAAACCTACCCCTCACAGGAGGGAGACTTGTCTGGGATGTAATTGGGCTATCCCTGTACCAGCACAAGCACTAAAACCTACCCTTAGGGGACTTAGGCTTAATTAGTTAAATGCGGTATAAAAATGACTTGACTTAGAGTTTCATTTTCAGAAAAATCTTTGAAACTAGAAAAATCTTGAGAGAACATAGGACTGTGGGAACATATGGTTGTGGGAACATAGGGCCTAAATTTTCAGTAAAAAAAAAAAAATCTTAGAAATGTGGGAACATAGGGCTGTGGGAACATAGGGATGACCCCCAGTAGGCACGTTTAAAGAAAGCTACAGTCAAACCAAAAATTATTCAGACAAATGTGAGAAATATTGAAGGGGTCTGAATAACTAAGGCCAAATCCTGGCTTAATCTAAGCCCTGTCTGTGGAACCGGGCCATAAAGTTTAAGACGATGCATAAATCCCGGTCAGGCTACGATGAGACGTTTAAATGCAAAGCTGTGCTGCACATTCATGCTAACACACATAACCATCTATCAAACTTGCAGTTTTCATACTGCACGCACTCAAGGACAGCATCAGGCTTATGTATTATGTTTTAGAGGATGTGCCCATTGATAATCTGGATGTGTTGATATAGATGAGTGAGGCAGGATTCTGCAGCAAGAACACGGTATGCTATCTTTACTATTCATGTATTTTCTCCTGAGTATTATCATCAGCATCTTTCCATCTATAACCCATAACTTGTCTGATTTAGCATTGCTATTACAGCATCTACCACAGCCTGTAATGTTTATCCCCAAATCAGAGGAAATAAAAGTAATAAACCTGTCACTGTGCAGCTATGGCAAAAGCAATTACCTCTCGAATACATGGAAACAGGTGCTAGACCATCTGCATACACTTATATAGCCACGCTTAATTAGAGAGATTTTATGGTAAAATGTTGTTAATGTTGTGCTGACAAGTTTAGATGTAACAGAAGATAGTAAAAAGATTTTTTATTTTTTTTTATTTTACATAACTAATCATTTGAAGTCAGCTTAAACCCTCACGTTTTATGTCTCACATTTCATACTTATCAGAGGTCCCACAGGGTTCAGTGTTTGGTCCTATTCACTTCTCCATTTATAGCTGATCACTCAAAATTTCTGCATTTTCACTGTCTAAATTGGATTTCTTCATACGCCAAAAACTATGGAAAACACCCTGAAAAATATTCTTCTTAAACAATTTAAATATAAGAAAGTCATACAATTGTTTTCATAACTAGCGTCACAGTGCCACGTCCTCACAGCATGATAATATAATGTATGTTAAAGGACAAGTACGGTATTTTACACTTAAAGCCCTGTTTTCAGATCGTTTCTGATGAAATACAATGGTTAAGATTGAAATTTGGACAAATGCTGCTGGCCCGAGCCCAGCATGTGTCCAAATTTCAATCTTAACCATTGTATTTCATCAGAAACGATCTGAAAACAGGGCTTTAAGTGTAAAATACCGAACTTGTCCTTCAATGTGAGCTTCAACGTCTGTCATTTGTCTTAACCTTCAACCAATAACCTAAACATTAAAAAGGAAAACATTAAAAATCACAAAACAAATGTTTTAGTGTTGCATTGCTAATAAAGGCCACACTGTCTGTCTGACATCATTAGCCGCGTTTCCATTACCCTTCAAATTGCGCAAATTGAAATTGAAAATTGAAAATACGGTCAATGGAAACATGTAAATTTGTAAATTTACATGTGGGAATTTTTCGGAAAAAAGTTTTTACGCTCGCATGAGGAGGTTTTTTCAGGCAATTTGAAAAAGGAATATTTCTCAAAACTGAAATGGAAACAGTTTTTGCACATTTACAGTCACCTGATGTAGATGACGCGGTGTGTTTGGACAGAATACGAGACAGAGTTCTTCATTAAACTCATAAAAGACGAAAGAATTACAGGAATACTGGATTCTAAACCACTAAGAAATGCCATAATCAAGATCTTGAAGCAGATTTGAGGGAGAAACACCCAGAAACTCCTCATATGAGCCGCTCTCAGTATAACGGTCTTTCCTTGCCGTTAATGCATGGATGAAACGCCCATGTCTCCTTCCATTAATAATAACGTCTAGTGCGGTAGCTGAGATATACGTAAACCTACAAACATCCGTTGCGGTGGGGGTTAGGGTTAGGGTTAGGGTTAGGGTAAATCGCAGGAGGAAAAAAATTAAGTTTCAGTCGCATAACATCGGTTAATGGAAACGTTTCATTTAATCATTTCGCACTCGTTTTTTATCGACATTTAGAAAATATCGCAGAAGTTTTGCGCAAATCTGTAATGGAAACGCAACTAGTTGATTCTCCACTGTGTATCATTCCTCTATCTCTGAAACCTCGGAGAAAAGCTTTGCATCATCAAGCTGGAGGACTATTAATCATGTCAAACCTGTCCCTTTAAATATATTCCACATCTCAGCTGAAGCTCACATCCAGCTCTTCAGTGTGGGCATCCGAAACAGTGTTGTGTCTGAAGTCCTTATTACACGTTAGTTCAGGCCTGTACACCAGCTGCAAGTGAACGCCACACCACAAACAATGCTCTGACCCACGTTACCTTCAGTCCTAGATCACGCCACACACACTAGTCCTGCTGACAGAGGCTTATGCACTGAAACTCCCTCATGTTTCCACAGACTCACACTCGACATCTGTCCATCCTCAACCCTCATTGACAGAACATGTTCCCCAGACACAGATCACAAATTCTGGCTCATCAGCCATCGTAAAGTCTTAATCACGCCTCTTGAAGTGTGTAATTTCTGTGGTGCTACTCTGATGATTTTTAAACAGGGTTCCCCATACACTCCTCAGTGTCTATTGGTCAGAAGCAATAAGTCTTTTTAAAATGTAGTGTAAATTATTTAGATTGTATCAGTCTGGCTAAAGGACCTATAGACAATCTGACTGTAACTTGGCTTTTTCCAGCATGTACAATATGTTTAAATTAAGATCGGTTGCGGCAACTTGTAACTTGAATGTGCAAGGATTCAAAACAGTCCGTTATGATGTTTGATATTGAAAACTGATAAATTGATGTACGTGGAAGTTCGAAGAGACCGTCTGCAAAGTGCTAAACCTGAAAAGCGTTACTACGAAAATACTCATTGACTTCAATGTTACACACTGTAGTGTCACCAAATTCAGTTTACACATCAGTGGTCTCCTGCTGGTCATACTACAACACTTAGTTTGATCAAATGCGCTTTTACACATTCTTTATTATGAAAAATATTCAATAACTTCACTGTAACACACCAAATTCAGTTCACACATCACTGCTCTCCTGCTGGTTATACAACACTTAGTTTGGCAATAATTGCACATAAAAAATAAGTAGGCCTATTCTTTACACAAATTATGTTGGTACGCAGTTAATACAATCATAGCGTTTGCATGATAATTGCTTACTGAATTTGATGGCATTACACTGTATAATAGTGTGAAGTTATTGAATATTTTTTCATAATAAATAGTCATAATTATGCATTTTTATCAAACTAAGTATTTTATAGCCATTGGATAATCCCAGTACACATCTGTCTATTTTTTCGTGCTCACAAGCAATTCAAATGATCCACATACAACACTAAATCATCTATTCAGGAATCCGTTCATATATATTGTCAAAGGGTCGGCTAAGCTCGGATGATAAGCTTCTCATATCTCGCATGCAAAATCACTGAATGACTCAGTGTCACTTGAATTGGTGCAACTAATAAAAAATTCTTGATTAAACATTGATAAACAGAGTAATATTTTATAGCTCCTAAAAGTACCCCTCTTGCGCTATTTTAAATGTTCCTAATTATGTTTCCGAGGTCTGCTACAATAGGTTTACATGCATCCAAAGTCAAAACACACTTTAATGTTCTCATAAAATACATTGCATAATCACCTCTTTTATCACAGTGTCTGAAACGCTTCAATAAAGGATTCGGTGTCTCTAAACAGTAACACCTTATTTTAATGGTCCACTTTAAACATTATGCTAACTATAAGTAACTACATGTCAACTCACTCTCATTAGAGTATTAGTAGACTGTCTGCTTAATATCTGCTAACTCTTTATTCTGATGCTCCCCAACAGACTATAAGTAAATATGCAAGTACATGTCAACTTATTTTACTAACCCGATCCCTATCCTAACAGTCTACTAATACTGAACTAATACTCTAATGAGAGTTAGTTGACATGTAGTTGCAAACTTACTTATAGTTAGTAGAATCTCTAAAGTGGACCATCAAAAATAAAGTGTAACCATCGAAGCCCCTCCTTTCCGTGAGCTTGCCCTGCTCTGATTGGTCAGATGGCCCAGTCTGTTGTGATTGGTCTACAGCTCACAGCGCGTGTCGGAAACCAAACGTCCATTAGCATATCTGAATACTGCATCAATCTCAAAACGGCGTCTTCTCCACATGATCAACACGAACCAAACTCTTCCAGTCTGAGATACATTACAGGGTTTGAGGGCGGGGCTAAGAGACGCTGTTCAGCCAATCAAGACCACAGGCTGGCATTATGCAAATTTGTTACAAACCTACACCGGTTCAGCAGGAAGTGAGACTGAATTACTGACGACTCGTTTCAGGCGGTTCAGAATTCTTTGGGAGACAATAACTTTATTTATCTGCAGTTTGAACTTTACAGACCTTTTACATTCACAAACAGCTTTAAGGGAATATCCAAAAAAGCATAATGGAGTATTTTTACAACACTTGATTTCACCACATTAACTGCCGGGAAAGCATTGGACAAAGTTTGAAGCTTCTTTTGGTGTGAGATGTTGTTTTGATCCTTTTAGAAGAGAAGAACATTAGTGTCCTTCAGAAGAATAAAAGACAACACAATTCAGAAAGGAGGAGGTGATTAAAAGTGCTTCTCTAACACAAGGGTATCACATCTTCAGCTGTAATGACACCTACAGAACGTTGTGTGTTTCTCACGTTAACACACACAAACAGCCACCTACTATAAAAAGTCTTAGTGAATATTCAACATCAAGACAAGTCTTTATACTCCTAGCTAACTCGCTTCAGTTCACAGCTGTGCTGTTGAAAACACTTTTCAGTATATCTCCCTCCTGAAATCCATTTTAAACCACTGTTAAAGGTATACTGTGTCAGTAAAGATAGCCCAGTGTCTCCAGGAGTCAAACATATTCACGTGCCCAAAGACAGATTGTTAAAGAACACAATCTCCAAACTAATTCTCGGATAATTCTCGGACTCGGATAATGTTCTTATTAAAGAAGTAGTTCACTTCAGAATTAACATTTCCTGATAATTTACTCTCCCGCACGTCATCCAAGATGTTCATGTCTTTCTTTCTTCAGTGGAAAAGAAAAGAAGGTTTTTGAGGAAAACACTCCAGGATGTTTCTCCATTTAGTGACTTCAATGGGGTCCAACGGGTCGAAGGTCCAGATGTGAGTTTCAGTGCAGCTTCAAAGTCTCGACTCGATCCAGCCGAGGAATAAGAGTCTTATCTAGACAAACCAGCCGACATTTTATAACAAAATAAACATTTATATACTTTTAAACCACAAATGCTCATCTTGCACTAGCGTAACGTAATCACGTTGAAAGGTCAAGCGTGACGTAGGTGTAAGAACAGACCTAGTGTTTACAAAAAGTGAATGTGCAAACACTAAGCCAAACGCCATTAAAGAAAAGGAAAAAAAAGGGTAAAATAACAATGTTGGGTGATTTTTCTCCCTACCTTTTCCGCCTTCGTCTGGTTACCGCCTGACCTTTCCAACGTGATTATGTAATACATGAAGTCGTGGACGTGCAAGACCAGCATTTGTGGTTAAAAAGTATATAAATGTTTAGAGACTTTGAAGCTGCACTGAAACTCACATCTGGACCTTCAACCCGCTGGACCCCATTGAAGTCACTATATGGAGAAACATCCTGGAGTGTTTTCCACAAAAACCTTCATTTGTTTTCGACTGAAGACAGAAAGACATGAACATCTTGGATGACGAGAGGGAGAGTAGATTATCAGGAAATTTTAATTCTGAAGTGAGCTACTCCTTTAACGCACAACAAAAACTGCCTACCAAAAAAAAAAAGGTTTGATGAGGTTAGTAGTTTGAAACCATACGAAAACCCTCCAAAGTTCAAACATATATTACCTTCTCTCTAGAAATAGGGACAGGACAACTCAGGTGTGATTATAAATCAACAGTCAACATAAATGGCTGATACATCACATGACCTAATGTGAAGAAGCACTAGAGTAAGGGCACTTTACCCCTGTCAAAGCACATCGGAATAATTTCGTGATTATCACCTTCGTGTCAGGTTGGTGAAAGCAGCTGTTTGTATGCCAGCTCTTTTCATCGTTTGTTCATTTCACCCATTACCACCTTCATTTCTGTTACGATCATGCTGTCTGGATCTGTTCCTGTTGAAGCCCTGAATGCAGAACTGTGTCTTATGTGCTCAGACCTACAAGATGAAAGAGCAGCGTTTCGTGTTCCCAAACTTCACTTTTCGACCCCTCGCCGTGAGGTTGAAGCCACCGGAGCTTGCGAATCTCCTTGAGGTGGCTCTGACATCCAGCTTTTATTTCGTTGTACCTTTATCTCTCTCGTCTGCCTTTTAACGGGATGTAGCAATCCATTAACGCTTCTCTTCATCCACAAAGTGACCCAGTCGACCTACTTTCTTTTCCTCTAACTCTGTGCTGCTCTCTCTTTCCACTCTCTCCATCTTTTGTTTTTGCTCAGTTTTTTTGTGTGTCCACTATGAGTCACCTTTTAAGGTTTTGACCCTGAATGGATATGGCTTAGTGCACAGCCCACCCTTCCTTTGTCACAGAGTCCCCAATCGGTCAGAGACGCTGAAGCATGAATGAGGAAATGTCAGATAAAAATGGGTCGCACAGCGAATTTCTGTATTACAGGTTTAAATAACTACCATATTTACATCCATCAGGTCTAAGAAAAGTAATAAGGGGTCTTTGTACAACATTGAGAAACAGTATTGTGCATTGTGTTGTCACACTAAGGCTGTGTTCACACTTGGAAGGTTTGGTTTGATTTAAACAAACTTTGGAGCGATTGCTCTGTTAGTTCAGGTCATTTAAATAAGTGTGAATGCTGCCATCTGAAACTAGAGGACCAAAACCTGCATTTTCAAAGGGGTCTCGGTCCACTTTCAAACAATCTCTGGTGCAATTCGGCTCAAATATGAATGCAACGTGGACCAAATACATCTAAATCAGTGATCACCAACCTTTTCAAGCCTAAGATCCCTGACCTCTGCCTTTATGAAAGGGAAGATCTACCTATAGATTGTTTGGAAAATTGGCCAATTCCGATTGCTGCCGTTTCTTCTTCTTCTTTGTTTAAGCAAATGTATTTGTTATTAATTTGCTCTATAACAGTCCAAACTGGCCCTAAAAAAAAACTAGCCATTTGAAACGAGTCAACCACTGCATTTCAATCACAATCCAAACACAGATGCTACACACATGTAGATGAGCAGTTGTTCTTGCGTTACATAAGACACACCTGCATAAAACAAAAACAGATGGACTGAATGAAAATGCAAATTCACTCTCTGACAGTAAAAGACGACCGTTTATGGGGACCGCTGTAAAAAAAGCAACTGTGCTTATAAACACGACTTTATATGGAGATAAGAGGACAAGAAAATGCCATCCAAACTATTCTGAAGACAGTCAGTTTCCTTCAGAGATACAGTACAGGCCAAAAGTTTGGACACATTACTATTCTTAATGTTTTTGAAAGAAGTTTCTTCTGCTCATCAAGCCTGCATTTATTTGATCAAAAATACAGAATGTAAGATTGTGATATATTATTACAATTTTAAATAATTGGTTTTCAAAATGATGATTCATTATCAAAGTTGGAAACAGTTCTGCTGCTTAATATTTTATATATTTTTAGGATACTTTGATGAATAAAAAGTAAAAAAATAAAAATATAAAAAAATATATAAAAAATATAAAAAAGAAGCAAATGTTTTAAAAAATAGAAATCTTTTGTAACAGCAATATACACTACTGGTCAGTAATTTGGGGTCAGTAATGTTTTTTCTTTCTTTTTTTGAAATAAATCAATACTTTTATTCAGCAAGGATGTGTTAAATTGATAAAAAGTGATAGTAAAGAAGATTTATATTATTAGAAAAAAAAAAAAAATTTTTTTGAATAAATGCAGTTCTTTTTAACCTTTTATTCATCAAATATATTAGGCAGCAGAACTGTGTCCAACACTCATAATAAATCAGAATATTAGAATGATTTCTAAAGGATCATGTGATAGACTGGAGTAATGATCCTGAAAATTCAGCTTTGCATCACAGAAATAAATGATAATTTAAAGTATTATAAATTGAAAACCAATTATTTAAAATTGTAATAATATATCACAATATTACATTTTTTTCTGTATTTTTGATCAAATAAATGCAGGCTTGATGAGCAGAAGAAACTTCTTTCAAAAACATAAAAAATAGTAATGTGTCCAAACTTTTGGCCTGTACTGTACATTCACATAAATCCCCACCCAGTTCAATATTTATATTTGGTTACACTTTATTTTAAGGAGTCATTGTTACAGTGTAATCATATATTTAAGTACTGAGTAATATTAAGCAACTACATGTACTTACTATAGGGTTAGGGTAGGATTAGGGTTTGGTTGAGGGTTAGTTGCATGTAATTATGCATAACTTACTGTTAATACTATGGTAGACATGTAACAAGGACACGGTACACTCTAAACAAAAATGGTGCTAAATAGCACTAAAAGTGGTTCGTTGGCTTGTAATCATAGGGGAACCACTTTAAGTGCCATATAGCACCTACCTTTGTCAAATGGTGCTATGTAGAACCATAAGAGGTGCCATATAGCACCTTAACCACCCCAAAGAACCGCTAAAGAACCGCTGAAGAACCAAACTGGGCTTAACAGGTTCTTTAAATGGTAGTGGTGCTATATAGCACCTTAACCACCGCAAAGAACCCCTGAAGAACCATTTTTTTTGTGTGTGTAGTGTAAAATAAAGTGTTACCGTATATCTTTCTTCCTATATTTCGAGCATCACGAACACTGATGTTGCTGTGCTGGTATTTTCTCTGCGCTCTCCTCTTTGCGTCCGTCTTCAGCGTGTCTCATCTCTGGCATGTATTAATGTATTAATGTCCTGTCAACACATCATATTTTCACACAGTTGACATTTTGGGAAACGATTGCAATGCAGTTTGTGTAAGTCTGGAATAGAGATCAGCCAAAATTGAACTGAAAACTGTCCAGTTGCCGATCGTGTATTTGGAAACCGTCCGTTTTCCGATATGGCCGGTCAACTGGTGCATCTCTAGAAAAACGGTCGCACCACAACAATTATTTGTACTCTCACAAATGCTCCCAAATAAATGTTGAGGTCGTACAGATTCAATTTTGGAAGCATAAGCGACCAAAATGGTTGCAATTTTGAGCCTTGATAATGTGTTTTTTGTACATTTTACTGTTATTTTGGGGAGCTACTGGGACAGTGAAAAAGATCTACCAGACGATCTCGATCGACGGGTTGGCGACCACTGATCTAAAGGAACCGTACTGATGAGCCGAAACATTATGAGCAGTCAAAGGTGAAGCAAACATCGTATCCTCTCCTAACAAGACAACATATTAAGATCTGGGTGGATTAGTTGGTGAGCAAACAAGTCAAGTCCCCTTCATTTATACAGCGCTTTAACAATATAGATGTTTCACAGCAGCTTTACAGTGATAATAGGAGATTACAGTCACAGAGAGTGTTTTGGCTTTACAGCAGATCTAGAATACAGTTATTGTCCAGATAAAGTTAGTTTGATTGATTCACTTCTGTTGCAAAGATCATTAGTTATTACCTTATGGGCCGCTTACAAGACACGGTTTTAACTGAAAACTTTTAATGCGTTCTGGCCTTTCATTTGGTGGCTTCAGTTCCCGTAATCAACATGTTGGATGCAGGAGAAATGGACAGGAATGAAGATCTGAGTGACTTTGACAAGGGCCAAACAAGGCGACTGGCTCAGAGTGTCTCTGGAACGGCGAGGCGTGTGTGTTGCTCCGGTCAGCGGTGGTGAGGACTTACAAACTGTGTCCGAAGAGGAACAAACCACAAACCGGCCGAGGCTCATCGATGCATGAGGGCAGCGGAGGCTATCCCGTCTGGTCCGAGCCAACAGAAGGTCTACTGTGGCACAAGGCACACAAAGTTTGAATGATGATCATGAGAGGAATGTGACACAGTGCATCACACTCTGCTGAGGATCAGAGAGCCTACGATGACCCCGTCCACCGCCGAAAGAGCCTAGAATAGGCACACGAGCGTCAGAACTGGACCTTGGAGCAGTGAAAGAAGGTCGCCTGGTCCGACGAGTCCCGTCTGCTTTTACATCACGTGGATGGAACGTCATAGGCTCTCTAAACAAACTTTCTTTTTTTTTTTTGCACTCTTAAAATGAATTCATTTTCACAGTTTTTCTTCACATTCAAAGCCTGAAGATTGATTCTTTCACTGTGAAAATGAGTGCTGAAAAAAAAAAGTTTGATCAACTAAAATGTGTAAATTAGGACAATTATACAACACATTATTCAATCAAATCAAATGCGCTAATTGGGAGAAGGCTTGAAACAATACTCATGTTTGAATGTCGCAGTGCAATTAGAGGAAGTCACATCACACTACCTTAAAGATATCACCCTTAAACTCTCTCAGTACAAACAAGGAGGACTTGTGGGAAAACGCACTATAAAGGAGCAGATGAAATGCTCCAGTCAATATCATATCTCTGTAACTCTGTGGTTCTCTCAGGAACTGGCAGGAGACTCAGTTTGACGGAACAACTGAAGACAGGCAGACAAGTCCAATGAAAACCAACTAAACATAACACAACTGTGACAATCTCTGCGTAAACTCAAACCACAAGAGTGATAAACTACGGTAACACTTGAGTTTAGGGTCCAATTCTTACTATTAACTAGTTGTAAATTAGCATGCATATCACTAGGATATTGGCTGTTTATTAAAGCACAAGATAAATGAAAGATAATTTTCTACATCCCTTAATCCTGCCCATGACCTACTATTAATAAGCTGTAATTAAGCATTCACCATTATGTCCACTTGTGTTCATGAACACAAACCTTGAGAGAACATGCCTTATTGTTTCTCCAGCAGTTTCACCGGCAGGACATGCTTTGCTGCAGATATGCTAACGGCGCTCTAACAGTCAGGTGCACAAAGAATTAGCATGCCGTTCACTGATTTTTAATGTCAATTAAAAGCAGGAGTGTGACAAGTCCTCCATAAAACAACTGCTCCATGACGGGAGCTGCTCTCTGCAGTTGCTCGGTGGCCCTTGAATGAGTTACGCTAATAGACACCAGCACTGGCCAAAATGCCATTTTGATTTGCATATAGCACATTTCTCTCTTCATTGATTTTGGGATGGAAGGCATGACTGGATTGACAGTTTATTTGATTAAAGTGATGCTGCGTGACATCCTCGATGGCACAATGGGCTCACTGCATTTTTGCGTTCTCATTTTCACTTAGCACAAATCCAATAACGATTGCACTATACTTCAAATGGTTTCAAAAGTGCTTTGCAATCAGGTTTAATGAATTCAAATTTGTGATGGACATTGTAGAGGAACCTGAAGATATCCCTGTGTAACATCAGTTTAGAGAGAGCCGAGTTTCAAATGGGCCAAAGTTTGTCCATGTTCAGGATTCTTGGATTGTTTTGCCTTTGCACTTTACGTGTAACTACATCACCTTAAAATAGTGAGTTACACTATATTTTAAGGTGTCATTGTTACAGTGTAATTATATATTTAAGTACTGAGTAATATTAAGCAACTACATCTACTTACTATAGGGTTAGGGTTTGGTTTAGGGTTAGTTGCATGTAATTATGCATCATTTACTGTTATTACTATGGTAAGTCCATGTAACATATGTAACAATGACACTGTAAAATAAAGTGTTACCAAATAATGTTACGTATTTTGCTTGAGCCAAGTGAAAATACTCAATATTTTATTTGTTAAATTGGATTTGTCTGTACGTCTGATCATGATCTTGATGTTGGTCAGTTATTGAAGTTCCAGATGCACTGCTGATCTCCTGATCTTGGAAATACATGCATTTGGAGCACATTTGTGTTTTAAAGCTCTCAGAAAATAACAGGGCTGTGTACTTCAGGAAGAAAAAGAGAGATATTCATTACTACAACTCCTTCCTCCTCATTCCAGGGATGTCCGCCACCGCAAGGACACATCAAAGATAGCGTTAACCCTCCTCCCACAAGAGCGAAACAAATATATCTGAGAATGAGACACACTCGGTCGCACATAACGGTTTGATGCGCCTGGCTTTCACACCTATGAAGTGGGAAATGGCGCTCCGTAGCCGACTGAGGGTGAGATTAGGAAGTCATTTTGATTAATGTTAAATCACACACTGTGGAGTGGGAGTAAAATCATCCCAGCCCAAGAAGTGAGAACAACGTTACACAGTCTCTTACTGCTACTGGAAGCAAAGCACACTGGGAGAGAGGGAGCGCATCTACTGGCGAAATCAATTTGTAAAAGCTGCTTGGATGCTTTTGAATCCAGTCTTTGATGAGAATATTCCCCTATCTCCCTGTTCTAACGACACAGTCCTGGTCAGAATGAAGAGATGACAAAGACCTTCACTGACTGAAACGGACATTAGAAACATTTGAGCAAATCAAATCAAGCTCAAATCTGTTGTATAACAAAACAAAAAAAAAAAGGAATGGTTGAAGCAATTATTAGTTTAAACGCTTATAAATCATGAAAAAATTACAGTGATGAATTTGATGACTTCATTAGATAAAATGTAAAAATACTCAAATTAGCTCAGAAATGAAAATCAAAGTGTTTGCTTTTCAACCACATCAGATGCAGCCAATCAGCATTTAATCTCCAGACCATGGGCAACGTTTATTTTTTTTCATGTGATTTTGTCCCAGGGTTGATTATGGACTGGACACAGTAGAGCCAGTTTGTAGGGACCCTTAATCCCCAATGATCTGGTCTTTGTCACTTATTGCAGGCGGAGGAGGGGCCTCTGAAAAACATGCACCCTATTCCAGGGAAATAAAAAAAGATGCACATTGTATTTTGTGTGTCCTTATTTGGTTGTCATGGCGATTCATTGATTTTTTTATTTGATTCACCTGTTCCTTGTTTGCCCTTGAGTTACTCTCTCTCTCTATATAGCCTTCAGTTTTTGTTCTTTGTCTTCTGTAACGTCTAATGTTGCTTCAGTGTGTAGTTATTTTACGTTCTCCAGCATGCTTGTTTGTTTGTTTCTTTTCTATGAAGAATTAAAACGTGTCTTCTGCATTTACATCCTACCTCAACTACTCTCTTACTGCAACCCGCTGTGACACGGAGACAATGTTCTTTTTTCAAAAACGCTTAAAATTAGAGTACTGATAATCATTTGTTTGAATTTTTTCTTTTTTTTCTTGAATTAATGGTTGGAAGGTTTTTTTATTGTTTTTTGTTACCAAAAATATTACAAAATACCACCTGCAACATGAATGAGATCAAATGTTCACTGGTTTTTGGTATACTCACTTTGATTAAATATTACGAACACAAACATTTTAAATAGGCTCAATCTATAGGCCAGTGTAACAGTGCTGGCGTGGATAATTGCACTTAGTGCAAATAGACATTCCGAATTAATAAAAATTTTAATTGACTACAAGACACCAATTTTTTTAACTTAATCTCAGTCTGGAGAAGATTCCAATCCGAGACTGTGGCATATTTAAAAGAGGTTTTACCCAGCTCGGCTCTTGCAAAAGGCACACACAGATTGTGTATTGATTTAGAGCGTAATGAGTAATTACCAGGCAATTTCTGTTTAATAAGACAGCAAAGATAAGAGGGCAGATAACCCAATATAGCTTTGTAAATCAACAAATACCAGTGCGTTTTTCTTCTAATATTCAATGAAGGGCAACCAACCATTTTATATAGATCATAATGGTGTGTTGAAAATCTACAATCAGTTATAAATCTCAAAGCACCATGGTACAAAGCATCCAGAGAGACAAGAAGATACATCCCAATAGTCAAAAACTGGTTAAAAAGTAGCAGACACTAATTTCTTCCTCACATTAAATAAAAAACATGACTTGTTTCTAAAACAAAATCCTAATTTTTTCGGTAACACTTTATTTTGATGGTCCCTTTTTAACGTGCTGTTGACTATAAGTAACTTTGCAACTATATGTCAACTAACTTTCATTAGAGTATCAGTGGACTGTCTGCTTAATATCTGCAAACACTTTATTGTGATGCTCCTCAACAGACACTCTACTGACTATAAGTAATTTTGCAAATACATGTCAACTTAATCTAACCCTAACCCTACCAGTTATTAATATTTAACTAACACTCTAATGAGAGTTAGTAGACATGTAGGTGCAACGTTACTTATAGTCAACAGAATGTGTTAAAGGGACCATCAAAATAAAGTGAAACCATTTTTTCTTGAGTTTTTGCCTCAGATATTTGATATGTGAACCAAAACGTAATGTGTTATCGATAATAATACCGAGGTATTTGTACTCCGATACTGATGTAATCGGACTACCCTGAGAAGTCCAAAGAGAAATTTTAGAGCTTGAAAATAACATACATTTAGTTTTTTTTTCATTTTTTTTTTTTTCATTTAAGACCAGCTTCAAGGCACAAAACCTATTTTGGATTATATCGAAAGCAAATTGTAAGAAAGCCACAGATTGTTGCTTAGAGGAAGCTGAACAACATATAATAGTGTCATCTGCATAAGTGAAACCTTGAATAATCATATTAAAATCCAGACAATTTACATATACAGTATATATGCTGAATAATAGCGGCCCCAGCACATATCCTTGAGGGACTCCCTTAACAACCTCCAATGGATCTGACTGAATACCTTCCACCTGAACACATTGGGTTCTTCCCTTTAAGTGAACCATAAAATAAAATGTTCTGATAGTCTTACTGATCGAAGCCTTTTTAATAACATATCATGATCCACAGTGTCAAAGGCCTTTGATAAGTCAATAAAAAGACATGCACAGTGTTTCTTGTCATCTAAGGACTCCACTATGTCGTTTAAGACTTTTAAAACGGCTGTAGACGCACTGTACCCTTTACGGAATCCGTATTGGTTAATAGACAAAATATGATAATAATAATAATATTTAAATACTGTGTCAATTGCTCACTAACTAATTTTTCCAAGAGTTTTGAGAGAATACAAAGTTTAGATATGGGTCTATAATTGTCCATTAAAGAAGGATCACCCTCTTTGGGCAGAGGAACAACAAATGCTGACTTCCAGATCCGGGGAATTACGTTAGTTAATAAAGAAAGGTTAAACAAATACGTCAGTGAAGGAAAAATAAGATCAGCTGCTGATTTTAAAAACAACAGTGCAATATGGTCAGGACCTGGCGATTTATTCGCATCCAGTTCTTTTAAAGCAGAACAGACGTCAGAGCAAATCATTTGTTCAAAAGCAAACTTTCTTTGCCATAGATTACGTTCTGCTTCGAGGAATTCTAAGTTTGAATTTATATAATTATTTGTTTGAAATAAAGACCCTGATTCGATACATTTTTTTATTAAAACTATTAAGCATTTCCTTTTTATCTATGATTTTGATAGAATCTTTCATTATACTGGAAGGAAGGTCTGTAGTAGTTTTATTACCAGTAAAGAACTTGATATTCCTCCAAAACTTCCTAGAGTTTGTTGAATTTTTTGTTGTTTTATCAAGAAAATAATCTGATTTAGCCTTTCTGGTCACCACAGTGCATTTATTTCGAAGCTGCCTAAAGTGCAGCCTTAAGGCAAATAGTTTACATTCAGTACTGAATTCGTTGGCTTTTTTGAATTATAAGGAACTGATCTTATTAGGTGATTTAAACTTAAATTGGATGCATACAATATCCGATAATTTTAAAATGTTTTGTGATAATCTAAATCTTTTTCAATTGGTAGACTCACCCACTAGGCCTAACTCGAAATCACTGGAAAAATCTACTTTAATAGATCTTGTCATTACAAATGCCCCACATATAGTAAATACTCTTCAGTTTCTGTATTCGCAAATTATATCAGTGACCACTGTGTTGTGGCAGTAGTTAGAAATATGAAGTTACCTCTGAAAAAGCCAAAAATTATTACTATGCATTTCATGAAATATTTTAATGAACAAGCATTCTTATACGATCTTGCTCAAATTGACTGGGATAAAATTATTTTAATACCAGATGTTGATTGCGCATGGGAATATTTTTATGATAGTTTTATGTTAATTATCAATAGGCACGCACCCATGAAAAAATACAGAGTTTAATAATAATAATCCGTGGTTCTCGAACGCCTTGTGTGATCTCATTCAAGAGTGGGATGCCGCATGGGCGAAGGCTAGACAAACAAATCTTAATCCTATTAATTTTATCCCAATCAATTTGAGTAAGATCGTATAAGAATGCTTGTTCATTAAAATATTTCATGAAATGCATACTAATAATTTTTGGCTTTTTCTGAGGTAACTTCATATTTCTAACTACTGCAACAACACAGTGGTCACTGATAGCATTTGCGAATACAGAAACTGAAGAGTATTTATGTGGGGCATTTGTAATGACAAGATCTATTAAAGTAGATTTTTCCAGTGATTTCGAGTTAGGCCTAGTGGGTGAGTCTACCAATTGAAAAAGATTTAGATTATCACAATTTTTTTTTAAATTATCGGATATTGTATGCATCCAATTTAAGTTAAAATCACCCAATAAGATCAGTTCCTTATAATTCAAAAAAAAGCCAACGAATTCATTACTGAATGTAAAACACAACTATTTGTCGACGGAGGTCTATAACAACCAACAATGGTGAGCTGCAGGTTCTTAGACACAGATTTAAAGCTAATAATTCATAATGCTTAGCTATGGAAGATGAAAGTAGCAATGCTCAAAATGTTCTTTGACATAAATTGCAACCCCCCACCTCACCCCACCCCACCTCACCCCACCTCACCCCACCTCACCCCACCTCACCTCACCCCACCTCACCCCACCTCACCCCACCTCACCTCACCTCACCTCACCCCACCTAAAAACCTCTAAAAACCTTATATACATATACATATTGCTGTGATTTTCTTTTGGTTCACTTTTGTTTACCAGTGAAAATTGTGACCGATGGATGTCATACAGTATGTTATCATTATTCCAATGCATTTTTAGCTTGCATCTTGAGACATGAAGTGATTGAGGGTTGTAGCGCAGTGGCCCGTGCCCTTGCAGAGAGCGCTGGCAGCCTGACACCTGGCACAGCTGTGGGAACAGATTAGCCGGGCATATGCTGCCTTCTGCATTCTGGAAAACACATCTTGGGACTGGCAATAAAAGTGGCAAGTAATTTACCTTCCCCGAGTCCCTGTCCTATTTACCCAGAGAGTTAGGCCGTGCCAGACCCAGTCCGGCACACGATTAATGGAAAATCTTTATGAACAGTAAAGTGTAATCTTGTGTTAATGGATAAACAGGTTCTGTTATGACCACTGCAAACATTAAAGATGCTCGTCCTTGCCTGTTGTGCTGCGGTCAATAGCTTTGGCTCTAGTAGAAAATTCTTATTGCATGATAAAGGAAAGTCTAATCGTACATCTGCACTTCGATGCAATAAATAGTTCATTTATATTTCATCTGCTTCAGCCATCAGACCTCACGCAGGGAATGATGCATCCGGTCCTGAGACTCATTATTGCCGTGACTTTTAGCAGGTGTAAAGGTGACGATGATTCTGCATCGCAGACGTCGCTGCTGCTCGCTACAGTCATTTATCACGCGTGTGATGTCAACCCGTATGGATTTCTAATACAGCCTTATGAGAGCTAGAGAAAGGTAATATGCTGTTGGTGTACAAACTGATCCTGAAGGTGTTGTCTGGGTGTTTTGTGCAGGACGTCTCTCTCTTTGCAAATGGCTATAAAACACTCTCCCCAAGCACAGATTCTCACTGCATGTGCTTCACAGTGACAAACAGGAAAATAACGATCAGTGATGGAAACTTCATTAAATATGAGACAAATTCAAATTCTGCTGTGAAGCACCTCGACGGAAGATTATAGTTATTAAACTGAATTAAGCTGAAAAATAACACTGTGTAAAATTCATCAGTTATGACAATTCAATGACTGTGTCGAGGTTGCAAAATCTGTCTATTATGAAAGCATTAGCATTAATATTTGTCCTCATTGAAATGACTGGAATAACGTGAACATGTTGATTAGAAGAGGGTTTCCACACAGTAGACTCAGGATATTTTAGCCTGTATATGTAATGTCACATTTTGTTTTGGTTTCTGTTTGGTTTTGATAGACTCTTAGGGCGCTTTCACACTGGCAGTTTAGTGCGGACCGGGGCACGGTTCGCATGAAAAATCGCTAATGTGAACGCTGTCATCGGACCCGGGTGCGCACTAGAGTACCGAACCCGAGACTACCTGGAGGAGGTGGTCTGAGCTCGGTTGCTCCCGAACCGTGGTGCGGTTCGCGTTAATGTGCAAGCAACACGGACTCGGGTGTGCGCTTGTTCAGGAAGTATAGTATCCCGCGCATGCGTATCACTGTCGATATCATTGTTTGATTGCGTTTGCGATGACGTAAGATCACTGCAAACGCACCTGGGTTCGATACAACTAATTGAGTGTGAAACCAGACCAACGCTGCGGGGGGCGCCGGGAACTAGCGCACTCGGGTTCGGACCGCAGCAAACGAACCCAGTGGAAAAACGCCCTTAGTTTGTATATCACTGTTTCCTTGGCTGTCATGGTTTTATTTAGTTGCCACGGTTACTCATTGTTTGACTGATTACTTTCACCTGCTCCTTGTTTAGTTCTCGTTATCTTGGGTATTTAAAGCCTCAGTTTGTTCTGTTCCTGGTCTTGTGTTGTTTATGCTGCCAAGTGTTTTCTCTGTTTATTCTTTGTTGTTTCCCAAGTTGGTTTAAATATGTTAAAAGTTTTGCAATTAAATCCTTTTCTCATCTTGCTTACCTGTTTACATCTGTATATTAAATGCAATTAGTTTATCTTAATAGTGCTGTGAATCTTAAAAGTCCCCCTGTGGTGGATATCCAGCTTTTAATGTTGTTTCTATGTCTATGTGGTGTTTTTAATATGCTTAATATGTGTAAATTCATAAGTCGACACCATTGCTGAGTATTTCCTCCTTAAAACTGCAGTGAACCAAAGACAGTCTCAAAAACACGCTTTGAAATCGCTGGTGTTTCTGACGTCACAAACTACCTTGTAACCAATCAGATCAACGTGTGATCGTCAACCAGTGGATCTCTGAGCTGAGTGAGTGAGTGGAGGCGGGGCTCATTTGCATATTCATAGAACGACGTATACTTAATGAGGCAAGGGTGTCGAGTTATAAGATATTTTAAGGCATTCATTTTTTTAAGGAAAACACTTAAATATGTCATTTTGGTGATCAAAGATGAGTTTTAAGGGATAAAATGATTGACTACAGGGGGACTTTAAAATCCACTTAAAGGAGAACTCTGGTCAATTTTAACATTGAGCTCATTTTTTTGTAAATTTGGAGTGCTGTCAGTACAGAGAACAACGACAAAAATCGGTGTTGCCTACACCGTGTTATCCTCTTTTTAAAATTTGCACCCTGTTGACTTCAATGGGGCAAGTTTTAAACCTGCTTTTAGCCTCTTAACATCCTTGATGTGTCATTACAAGTGCCCAGCCATTGTGAGTGATTCCTTCAGAGTGAACACGGTGAATCTGACTGCAGTAGATGTGAAAGATATGAATAAAAGTGATGTTAATTCAGCCAGCGCACATACCTGTATTTACTTCCTGTTTTCGGCCGAAGTCCACAGTAGTCGATTGTCGAGTTCACGTGCGTGATCATTGGTAACTAAGCAACAGTGGAGAACTCGACAATCGACTACTGTGGACTTCGACCGAAAACAGGAAGTAAATACAGGTATGTGTGCAGGATGTTAAGAGGCTAAAAGCAGGTTTAAAACTTGCCCCATTGAAGTCAACAGTGTGCAAATTTTAAAAAGAGGATAACACGGTGTAGGCAACACCGATTTTTGTCGTTGTTCTCTGTACTGACAGCACTCCAAATTTACAACAAAAAAAGAGCTCAATGTTAAAATTGACCGGAGTTCTCCTTTAGGACTTAAGTACATCTTTACATGTAGCCTAATTTCGTTTCGATTGTCTGTGAAATATGGTTAACGTGTACTGCTGAATGAAAAGCATTTGTGATAAATTAAAAATATGTTAATGAAATTTCTATTGAAACTTGTATGTCATGTGTTTCAATAAATTTGCATTGACACCTTTATAATACCGGAGTTGCAATTGAATGCATTTAACAAAGAACTTATTTTTCACCTGGGTCTACGTTGTTGGCATTAAATGTGATGCATAGCTGATGTATCCCTTGCGTACAGAAAACTATGTGCACAGTCTGCATACTATCTACACTATTAGTGAGAGTAGTAGATAGTGTGCTATTCTGAACATCGGCACTGTGTCTGAGGGGAAAAATGGGGTGACAAATGGGCTTGACTTTAGGTGGAAAATAGCAACAGATTTTGGTAAAAGTTTATGGACAAATCTCTCTGAAGATGAGAACAGCATATAACCTATTATTTGCAACAGTGATAACTTGATTCCCAGAAGATGCCAGGTCCTGAAGGGTCAAACTGAGCATGATTTTCTCAAAGTTGAAACTAAAAATGGTTTGAGTCAACCTGAAGGGTAGTGTACCAAACCAGACTGTGTGTGGACGTCTGCATAAGGTCAGAGGTCATTTCAGACCGAATCAGCACTGCGGCGTTGATAGTTTGTCAATTTAGTGAAAAGTATCCTCATAAAGTCCTTTAAAAGCAAACACTAAAGTGTTTTTTCAAACATCACATGGATTATAGCAGACAGATGCAAATAAATGCAAATAAAGCTGGTAGTTTATTTAAATTGAAAATATTATGACCAAAGGTTAACAACATTCAAATCTGACGGCGGTGTGAAATATTACTTTTCTAGATGAGCCTAGAATCCTAATGTTGACTCACTCATGATACATGTTATGACAAATCATTTTTATGTTAATCAGTCTGTAATTATACAGTAGTGCTTTTGTAAATCTTCACGCCTGCATATGAAATCACTCTCTGTGGCTCTGCGATGCGATTCACTTCACTGAAATAATTTTCTTTATGTGGGTAACGTGTGGAAATGGCACATTAGACTTTTTAGATGATGTGAAATTCAACCCAGGCTCGTTATAAAAAAAGTTTTGTTTTTTTTGCAAAACTCTAAAAACTCACAGTTTACGGCAGTTTCCAGCTGAAATGAACACTATTGGCCAGTGGCGGCGCTAGGGCGGGGCTTGCTAGAACACAAATTTGCATAGCACTGGAACAGCCAAAAAACATATAAACGTCAAATAATATAGATTTTAATATAAATTCTTGCACTTTGTTAGCCTAGCCTAGTGGTGATGAAAAAGAGAAAGTTTGTTTTCGATCTAAACATAATGCATTAAACAGACGTCTTGACTGATGCGCCTCATCTGCTTTTTCAGTTTCAGCGCATTTTAAAACGCTGTATCAAGTTAAAAGTTCAACTTCTAAAAACACGCCTCGACACCCTGCGCTCTTTTTTACCTTTTTTAAAAGCACACTGCGTTTTTTAAGTCCTCATTATCTGTTTCGGCCAGTAGGTGGGGCTGTCAGTTGGCAGGTTTCAATAAACCGTTATTGATTCAAAGAGCTGATGAGGAAATAATAAAGATGATCAGCTAAATTGATAACATATGCTTAATAATGGTGCACACTTTACAATTTGACCGTATAAATGTACAGTTTTAATAGCCTGGAAATCCAGACCTAAATCTGAAAGATTAATGGTCTGGCGTCGACTAATGAAGATCGGCCAGCTCGAGGGGCGGCACCAAGCATGCATTTGAAAATCTCACTGCACGCAATTGGATAACACTACGACCAATCACAACAATAAACCCCATACGCTGAGCTACCAGCGGAGATAACTGGTAGATTAGACACTTTTGCCGTATCCGGTCGGCAAAACAGCAAAAACTTCCTTCTTGCAAAGGAAGGATTCGAGCGCCGTCTTCTGTTCCTCTTTTAGATAAAAAGCCAAGTCTAACTCGTTCATTGTAGAGGCCAAAGCCGTTTCAAACCACTGGTGTTCATCCATAGCCATCTTGCAATGTTTACTGATGACTTCGACGTTACAGCGCTGTCGTCATCTCGCCTCTGGCCCGCCTATATCAGATAACCCGATGTGATTGGTGCAGCTCAGATAGAGGGGCATATTTAATGAGCATCATTACGCCAGAGTAACTCGCTGAGCAAATTCAACTTGTGCTCTCGCGAGAACTCTGGATTACCAGGGTACAGTTTTAAGGTATATAACAGGTAATAAATGCAGGATATTGAAGTTATTAATGCACGTTATTTACGGCACGTCCCTTTTCAGACTTTCTAACGCCGATTAATCATCTTTCAATCGACGAAAACAAGCTCCACCAAGCCAACAGTGTAACACACTGATCCTGACGAAGTGTGTGTTGGTGTGATTGGCCTTAACAGGTCATCAGATGAATATCTTTCTAAAGTGACTGTTAAAAGGGCATTAAACGAGCTCAAGCCGCTGCTACATTAGCACTTAAAACATCATTAAGCTAACAACATGCCATTCTGCTCGGATTAAAGCACCTGTGTTCGTGGCTATCCTCTATTTTTCTGATGAGTGTACGTAATAGTATGATCATGTTACTGCACACTTTGATCTTATGAACCTCATAAAACACTCCAGACGATGAATCCTCTGAAGATACTCCCACTGGCCAGTCTTTAATAATGTGCACTAATGTATGTAACGGTAATTTGAGCACAGCACAGACTCTGATATTGAAAGGAGATATAGTTAAAGGGATAAGTCACTCAGAAATGTAAATGGTTTACTCATCGTGTCGTTTTAAACTTTTATAACTTTCCTTCTTCAGTGGGATTGAAAAGGAGCTATTTTATATAAAATACTAGTTGCACTTTTCCATCCAACTACAGTGACTGTGGTTCTGGATGCTTGAGCCAATTGCCTAAGCTGTAAAATGTCATGTGACTAATGACTCACGAGCCGCAGGAAATGATGTCACGATGACAGCACTGATTGGCTTGAGAACACCACAAGAACAATCACAGTCCCGAACCCTTCACTAGAGACTATCCTAATCATATTCTCACAATACACGGCTAGCTTTAAAACATTCCTCATACAAAGTAACAAATGGCATTATTATTTGCCCCATTCTAACGTTACAAACTAGAGTGGACTTTTACAAAAAAGTATAAATATATGTCAAACCAAAATTTATTCAGACACCTTGCTATCCTAACTTAAATTAATTACATAATAAAACATAAATTAACTAGTGTCCTGCACCAACTATAAAAAATATAAAAAATTATATTTGGTGTCTGAATAATTTTTGGTTTGACTGTGTGTGTGTGTGTGTGTGTGTGTGTGTGTGTGTGTGTGTGTGTGTGTGTGTGTGTGTGTGTGTGTGTGTGTGTGTGTGTGTGTGTGTATATATATATATATATATATAGGTTAGGCTACTTTAGGCCATTATGGATGAGTGTTTGAACTGTACCTGACATGGATAGAATTGGAACAAAACTACTTGTAATTATAAACGAACTGTGTAAAATATTATTTTTTTATAGAAAATATTGATCATAATTTATTTTGGAGACAGTTAAAAGAAATGGTTTTTGTGTCGCAATGTAAAAGCAATGATATATGCACTTCAAAAAAGCGAGATAATTTCAAGTGCTTTTACTGAGAAAAACAGAAAAAAGGGCAAACGTTTCAGTCACATGCGATCTTTCTCAATGCCAAACTTACAATGCTAAGTGCAGGAGCCATTTTAACTATTGAAGTCACATGATTACATAGATCACATGATCAAGCCAAGACCAGTGAATGATCCAAACATATGCTGCGTCCCAATTCGCCTACTTATACTACGCCCTAAAAGTATGTACTCTTTTTGTGAAGAAAAGGTATTTACTTTTGAATGTGTAGCAGAAAAGTAGGCAAGCTTTGGGACATACTACTTCGTCATCTTTATCGGACGGATCTGTCGCGTGCATCCTGTCATGTAAACTGCCCTGTCAATCATCTCGTCACAGTTAAAATCCTCCATTCAATCTAATTTAATTTCTTATCGTTTCGGAGAGAAATGTAGCAGCACGTTCATCTGCCAGTCGTGGGTCTTTCATGCGGAGACTCTCCTCATGTGTTTGCAATTTGAATATAATGATGCATTTAAAAGTTAATGGCTTAGCGTATCTTTACAAAAGTTCACAATGCCCTGCAGATGCAATATAATGTGGACAACATTGAAAAAATTTATTTTCGTCAAGTTAGATACTGATAATTAATCACTCAAACCCCTTTATTTATTACCCCTTCATTACCTCTCTACATAACCGCCGGACTCGCGCGTCCTCCATGTCTGTAGTTTTTTAACACTTTTCACTCGTGTTTGTAGTTCTAACCGAATCCTCGTCCAACGCGCAATGGGTTGTGGGCAATATTAGCCGTTATAGTGCGCATCGATCTGCACTTCGGATTCTGACCGGAAATAGTAGACCATCCGGAAAGTGTAATGTAAAAGCAAACATTATTTCAACTGTACTCAGTCTGGACTATGAAATGAGCACTAGTGTAGTAATACACATGGCATTAACTGAAGAGCAGTGATTTATAAGAAGGGTTATCATCACGTGACTCATTAACAGACTGATACTGGATTCTTGCTTTGTGCATTTCTGGCACCACATTTAACCAAATGCTCACAAACTGCAGTGTATTCTGTTCTGCACCTCAATCCAGGCCTCTCTCTCACCTCATATCGATCTCATGTTAATACACAAGTGATAGAGATTGGATCTTTTGTGGATGGGTGTAAGTTTAATTATGTTGACTGTCCCGATAAATTTTGGGCTGAGATGACAAACCTCTCCAGACGTCGCTTGACGAAGCATTAGGAAATGGCGTAAAGATTTGAGACGATGGGGAAACTGTTATTGTTATAATGATGATTTTCATATTGAGGTTTGCTGAGTAATTCAATGAAAATTCTTTGGTAAAAGAGACAAGTGGAGCGCTTGCCTCTGGGTGAGCAGACGTGTGTTATACTCAGAGAGAGGGTTTATTTCTCCAGAGGGAACAGCCATTAAATTGAAACACTGTTCATCTGACACTGAAAGCCATTCACGTCTCATCGCCCATAAATAGACTACTTTGCACAATTTTATCTCTTGTGTATTCCTCTTTTCTGACCTGATCTGAAGCGTGAGCCCATATTAGCAGTGTTGGTAGATATGTGCAGTGTTAGAAAATGTCAACATGCTGTTCATGTTTGACTAACTTGTCAAATAGCTTTATGTTTAGGTTACAGTTGAACATCACCAGTTCACACAGTCATCTGTCAGCATTAATGTTACAGCACTAATAGCACATAATAGAGTTGAACTGATGTGAAAAAGAAGCATCACCACTAGGGCTGGGTCTCGATACAGATTTCCAGATTCGATTCTGATTTGCAAAAGATCAATTCGATTCAATTCTCAGTTCGATTCAACCCTTAATTCCCAATTTTCACTGGTCCCACCACCAAAAAAATATAAAATAGCTATTGTTTTTGACCCATGTAACCTTGTACTGTAATAAATAAGGTTATGAAGGCTGGGTACCGATACATTCCGATTTGAAATGGCTCAATTCGATTCTATTCTCAATTTGATTCAATTCCCAATTCGATTCAATTCTTAATTTGATTCAATTCCCAATTCGATTCAATTCTCAATTTGATTCAATTCCCAATTCGATTCAATTAATAATTTTCACTAGCCTGACGTCGTCATACTCAGATTCTAGTCAGAATGTGAGTCTGATTAGCCTGGTTAACGTCAGACCACTTTCTCTTTGAGACGTGGTCTGGATACTACATGTTCATTTTCTCGTATTTGAGGCGTGGTTTACGAATGCCCAGAGCCGTTTATTGGGCGCTACAAATGTCTATCAAATGCGCCTGTACGTAGCTTATAGCCAATCGCTTCAATTATACCAGATGACGTAAGTAGAGCGACAGATATTCAACGAAGAAGACGACGATGGGTCAGAGATTTATGTGTACACCAGAGAGTCCTGCACGGGTCCGATTTTGTAAATCCGCACCCGACCCGCTTAAAATAGAACCGACACCCGACCCGCACCCGAAATAAAATCAGTTTAGACTATCACATTATAGACACTTACAAAAATGTTTATTGCCAGGTCATACAGAAGTTACACGACAATTAACACAAGGACAACTTCAGCCGAAGCTGTCAAAAGGCCGGTACATTAAGAACATGGCTAACGTTACCACACAAATCGAACAGACGCGGCTACAACACTATATGCCACGCAATTTCGTCTAGCCTACATCTGACAATTTTGGGTTCAAACACGCCCTGCACACCACACATACTAACAGTGTTAAATATGAAAAATACCATTCGATAGAACTGCTTTGTTACCACAGTTTCTGCGTGCTTCCTCGGGGATGAAGTTCCACATTTGCGGCTATCCAACACGAAAATGTTTGCAGCAAAGCTTTTTACAATATTTTCTTCAGATAACTCCAAATTTCTCCCACACACTGGACTTGATTTTTGATGACGTATTGTCGACAACTTTACCATCTCCACTAGCTAGGGTGACCAGACGTCCCGAAAAATTCGGGACAGTCCCGAAATCTAAACTGTTGTCCCGAATCCCGAATCTGGCCCTAATTGTCCCGAAAATTATACTAAAGCAAAATCTTGAGTAGTTTTGTCTTATAAACATTAAAAACTGTCTGCGGAGGTTGAGGCCGGCGACACTGGCTGCGTGGCGTGTCCGTTTTTATTTCGGCTCCCCTGTTAACAGGTTAGAGCTTGCACACTGCCTGCGTGACACGCGCGTCTCGAGCCTCGAGCCGCGCGGAAAACGCGTGCATGCTATAAATAGAACCGACGCCTATTTTTCACGCGACACGCAAGCGTGTTGGAAGCGTTTCCAGGCAAAATAGAATAGGAAAAGATGTTTGTATGTCATTTTGACATGAAAACATATTAATAAATGACATTTTGATATTTGAAAGTTTAAGTTTTTACATAAATGCAGATATAAATGTAATAAAAAAATATATATGATCGATTTTCAAATATTGCACCTGTCAATACAGAACGAAATATTCTGTAGCCTATTTTGCCTATTATTAGAGCGCAAGTTGCTGCAGCCGCGAGGACAAAATACTTCACTACACAATGATCTCGTTATTTCCGTTTAAGCTTATTAGCGTTAGGCTATACTGAAAGGTCTGATTTACGCACTGTTACTTACAACAGTCATTGTTTTGTGGCAGACTAAAGAATAATGACAGACTGTTGATCTTTGAATAAAAATATGTTTGGTTCAGGTTTGAAATTCATTATCTTTTATTATAGGCTGCGTACGCAGTCTAATATCATAGAAGCCCCCCATCCCGTCACCCCAGACCCCAGACCCATAGACACCCCCCATACCCCCCCCACCCCACCACCCCCCCCCGTCCCGAATTTCAGCCAATCTCATCTGGTCACCCTACCACTAGCTCTTTTCTTCAACTCCTCAGCATCCATCTCGACGACTGCAAGCAGATCGCGCGCGCGGTTATGATGAATTTTTAAAAGTGAAAGTAGCCTAGGTAACGTTATAGATCCTGGGAGGGGTGGCGCGTCGGCACAAATAAACTGATGTGGATTTTAAATTATTTTATCAACTTGAAATACAGGCATATTTTTGTAGATGTGTTTGCTTGCTAAACTAAATATGCATATATTTTTACGTCTGTCATGTTGGATCCATAGATAAACAAACTGCTTCGGTGTGTCGCATATACTTCGTCATCGTCTTGCTGCTCCCTCCCCGTTCTGTGATTGGTTCCCTATTTCAGGGGAAAAATTAGCCCATGGTAGCCAGACTACCTTGCAGCGTTAATAAAATCGCGCTGCTCAAGGCAGTATGGGGAAACCCAGGCTAGAGTCTGATACTGTTCCATTGAGCTTTGATTATGGGGCGTGTTTCAACCGAACCAGGAAGGAAAATGCCTCTGCACTCAATTGGATAGACCTATAACCAATCAGAGCAACGGAGTAAGTTAACGTATGTTTTTCATTCATGTTTCCGATCGACAAATGCCTTGATCGTGGTTCTCTGTTCTTCTTTTAAAATGAATGCGCTGTCGATATCTTCTATAACAGACGCGATGGCGGAATCTACACATAATGTTTTATAAACAAAGTTCGAGAGGAGCACGTTCAAATAATCAATCCAATCAACTTGTCATCAAACAATGACCGTCTGGTCTACACTATCAGCATGAGAGGAAGCATATATTTATTCACTTTGTCAACTCACCTAACATTCCTTGACAGTTTTCAGCATCCCTCCACTCACTCTCGGCCTGTTCTTCCACAGCCTGGAATACGGGGGGAGCACTTTGGGTTCGGGCCGAATACCGAGCCCGCCCTCTCCTCGGACAGCACGCCAAATATGCATTTATTCTATCTGACTTATTTGTAAGTGTGAACTCGTGAAATAACAATTCTCCAGCGGCAGTCATCTGTGTTGTAAACGAATTCAACCCAAGCGCTCATTGGTGACGTGGATGATTACGTTACATTGCTCATCTGTCCATCATCGTATAAAGCCCGCCCTGACAATTTGATTGGTCCGAACAATTTTTGTTCGGGCATAATAGCTCCTCAACGGAGCGAGTCCAGACCTAACTTCCCGACCTAAAAATGTTGTGGGCGGGGCTAAGTTCGGCTGGCATCCAGGCTAAATTTTCACTAGTCCACAATAAAAAACCCTATTATTTTCGTTGTTTTTGACCCATGTAACCTTGTACTGTAATAAATAAGGTTATGAAGGCTGGGTGTCGATACATTCCGATTTGCAAAAGCTCAATTCAATTCAATTCTCAATTCGATTCAATTCCTAATTCGATTCAATGAATAATTTTTACTAGTCCCACCACCCAAAAAAATAAAAAATAAATAAAAAACTATTATTTTTGTTGTTTTGGACCCATGTAACCTTGTATTGTAATAAATAAGGTTATGACACCAAAATTATACATACCAGTGAAATATCCCAATTCTCGATTGATTCCAATTTTAAAACCACAGTTAAAACTACTAATTAATATAAATGTCAAAGATTATTAAAGACAAGTAAACAGTCATTAATAAAACAAGAACAAATAATCAAACAATTAATAGCACAAACAAACAAATAAATAAATAAAAATACAATAGAACAAAGATACAAATGAAATAAACAGTGCTTTCACAGGTCAGTCTAACAGAAGATTTTGGGCTAGTCTACAGAAACTGGATAAAGTTATCAAATGTAAAATAACTCTGCATAGTCTGTAAACTTCAAACACAGATTAATCCTTATTAAAGTTACAACAGTTATTCAGTCAAGGGCAGTGAGAGGTTTCTTTCTTTGTCTTTTGTTGTTCGATTAACATTAATGACAGGAATATTATAGGCTGCTGTCACTTTAAGAGTGAATGCACTGATCTAATACACTGATACACCTGTTTTCTTTCTCAACTGTTCATTAAGTCATAACTGACTACGTTTACTAGGATACTTGCCAAGACGGGCACTTTAACATCATTCTGTGTGAATTTGTCCGTTCAAGCGCTTGAAAAGAAAGCTCAGTTTAGTATTTGCATTAACTAGTAAGATTCAAGTTAATCAGATATTATTAAATAATGAAAAAAGATCAACTCATGGCTTTTGAGAAAACAATCACTTGTTTTGTTGTTTGTTTTTTTGTCCAGCCCTAATCATCACTGAGTGGTGGAACTGTTCTGGGGTGTGCACTTGACCTTTAACCTCCATGTCCTGGTCAAAAAGCCTCCTCAGAAGTGTGTGTTTCCAAAGCGGAGCAGATCCACCACAATACACAGCACATTCAGCTCTGAAACACACACCTTACACCATGAATGATCAAGGATGTCTGCTATACATGGAGAGAGCTCTCTGTCTGTTTCATTTCAGAGCCCTAAAATTCATGAAAAAATAAAACACTTTATACAATAAAAGACACTTTTCATTAATCCACCTTATTCCTGCGCCCCATGATGCTTTGCGCGAATTATGGGTGTAACTTCCGTTAAGCTGTGAACAATCAGTGAAACGCTCGCTCTATGAACACACGTTAAAAAATGTCACAACGAGATGACATTAATCTATTCACCCTTCAACCATCGAACATTAAAAGGACATTTAAAAGTGTAAAAAGCATTAACAAGGTACTTTCAACAGACCAAATCACCCCAAAAGCGCGAGTCTTTGGTTAGATATCACTGTAGTAATATATATCTGTATTATGTAACTTATGTTGCCTTAAAGGGATACTCCACTTTTTTTGGAAATAGGCTCATTTTACAGCTCCCCCAGAGTTAAACAGTTGAGTTTTATCGTTTTCGAATCCATTCAGCCGATCTCCGGGTCTGGCGGTACCACTTTTAGCATAGCTTAGCATAGATCATTGAATCGGACAGGGCCATTAGCATCTCTCTCAAAAAAATGACCAAAGAGTTTCGATATTTTTCCTATTTAAAACTTGACTCTTCTGTAGTTACATCATGTACTAAGACCGACGGAAAATGTAAAGTTGCGATTTAAAAATAGGTCTAATAGGTCTAAAATAGATCTAAAATAGGTCTAATAGATTAGACAAACTGAGTCCCGGTCACGTTGGAAGTTACCGAGCTGGGGACTATTTTCAGGCGCTGCGTCATATCATTACGCCTGCTGGACTCATGGTACTGCAGCAAAGTTTCTTGATTATTACGCAGGAATGAGAGTATAGTTCCTAGCCATATCAGCCTAGAAAATCGCAACTTTTCATTTTCCGTCGGTCTTAGTACACGATGTAACTACAGAAGAGTCAAGTTTTAAATAGGAAAAATATCAAAACTCTTTGGTCATTTTTTTGAGAGAGATGCTAATGGTCCTGTCCGATTCAATGATCTATGCTAAGCTATGCTAAAAGTGGTACCGCCAGACCCGGAGATCGGCTGAATGGATTCGAAAACGGTAAGACTCAACTGTTTAACTCTGGGGGAGTTGTAAAATGAGCCTATTTCCAAAAAAAGTGGAGTATCCCTTTAATCAAAAATGTTCATTAACTTCAGCATTACGTGATACTATTTCAAAGTGATTTCCGTCATTTTGACTGATAATAAATTGCATTTACCTGTGAAAACAAACCTGGAAAGAGACGTGAGGATTTGAGGAGAATAACGAGAGATTCTTCGTGCATTCCAGTGAATTATTAATGGAATATATCGTAAATTAAATTCGGGAGAACAGACCACAAATGTGCAGAATATGTTGGCCTTTTTCATACTTTTCCAGCGGATTGCAAAGGGAAAAAATAAAATAATCACGAGGAAAAGAAAGCAGCGACTGAAAAGAGCTCTTGCCATAGATAGTCTTGTTATAACGTCACGTTAAAATACCAAGTATAACGTTATTCTCATGATATCTGAAAATAAATCATGAAGGAAAATTGACAGCTCATCCAGTCAAACTGACAGATCTGCTTTATTGTAGGGCAACTATATGATTTTAAATTATTAGTTTCAGTCTTTTTGAATGGAAGTTCCCCAAACCGGAAGTGCCTCCCATAATTCAAAACGCAGTAAACGCGTCAGGATAGAAATATTTGAGATTTATCAGTCGCCTCCTAAAACAACAAAAAATATTCCATCAAATTACAAGGTTACACTTGGGGAGCATCAGAATAAAGAGTTAGCAGATATTAAGCAGACGGTCTACTAATACTCTAATGAGAGTGAGTTGACATGTAGTTACTTATAGTTAGCAGAATGTCTAAAGTGGACCATCGAAATAAAGTGTTACCAAATATAATGAAGGAAGATCCTTTTCAGCAGCCAAACCTTCATCCTCTGAATAAAACCGAGTCCTGTGTTAAAATGGTGTGTGAATGCAGTTGGTGACTGTCAAGCTTAATAAAAAAGACCTTGATGCCACGAGGAGCTTCTCCACAGTGTTCTAGATGATCCGGAGAGTTCCAGCGGAGGTGAAGCGAGGAGACGTTCATCTGTCTCCTGAAATCTCTCATTCATCGCTCGCCGCTCTCAGAGGACAGCCTCACCTGAGCATGATGTCATTCAAAGGTGACAGCATGGAGAATTACCTGGGAAAATATGATATTTATATGGATGAGTTCCTGTGTGACTGACAGTGTCATTTAGAGGGAGTCGGCACACACTGTGTGTTTACATTTGCACACTTCTCTTGATATGATCCAATCAGGATTTTGAAAATAAGAAATTTGACCAAATATGCTGAGCAAAGTCACCAGAATATGATGTGGGAAATAATCTGTATAGAGAAAAAATGGATGGAAATTACTTTCACTTAAAAGTTTACAGATTTCATTCAACCCTAAAACACAGCACAATCCACTGCATAATTCAAAACACCAGTAAAAACAAATCAATACAGAAATACAGTGTCTACACTTTAACGTTAGTGAAATTAATTAAACTGTACTGAAAAGGCATCTCAAACCTCCAGCCAGATTTGAACAACAAACAGACTACACTGTCAGTAGCCGCGTTTCCATTACAGATTCGTGCAAAACTATTGCGATATTTTCTAAATGTCGATAAAAAACTATTGCGAAATGACGGTGTTTCCATTAACTGATGTTATGCGACTGAAACGTAATTTTCGTTATTTCGAAGTCATTTCAATAATCATGGGAACGGATGTTTGTAGATTTACATATATCCCAGCCACAGCACTAGACATTATATTTAATGGAAGGAGACGTAGACATGTTTTCCAAGCATTAATGGCAAGGAAAGGCCGTTATACTGAGAGCGGCTCATATGAGGAGTTTCTGGGTGTTTCTCCATCAAATCTGCTTCAAGATCTTGATTATGGCATTTCTTAGTGGTTTAGAATCCAGTATTCCTGTAATTCTTTCGTCTTTTATGAGTTTAATGAAGAACTCTGTCTCGTCTTCTGTCCAAACACACCGCGTCATCTACGTCAGGTGACTGTAAATGTGCAAAAACTGTTTCCAATGCAGTCTTGTGAAATATTCCTTTTTCATATTGCCTGAAAAACCCCTGCATGCGAGCGTAAAAACTTTTTTCCGATATATGGGAGTTTTTGTGAAATTGACGTGTTTCCATTGGCCGTATTTTCAATTCGCAATTTTAATTTGCGCAATATTAAGGGTAATGGAAACGCGGCTAATGACAGCAGTTAGAAACACGCACGAGCAAACTCTGCTAAAAGTGATCATATCCACTCTTGGTTATAATGCAGGATGAATATTTAGAAGAATCCTTAAACGCTAACAGAGTGTGTCCTTATTCAGACTGGAAGAAAACACAGTCCAGGTCCCAGAGCAGCTCCTCAGAAATGGAGCACACACAGCTATCTAATCGAGGAGTGTGTTGTTTGATGCTCAAGGACAGCATCACCTCCACCCATATTGAAGAGTTTAATTGAGAGCACCATTTAAGAAAGTCAGAGAGCTTCGGCAATGTCAACACACGGCTGTGTCAAACGCGGCACACAATCCCAGGCGTCTCCTTCCCATCAGGAACAGCATGATAAGTTGTTTGTTTCCAACTTTTGTCCCAAGCACAGTTTTGATGCAAATGTCTCCGAGCACGAGGTGAGAGGACTTGTCAAAGTCACAGGAGAAAGTGGGGTTATCATAAAATACAAACACACAGACCACAAGGGCAATTACTGCCCTAATATACCACTTTCCCCTCAAGACACACATAACCTCAACGCTAGATGATTGCCAGCGCAATATGAAGCCAACCATCTCGAAGTCACCTTTCCATAATGAAAAGAAAACAAAGTCAATGGTGAGAGCACAAAATAATCTATAAGATTTTGAAGCTACGAGGTGCAATAATTCTAAATATAAATAATTTTGTGTGATCAGCTGTATATTGCTTTTGCTATCAAATCTGTGAACAACTGATGTAGTCATTGAAAAAAAAAAACATTATGATAATGTAATCTGTATGCATGCATACATGTTGTATATATGTATTTTTAATTAACTTGCACATATATTAGTTAATTTTATATAGTGTATACTGTACATGGTCACTACTTATACCATCGAAAAGAAATCGTCATCTAGATATGCATCTATACAAATTTATTGTGACAATAATGCATGGCTTTATAGGTAGCATACATGGCATTATCACTTTTGATATCAGGCAATATATGTCATATACCATATTACATGCTTAGAAATTAAATTGTAGTATTGCACATGATGAGGTAATATCTTGAGTTGTTATAGTCTATATTGCAGAAGCAGCAGGTATGAGGAGAGAAACAGATGCGTTTGAAGAATGGCCACACACACTGCTGGATCAGAGAGCAATGACAGATTTGTCCCAATAAAAGGCTTGAGCACTCCAGGAAAGCATTGTGTTATCGCTTTCATTCCCTGCAGTCTTCTCATGCTTTCACGGCTCCGTTCTGCTCTGAGTGCTGGATGCAACACAGACAGTGTTTGAAGAACAAACAGATCCCTTCCTCCTCTTATCTCTAAATGTCTTTTTAAACACATCACAGCTCCTCATAGGCTTTTAATGCAGCAGTAAATGCTTCACTGTAGCAGTCAGGCTGAAAAACAAGCAGCAGCAGATAACAGTCCCACAAAACCTCACAATATTACCTCATTTCTAAAACTATTGAGCACTTTTCTTTATGCATGTTAGACATGCTGAAGGTGTGTTATTTTGTTTGATGTTACAACACTTTCTTTGGCCAGTAAACAACACGTTTGATCCCAGAAAACACAAACCTAACCACCATTTTCACTAAGAATATTTGAGCATTTCTGCATTTCTGTCAGATGTTTCAAATCAGAACTAGCAATGAATCAATCTTAAATTAATCAATCTTTTGAGTAGTTTTCGGTGAATTGTATGAATTATACTGTTAACAAACATCCAGACACCGTACAAAATGTTAGGAGCAATGTTTTAGATGAATATGTACACTACCTTATAAGTATTTGAGCTGCTGCATCCAAGCCTTACATCACCAAGTGCAATGCAAAGCGTGGGATGCAGTGGTGTAAAGCGTGGGATGCAGTGGAGTTAAGCGTGAGATGCAGTGGTGTAAAGCGTGGGATGCAGTGGTGTAAAGCGTGGGATACAGTGGAGTTAAGCGTGAGATGCAGTGGTGTAAAGCGTCTGATGCAGTGGTGTAAAGCGTGGGATGCAGTGGTGTAAAGCGTGGGATGCAGTGGTGTAAAGCGTGAGATGCAGTGGAGTTAAGCGTGGGATGCAGTGGAGTTAAGCGTGAGATGCAGTGGTGTAAAGCGTCTGATGCAGTGGTGTAAAGCGTGAGATGCAGTGGTGTAAAGCGTGGGATGCAGTGGTGTAAAGCGTGGGATGCAGTGGTGTAAAGCGTGGGATGCAGTGGTGTAAAGCGTGAGATGCAGTGGTGTAAAGCGTGGGATGCAGTGGTGTAAAGCGTCGGATGCAGTGGTGTAAAGCGTGAGATGCAGTGGAGTTAAGCGTGGGATGCAGTGGAGTTAAGCGTGAGATGCAGTGGTGTAAAGCGTCTGATGCAGTGGTGTAAAGCGTGAGATGCAGTGGTGTAAAGCGTGGGATGCAGTGGTGTAAAGCGTGGGATGCAGTGGTGTAAAGCGTGGGATGCAGTGGTTTAAAGCGTGAGATGCAGTGGTGTACAGCGTGGGATGCAGTGGTGTAAAGCGTGGGATGCAGTGGTTTAAAGCGTGAGATGCAGTGGTGTAGTGGTGCGTGAGTGCGTGAGATGCAGTGGTGTAAAGCGTGGGGTGCAGTGGTGTAAAGCGTGGGGTGCAGTGGTGTAAAGCGTGAGATGCAGTGGTGTAAAGCGTGGGATGCAGTGGTGTAAAGCGTGGGGTGCAGTGATGTAAAGCGTGGGGTGCAGTGGTGTAAAGCGTGGGATGCAGTGGTGTAAAGCGTGGGATGCAGCGGTGTAAAGCGTGGGATGCAGTGGTGTAAAGCGTGAGATGCAGTGGTGTAAAGCGTGGGATGCAGTGGTGTAAAGCGTGGGATGCAGTGGTGTAAAGCGTCTGATGCAGTGTAGTTAAGCGTGAGATGCAGTGGTGTTAAGCGTGAGATGCAGTGGTGTAAAACGTGGGATGCAGTGGTGTTAAGCGTGAGATGCAGTGGTGTAAAACGTGGGATGCAGTGGTGTAAAGCGTGGGATGCAGTGGAGTAAAGCATGAGATGCAGTGGTGTTAAGCGTGGGATGCATTGGTGTAAAGCGTGGGATGCAGTGGTGTAAAGCGTGGGATGCAGTGGAGTAAAGCGTGAGATGCAGTGGTGTTAAGCGTGGGATGCATTGGTGTAAAGCGTGAGATGCAGTGGTGTTAAGCGTGAGATGCAGTGGTGTTAAGCGTAAGATGCAGTGGTGTTAAGCGCGAGATGCAGTGGTGTTAAGCGTGAGATGCAGTGGTGTAAAGCGTGGGATGCAGTGGTGTAAAGCGTCTGATGCAGTGGTGTAAAGCGTGGGATGCAGTGGTGTAAAGCGTGGGATGCAGTGGTGTAAAGCGTGAGATGCAGTGGTGTTAAGTGTGAGATGCAGTGGTGTAAAGCGTGAGATGCAGTGGTGTTAAGTGTGAGATGCAGTGGTGTAAAGCGTCTGATGCAGTGGTGTAAAGCGTGGGATGCAGTGGTGTAAAGCATGGGATGCAGTGGTGTAAAGCGTCGGATGCAGTGGTGTAAAGCGTCGGATGTAGTGGTGTAAAGCATCACTTCTCAATCATCTTCAAGACATTTTGGACAATTTCTGCAATTTCATGCTCCCAACTTTGTGGGAACAGTTTGGGGTTGTTCCTGTTCCAGCATGACTGCGCACCAGTGCAAAAAGCAAGGTCCATAAAGACATGGATGACTGAGTTTGGTGTGGAGGAACTTGACTGGCCTGCAGAGTCCTGACCTCAACCCTATAGAACACCTTTGGGATGAATTAGAGCGGAGACTGTGAGCCAGGCCTTCTCGTCCAACATCAGAGCCAGTGCAACATCACAAATGCACTTCTTTAACAATGGTCAAAAATTCCCATAAACACACTCCTGAACCTTTTGGAAAGCCTTCCTAGAAGAGTTGAAGCTATTACAGCTGAAAAGGGTGGGATAACTCCATATTAAACCCTACGGATTAAGAATGGGATGTCATTAAAGTTAATGTGCATGACGGCAGACGGCCCAAAACTTTTGGAAATACAGTGTATTTACAGAGTTAACTACTTTGCACAAGCTGATTGGTTCATCCAGAAGTGTATTGTCCAGTAGTTACTGTACACATGCTCAAGAAAATTAGAAATAATTCTTACAAAGTTAAAGGAACATTTTTGGGGTTGTTTTTGCCAAAGTTTTCTCCCAGGGGCATAACCCTGGACTCTCCTACACAATACAAAAATCAATTCATGAAACATTAGCGACTGTATGGCAATGTCCTGGTATCCACCGCAACACCCTATTCACCACTTTTCTTCTTTTCTTTTTGACCGAAAAGTTGTACTTTTTTTTTTTTTTTTTTTACTTGATTGGAATGGTATAAAACTTGGAAAAGGTTTTGGCACTTGCTATGTGAACACACAAAAAAATCATGAACATGATATGAAAAGGTTAAATGGTCCTGTAAAAAATAGTCACACTTGTGCTTCTCACAGTCAAAAATGAGCGCATTGGAAATGCATGAGATGAATTTTATCTGGTGAAAACTTTTGCAGTCAAACTAAATCTGACTGAAAGCTCATTTCAAGTTTCGTCTTTGAAAAGAGATCAAACTTAAGTCTGTGCTCTAAAGCATTCAAGATTTCTGAGTTTAAGATGGAAATGTAATTTTCAGATCTATGCTCAAAAAGTGAATAAATGGATTTAAATACAGCATAAATATAATTTAAAAAAACTAAAATTACAAAATATTATAGTACATTCATTTCATTGGTCATTTTTGACCGACATGCGAAGAGCACCAGAGGGGTAAGAACAAATACGTTCAGTTCGAGTTACACACAGAGTTTTGCAGTAGCAATGTCATTATGAAGGTCCACCGTCCTCTCTTTATGCTGATACGTGCAGCTTCATCAGGTTGAGATAAATCCACTGCAGTTCTTCTCCTCTCCTGCTGTGATCAAACAGGCTGATGGAGGGTTTAGAGAGATGCTCTTAAAGCGCATGAGGATCATCAGTTTAACTCACCCTCACCCTCACCCGAGCTTCATCCATCACAGACACAATGCTCTGCCTCCAGTAATGATGTATGGCACGAGGGGTCACTGACAGGTCATCATGAGGGTGTCATCGATCAGTGGCAGGACACAGGCATTAGGACACACATGGCAGGTGAGCCTCAATCACTGGGAATAAAATTGACTATCTAAGTCCAGGAAATTTTTGTCTGCTCTTTCGGGAGTGAATGATTAGAACTGTCGAGTGTTAATTTGAAACACTTATATTCGCAACGCAAGCCACATTTACATTTTTAAGCAGCTTGACATGCAGCTTCCTCAACACCATTCATTTTTCATCATAAGTTAGAATACTCCTCCGCTTTACCAGAATGACTCATTTCAATATTTTTTTAAACACAGAACCAACGTCCGTTATTCAACCTATGCAAATTGCAAATTAAAATTATGCACAAAATTGGAATATCGCACTTGCGAATAAAGCACTGTTTCTATCCTGTGTGCCGAAGAGAACAAAACTGTCACTTCCTGATTAACTGGCGCTGACAGTTGCAGCGTTAGCAGAAGCCACTGTATTTAATAATTTTGTACACAATAAATGACTTGCATCTCAGAGCACACAGACGAAACACAGTTAAACGTGTTATCTTGCAGTCAGAGGCGGATGCTGCTAGCCTGGGAAAACCCAGACAAACTTCCGGCAAATTTAGATTTGCTCTGCAAGTAGTCTGGCAAAGAGCCCATTCAAGCCCATTTCTAATCCGTCCAAATCGAGGCACCAATCAGAAACGTTGGGGCGGGCTTTACACGATGACGGTCGCTCTGATTGGTTTTAGGTCTATCCAATTGCGCCCAGAGGCCTTTGAGCGACGTCCGTTGGTGAAGCGCAGCAACTTTTAAATGCATTATTATATTCAAATTGCAAACACATGAGGACAGTCTCCATGAAAGACCCACTGGCAGATGAACGTGCTGCTACATTTCTCTCCGAAATGGTAGGAAATTAAATTAGATTTAATAGAGGATTTTGACTGTGACGAGATGATTGACAGGGCAGTTTACGTGACAGGACGCACGCGACAGATCCGTCCGATAAAGATGACGAAGTAGTATGTCCCAAAGCTTGCCTACTTTTTTGCTACACATTCAAAAGTAAATACCTTTTCTTCACAAAAAGAGTACATACTTTTATGGCGTAGTGTAACTTAGGCGAATTGGGACGCAGCATATGGCTTTACACGATGACGATCGCTCTGATTGGTTTTAGGTCTATCCAATTGCACCCAGAGGCATTTGAGCGACGTCCGTTGGTGACGCCCCTTTGGAAATGAGTTATTAATGAAGCTTTGCCAGACCATAACTCAGTTACTACTGAGAATGGTCTGGTTTTAACCAGGCTAGGATGCTGCAGTTTGAGAACACAGTCATGTAAGACCAGGACCTAAAACTGTTTTCTTGCCACAACCACCAATGGCTGGTGACTTAAAGGTGGGGTAAGCGATATTTGAAAAACACTGTTTGGACCGACACACGAACAAACAACAACAAACGTGTAGCCAATCAGCATTAGGCGTATGACGGAGGAGGAGAGAGAACGAGCAAGAGGGAGATTTGAAGAAAGACTGCAGAAATAGAGATGAGAAACAATACAGAAGAGAAAAGCTCAGAAAGGGTTATGACCACGTTAATATTAGGAAAGCTTTCCAGCGCTGGAGAGTGGGAAGTGGGAAGGCCTGAAAACACACGGATGTTGCTTAGATTCGGGTTTACACTGGGTTTAAATGTCATGGTTTGTCTGGAGCTGCTGTACTGTTGGCAACTAACAACCAGCTCTTGTTTGTAATTATATTTATTTATATATAATTATATATAAAAGGTTTATCCGACTCAGTTGAGTGCATATGTTTTATATAGAATTGATTTTGAATTTATGTGCATTTTGGCGTTTCCATCCAGCATTTTATATGCAATATCCCAAAATGCACATAAAAATAGGTGGTTGGAAACAAAGCTAATCATTTCCCACAGGGATCCTCTTCAAACTGCATGTATTACTCCTCCTGAGGCAGAGTTAAGAAAAGATGATTGCTGACGGACAGCGAGCGGTGAGGAGCCAATTTACATCTGTGACCTTTAGGATTCACAAGAAGATAACAGAGCCATTCCTCGTGCGAGGACAGTCTCTCTGTGAACTTCATCAGCAATTAAGATGAGTTGTAAATTACAAGGCCAGCTTCACGAGTGCTTCTGGTGGTTTGTTGATATTTTACTCCGGTGAATATGTTTTCCTCCAGTAAAAACTCACATGAGAGACAGCAGATAACAATCGCTAGTGGAATTCACCTGTGGAATAACAGAATACAGAAACCTGTTCTGTCTCGCGTTCGTCTCATGGTTAGTCCAATTAGAAATAGACAAAAGATCATCATAGTGGATTATAAAAGCTGATTAACATGCAAGTCCTTGATAGAGCACAGTTACACATTATTGCATCACTAGACAAAAGCACAATATTGACTACTAAGTGAGAAACGTAATGTCCAGCCATTTAGTTAATGTTTTGTCTGCATGACTTTCCTATCGTTTCATTTCATAGGCGTCTCAATGTACACATGCACCCTACAAAAGTCCTCTCCAAAAGCAATACGATTGCAATGTATGGGTGAATTAGAAGCTTTCCTGTCATAAGCAGAACTGTTCTGCAGTCAGTTCCTCATACAGATCACATTAATGGCCATATTTTGCTCATAATGTTTTTCTGGTGGTGTTAGTTCTCTCCATTTTACAGTTACTCAAAAACAAGACTGCATTTTAGATATGATGCTATTTCATATAAAATGTCATTAAAACTAGGCATTGATTTTGTTCTTGTGGCATTATTGAGGCGCTCCAGTAAATCCCACAGGCTCACAATTATATTTAAAATGTTCAGCACGAGGCGAAACTGTGCTAGCTGATACGACCAGAGCTTATGCCCAAAATATTCCATCGTCTCCTTCTTGCATGTTTCTCACTTTTCTATTTACTATAACACTTTTTTTTTCTTCTCAGTTCAGTAAGCATATAAGCTTCTTGAAATGCACAAATCACTGGTGTATGCTTGCTAAATGTCACAAAAAGCAACCTTAAAAAATATTAGCACACAAAACACTGTGACCCATTCTCCAATGTAATTTAATAAAACGATGAGCTTAACAGAGGCTTAATAGCAAGGGCTGTATAATTAACATGGGGATTTAGTTTGGAGTTCACAACCGCCTTACATAGTGGTGTTACTAAACCCTCGAGCGAATGAAGCGATGGTTTTTATTTCCTTCCAGAGTATCTGCGAGTTTCAGTTCGGAGAAAGCCAAAGAACACCATTGCTGCCAACTGTTAAACATGGTGGGAATCAATGACACTAAGCTGTCATCTTTTGGGACTCATTAAGTTTAACGGTTACTCTGCATGTTGTATAACAGAGAAGTTAAACGACTCTAAGAACATCTGCTGAAGAAGGTGGATTTTCTTATAGATTTCTTCAGCTGTGGAATCGCCCGTCTGCGTAATTTATTAAGGAAATACGCATCAGAAATGATATATTTTAGTGATGAATTAAAGCATTCCTTTTTGGTCAAATGTATTATGAAGTCGAGGCATGCTGGCAAACCGAAATAATACTCAAATATAGTTGAAAGTTGGAATTCAATCATTAAAGAAACTAAAATGTGCCTAAAATGACATTTATTAAAGGATTAGTTCACTTCAGAAGTAAAATCTCCTGATAATCTACTCACCCCCACGTCATCCAAGATGTCCATGTCTTTCTTTCTTCAGTGGAAAAGAAATTAAAGGTTTTTGAGGAAAACACTCAACTTCAATAGTGACTTCAATGGGGTCCAACGGGTCGAAGGTCCAAATGTGAGTTTCAGTGCAGCTTCAAAGTCTCGACACGATCCAGCTGAGGAATAAGAGTCTTATCTAGACAAACTAGCGGCTATTTTATACAAAAATAAACATTTATATACTTTTAACCACAAATGCTCATAGATCTCACTTGATTTGCGATGCGGCACACATTACGTAATCACGTTGAAAGGTCAAGCGTGACGTAGGCGGAAGTACCAACCTAGTGTTTACAAGCGAACGTGCAAAGACTAAGTCAAACGCCATTTACAAAAAAAAAATCTAATAAAACAAAAAAAAGGTAAAACAACGAAGTCGGATGATTTTGAAGTTGGAGGAGAAATTTTGAGTTTTTTGCCCTATTCTACATTTTCCGCCTACGTTGCGCGTGACCTTTCCAATGTGATTACGTAATGCGTGAAGTCGTGGATGTGCAAGACGAGCATTTGTGGTTTAAAACTATATAAATGTTTATTTTGTTATAAAATGACAGATGGTCCCATACAGAAATGTAATATATGTCAATACATGTAAATTACATATATAATGTCAGTGCCCATGTATGTCTGCTGCCTATATGAGAATATATGCAAAATTCATATTTGTAAAACACATAGACATATATGAAACATATATTTCAAAATATAGCAAAATGGCCCTTTCATGTAAGTGCCATATATTTTCCCGTATATGCACATAAATGTGAAATATATGTAAGACACATATATGTATATGTCTGAATACCTCAAACGCCAATATTTAAAATGTACTGTTTTATATCTTATATCTGAATGCCTTGTAATTAAATGCCTATAGTTGGAGATTTTGTGTCTGTATTGTGTGAATACCAAATACAGTATTTTTAATACAATAATGCAGTGTTTTCTTTGTCATTTTTTACAAATACATCCACAAAGTACCATAACCATATGCCACAGCTTTAAAAATGCATCAGTATCACATGCATGTATGTTTACATACATTTATTAAATATGTGGAAAACAAATATGTATGTCACATATTTATACTTAATGTTGTCATTATATGCGAGAAACCAATACTATACTGTAATATATGCAGATATATGGTATCATATATGGATGAACTCAAATATTTTCTTCACATGTTTGGACACATAAATGTTCAGATATGTTGCAGGCATATATTGTGTTCTCAGATAAGTCAAATATATGTATAGATATATGTCATGCTACTTAAAATATAAGTACATATATGGCCATATATTATTACATTTTTGTATGGGGTTTGTCTAGATAAGACTCTTATTCCTCGGCTGGATCGTGTCGAGACTTTGAAGCTGCACTAAAACTCTCATCTGGACCTTCGACCCGTTGGACCCCATTGAAGTCACTATATGGAGAAACATCCTGGAATATTTTCCTCAAAAACCTTTATTTCTTTTCGACTGAAGAAAGAAAGACATGAACATCTTGGATGACGAGGGGGAGAGTAAATTATCAGGACATTTTAATTCTGAAGTGAGCTACTCCTTTATAGGCAGAAAGCCAAGAACACTGACACTGTTGAATGATTTTAGGGATGTCTGGTATTGTGAACCAGACTCAGATTCCCTGTTCCCCGTCTTCCATTAACCTGAGCCAGACACCGTTAGGTCTTTCTTAAGTATATGTATGGATTACCGCGTGTGTCTCTCGTGTCACGGTGTCTTCGTGACCGCAGTCATCAAACGCACCATTGCAGAAGGTCACCGGTGTCAGTCCTCCGGTTCCATGTGTTCTCAAAGTCATCACATTCAAATCTATTTTCCCTGCGTGTCCTGTAATAGAAAAGAGAAAGACAGCCGGAGGAGTGGGATCTACTGAGTATCTACATGAGACTGAGTCTCCATATAAACACATGATTAAGTGTTTCTTCAGACAAGCACAGTGCATTTGCTCTAGGGCTGAGTTGACAATATGGACAAATCGATTTTAATTGATCTTCATTTTGACAAACTGATATCGATTCTTAAGTCCTCAAATGGACCTTATAGCCTATGCTATTTTCTGTTGATGTGTGAACAAAACTTCATTACTTGTAGAGTGTCTGCCATCCAGTAATCTGCCATCATTAAGCTTCGTACTTTGTTTCTTTTGATATGAAACAAAGGCTAATACTTTATTTTGATGGTCCTCTTTAGACATGCTGTTGACTATAAGTAACTTTGATCCTAGAGTAGTGACCAGAAGTGATGTCTGGAGGGGATAGTTTGTTTTAACGACCCCACAAGTTCAATTATAGCATCAAATTATGAGGAAAATATTTTCTATTTTGTAAATAATTTAAATATGAGGGAAGATCAAAACACTAAAGTTGGTTACAGTGTTCATCTGACAATTCTTAGGTGCGGCTCCTTTAAGGCTTGTCAGTAAATGCCCACAGCTATGATTGGCTAACATCACTTCATAGGTATCAACACCCACTCACTATTGCACGTTTTGAAAATATTATCCATATTATACCATCATTTACAGACAAAGCATTATGAAATCATTTACTATTTGTGATGCAGCTGCTGTCAGATCCAATACAGTCACTGCTTCATCTGTCAACAAAAGTTTCATTGCAAACATTCCATTTCACTGTGTGTCGATTGCGAAACATAATGCTCAGAATAAACATATATAATACTGTCATTATAATCTGAACACACATCTGTATACTGTATCAGTGTATCAGCGTCAGTCATTATAATCTGAACACACATCTGTATACTGTATCAGTGTAGACAGCGTCAGTCATTATAATCTGAACACACATCTGTATACTGTATCAGTGTATCAGCGTCAGTCATTATAATCTGAACACATATCTGTATACTGTATCAGTGTATCAGAGTCAGTCATTATAATCTGAACACACATCTGTATACTGTATCAGTGTAGACAGCGTCAGTCATTATAATCTGAACACACATCTGTATACTGTATCAGTGTATCAGCGTCAGTCATTATAATCTGAACACACATCTGTATACTGTATCAGTGTATCAGAGTCAGTCATTATAATCTGAACACACATCTGTATACTGTATCAGTGTATCAGCGTCAGTCATTATAATCTGAACACACATCTGTATACTGTATCAGTGTATCAGCGTCAATCATTATAATCTGAACACACATCTGTATACTGTATCAGTGTAGACAGCGTCAGTCATTATAATCTGAACACACATCTGTATACTGTATCAGTGTATCAGAGTCAGTCATTATAATCTGAACACACATCTGTATACTGTATCAGTGTATCAGAGTCAGTCATTATAATCTGAACACACATCTGTATACTGTATCAGTGTAGACAGCGTCAGTCATTATAATCTGAACACACATGTGTATACTGTATCAGTGTATCAGCGTCAGTCATTATAATCTGAACACACATCTGTATACTGTATCAGTGTATCAGCATCAGTCATTATAATCTGAACACACATCTGTATACTGTATCAGTGTATCAGAGTCAGTCATTATAATCTGAACACACATCTGTATACTGTATCAGTGTATCAGCATCAGTCATTATAATCTGAACACACATCTGTATACTGTATCAGTGTATCAGCGTCATTCATTATAATCTGAACACACATCTGTATACTGTATCAGTGTAGACAGCGTCAGTCATTATAATCTGAACACACATCTGTATACTGTATCAGTGTATCAGCGTCAGTCATTATAATCTGAACACACATCTGTATACTGTATCAGTGTATCAGAGTCAGTCATTATAATCTGAACACACATCTGTATACTGTATCAGTGTATCAGCGTCAGTCATTATAATCTGAACACGCATCTGTATACTGTATCAGTGTATCAGAGTCAGTCATTATAATCTGAACACACATGTGTATACTGTATCAGTGTAGACAGCGTCAGTCATTATAATCTGAACACACATCTGTATACTGTATCAGTGTAGACAGCGTCAGTCATTATAATCTGAACACACATCTGTATACTGTATCAGTGTAGACAGCATCAGTCATTATAATCTGAACACACATCTGTATACTGTATCAGTGTATCAGAGTCAGTCATTATAATCTGAACACACATCTGTATACTGTATCAGTGTATCAGCGTCATTCATTATAATCTGAACACACATCTGTATACTGTATCAGTGTAGACAGCATCAGTCATTATAATCTGAACACACATCTGTATACTGTATCAGTGTATCAGAGTCAGTCATTATAATCTGAACACACATCTGTATACTGTATCAGTGTATCAGCGTCATTCATTATAATCTGAACACACATCTGTATACTGTATCAGTGTAGACAGCGTCAGTCATTATAATCTGAACACACATCTGTATACTGTATCAGTGTATCAGCGTCAGTCATTATAATCTGAACACACATCTGTATACTGTATCAGTGTATCAGAGTCAGTCATTATAATCTGAACACACATCTGTATACTGTATCAGTGTATCAGCGTCAGTCATTATAATCTGAACACGCATCTGTATACTGTATCAGTGTATCAGAGTCAGTCATTATAATCTGAACACACATGTGTATACTGTATCAGTGTAGACAGCGTCAGTCATTATAATCTGAACACACATCTGTATACTGTATCAGTGTAGACAGCGTCAGTCATTATAATCTGAACACACATCTGTATACTGTATCAGTGTATCAGCGTCAGTCATTATAATCTGAACACACATCTGTATACTGTATCAGTGTATCAGAGTCAGTCATTATAATCTGAACACACATCTGTATACTGTATCAGTGTATCAGCATCAGTCATTATAATCTGAACACACATCTGTATACTGTATCAGTGTATCAGCGTCAGTCATTATAATCTGAACACACATCTGTATACTGTATCAGTGTATCAGCGTCAATCATTATAATCTGAACACACATCTGTATACTGTATCAGTGTAGACAGCGTCAGTCATTATAATCTGAACACACATGTGTATACTGTATCAGTGTAGACAGCGTCAGTCATTATAATCTGAACACACATCTGTATACTGTATCAGTGTATCAGCATCAGTCATTATAATCTGAACACACATCTGTATACTGTATCAGTGTATCAGAGTCAGTCATTATAATCTGAACACACATCTGTATACTGTATCAGTGTATCAGCATCAGTCATTATAATCTGAACACACATCTGTATACTGTATCAGTGTAGACAGGATCAGTCATTATAATCTGAACACACATCTGTATACTGTATCAGTGTAGACAGGATCAGTCATTATAATCTGAACACACATCTGTATACTGTATCAGTGTAGACAGGATCAGTCATTATAATCTGAACACACATATGTATACTGTATCAGTGTATCAGAGTCAGTCATTATAATCTGAACACACATCTGTATACTGTATCAGTGTATCAGCGTCAATCATTATAATCTGAACACACATCTGTATACTGTATCAGTGTAGACAGCGTCAGTCATTATAATCTGAACACATCTGTATACTGTATCAGTGTATCAGAGTCAGTCATTATAATCTGAACACACATCTGTATACTGTATCAGTTTAGACAGGATCAGTCATTATAATCTGAACACACATCTGTATACTGTATCAGTGTATCAGAGTCAGTCATTATAATCTGAACACACATCTGTATACTGTATCAGTGTATCAGCGTCAGTCATTATAATCTGAACACACATCTGTATACTGTATCAGTGTATCAGAGTCAGTCATTATAATCTGAACACACATCTGTATACTGTATCAGTGTAGACAGCGTCAGTCATTATAATCTGAACACATCTGTATACTGTATCAGTGTATCAGAGTCAGTCATTATAATCTGAACACACATCTGTATACTGTATCAGTGTAGACAGCGTCAGTCATTATAATCTGAACACATCTGTATACTGTATCAGTGTATCAGAGTCAGTCATTATAATCTGAACACACATCTGTATACTGTATCAGTGTATCAGAGTCAGTCATTATAATCTGAACACACATCTGTATACTGTATCAGTATATCAGCGTCAGTCATTATAATCTGAACACACATCTGTATACTGTATCAGTGTATCAGAGTCAGTCATTATAATCTGAACACACATCTGTATACTGTATCAGTGTATCAGAGTCAGTCATTATAATCTGAACACACATCTGTATACTGTATCAGTGTAGAGAGCGTCAGTCATTATAATCTGAACACACATCTGTATACTGTATCAGTGTATCAGCGTCAGTCATTATAATCTGAACACACATCTGTATACTGTATCAGTGTAGACAGCGTCAGTCATTATAATCTGAACACACATCTGTATACTGTATCAGTGTAGACAGAATCAGTCATTATAATCTGAACACATCTGTATACTGTATCAGTGTAGACAGCGTCAGTCATTATAATCTGAACACACATCTGTATACTGTATCAGTGTAGACAGCATCAGTCATTATAATCTGAACACACATCTGTATACTGTATCAGTGTATCAGCGTCAGTCATTATAATCTGAACACATCTGTATACTGTATCAGTGTATCAGTGTCAGTCATTATAATCTGAACACACATCTGTATACTGTATCAGTGTATCAGCGTCAGTCATTATAATCTGAACACACATCTGTATACTGTATCAGTGTATCAGCGTCAGTCATTATAATCTGAACACACATCTGTATACTGTATCAGTGTATCAGCGTCAGTCATTATAATCTGAACACATCTGTATACTGTATCAGTGTATCAGTGTCAGTCATAATCTGAACACACATCTGTATACTGTATCAGTGTATCAGTCAGTCATTATAATCTGAACACACATCTGTATACTGTATCAGTGTATCAGAGTCAGTCATTATAATCTGAACACACATCTGTATACTGTATCAGTGTATCAGCGTCAGTCATTATAATCTGAACACACATCTGTATACTGTATCAGTGTATCAGTGTCAGTCATTATAATCTGAACACACATCTGTATACTGTATCAGTGTATCAGAGTCAGTCATTATAATCTGAACACACATCTGTATACTGTATCAGTGTATCAGAGTCAGTCATTATAATCTGAACACACATCTGTATACTGTATCAGTGTATCAGCCTCAGTCGTTATAATCTGAACACACATCTGTATACTGTATCAGTGTATCAGCATCAGTCATTATAATCTGAACACACATCTGTATACTGTATCAGTGTATCAGCGTCAGTCATTATAATCTGAACACACATCTGTATACTGTATCAGTGTAGACAGAGTCAGTCATTATAATCTGAACACACATCTGTATACTGTATCAGTGTAGACAGCGTCAGTCATTATAATCTGAACACACATCTGTATACTGTATCAGTGTATCAGCCTCAGTCATTATAATCTGAACACACATCTGTATACTGTATCAGTGTATCAGAGTCAGTCATTATAATCTGAACACACATCTGTATACTGTATCAGTGTATCAGTCAGTCATTATAATCTGAACACACATCTGTATACTGTATCAGTGTATCAGCCTCAGTCATTATAATCTGAACACACATCTGTATACTGTATCAGTGTATCAGCATCAGTCATTATAATCTGAACACACATCTGTATACTGTATCAGTGTATCAGCGTCAGTCATTATAATCTGAACACACATCTGTATACTGTATCAGTGTAGACAGAGTCAGTCATTATAATCTGAACACACATCTGTATACTGTATCAGTGTATCAGCGTCAGTCATTATAATCTGAACACACATCTGTATACTGTATCAGTGTATCAGAGTCAGTCATTATAATCTGAACACACATCTGTATACTGTATCAGTGTATCAGCGTCAGTCATTATAATCTGAACACACATCTGTATACTGTATCAGTGTATCAGTGTCAATCATTATAATCTGAACACACATCTGTATACTGTATCAGTGTAGACAGTGTCAGTCATTATAATCTGAACACACATCTGTATACTGTATCAGTGTATCAGCGTCAGTCATTATAATCTGAACACACATCTGTATACTGTATCAGTGTATCAGAGTCAGTCATTATAATCTGAACACACATCTGTATACTGTATCAGCGTATCAGAGTCAGTCATTATAATCTGAACACACATCTGTATACTGTATCAGTGTATCAGCGTCAGTCATTATAATCTGAACACACATCTGTATACTGTATCAGTGTAGACAGCGTCAGTCATTATAATCTGAACACACATCTGTATACTGTATCAGTGTATCAGCGTCAGTCATTATAATCTGAACACACATCTGTATACTGTATCAGTGTAGACAGAGTCAGTCATTATAATCTGAACACACATCTGTATACTGTATCAGTGTATCAGCGTCAGTCATTATAATCTGAACACACATCTGTATACTGTATCAGTGTATCAGCGTCAGTCATTATAATCTGAACACACATCTGTATACTGTATCTGTCACGGATCCACTCAGCACACCTCAGCCAGCGTCAACTCAACACACCTGGTCTCGATCACACTCACCCGAATTCTGATTATCTGCACCTGCAACTCATCACTTCACATGCCACGTTCACTCTGGATATAAACCCCAGTCACACCACAGTTCACTGTCCGGTCTCGTCTTCAGACGTCTGTGACTCCCCAGCGTTATTCCCAAGTGTCTCTGTGATCCCGCAAGTATTCTCAAGTTCAGACTTTCCATAACTCTCTGTGTGTTCTCTGTCTGTATCAGTGATCAGCTATTACCTGGATACCTCAAGATCAAGACCCGTTCTGTTTGTCTCCACCAACGAAGCTTCCTGAATCCCAGCTCATTGCCCTAAGTGACTATATCTGTTCCATGCATACTAAAGACTCTAAGTTCAACGTTATATTCCCTGAGTTTGACCTTTTGTGCTTCCTTGCTATCCGGAGCTGCATACAGTGTCTAAATAAACCTTTGTTACCATTATCTCTGTGTCCTCGTCCATACAGTGGTGTGACAGAAGACCGGACCACACACAATGCAGGCTCCCACGGCTTCCGGAATCTCCGCTTCATCCATCGAAACCTCTCCGAGTATCCCTGTGCACGCAGCCGTCACCCAACAACCTACACTTCAAGAAACACTAAGGGAATTCCGTCATACTCTTCTGAACTACCGACCTGCCTCAGTAAGTCCCATGGCCAAACCTGCAAATTACTCGGGCGACGGAGAGTGCAAAGGATTTTTGCTACAGTGCAAACTTTATATGGAGGTAAACGCCGCTCAGTTCAATTCTGAAAAAGCCAAAATTGCTTTCATAATTTCCCTGCTCACAGGTCGAGCGTTGAACTGGGCTCAAGCTCTCTGGGATTCCGATGCACCTGCATTACAGTCTTTCGACGGGTTCCTAAATCATTTCAGTACTGTGTTTTCTCAATCATCCAATGCCATATCGATTCACGATCAGTTGTTTCGCCTACGACAAGGCAATTCCTCTGTTTCAGATTATGCTCTGAGGTTTCGGACGATCGCTGCAAGCAGCGGATGGAATGAGATTGCCTTGATGACAGCCTATCGTCAAGGACTCAACTCTGACATCTGTTTACAACTGGCCATTTATGATGACACCATCGGGATTGAAAAACTTATCCAACGCTCAATTCTCATAGCCCAACACCGCACTGCCTGCTTCCAAAATCCCTCTGCACGACCCCCTCGCCTCTCCGAGCCCGTAAACCCTCCAGTACCAGAACCAATGGAAGTCGACTCAGGACGACTAACCACAACAGAACGTAATCGACGTCGTACCAATAATCTGTGTTTCTACTGTGGAGCTTCTGAACACTACCGTGCTGAATGTCCCGTTCGTCCCAGTCGTTCGGCGGTGAGTACAGTTGAACTGCCATTTCCTGTATCAAACCTGAAGCAAACTCCAGTATTACTTACCTACCGAAAACATTCTGTTCCAGCGAAAGCTCTGATTGACTCTGGTGCAGCGTGGAATTTCATCTCAGCCTCTCTGCTCAACCGGTTACAAGCCCGCCGTCGTCGCTTGATTCATCCATTGAGTATTCACTCCATTCTGGGCAAACCTCTCAGTAACAGAAGTATTCTTCACTGCAGTCCCGAGTTACAACTTTCCATCGGGTGCTTACATCAGGAAAGATGTTCCTTACTGGTACTGGAGGGCTCCACATCTGATATCGTCCTGGGACGCCCTTGGCTTAACCAGCACTCGCCTGACATCTGCTGGACATCTGGAGAGGTACGCCAATGGAGTAATTATTGCCAATCGCATTGTTTACGTCCCATCAAGAAGAACTCAACGGCCCCGTCCTTGTCCACTTCTCCTGCTATCCTGGGTTCAACCTCCATCGAGAGTCCGGCCACAGATGTAGCTCCCGAGATTCCACCAGAATACCGGGTGTTCCAGGACGTGTTTAGCAAGCAACTCGCCACCACTCTTCCACCTCATCGGCCATGGGACTGCGCAATCGACCTACTGCCTGGGGCCACACTACTGCATGGGAAGGTTTACCCATTGTCCATCCCGGAGCAGAAGGCCATGGAGGAGTACGTGGAGGAAGCTCTACGTCAAGGATACATTCGACCATCCACGTCCCCTGCCGCTTCAAGCTTCTTCTTCGTTGGGAAAAAAGATGGAGGACTCCGTCCATGTATTGATTATCGCATCCTTAACGCAGCCACAGTCAAGTACAGATATCCGTTACCATTGGTGCCCTCTGCTCTTGAGCAACTCCGTTCGGCGAAAATCTTCACCAAACTCGACTTGAGAAGTGCATACAACCTGGTTCGTATCCGTGAAGGAGACGAGTGGAAGACGGCCTTCATCACTCCTGCGGGGCACTACGAATATCGGGTTATGCCCTTCGGCCTGTCCAACAGTCCAGCGATCTTCCAGGGCTTCATGAATGAAATCTTCCGAGACATGCTCCACCGGTTTGTGATCATCTACATTGATGACATCTTGATTTACTCCTCCAACCTCGATGAACACATCCTTCAGGTTAAGAAAGTGCTAAAACGCCTCCGTGAGTACCAACTATACCTAAAGTTAGAAAAATGCTAATTCCATCGTGAATCCATGCACTTCCTGGGGTATGTGATCCGTCCAGATGGCATCTCCATGGATCAAAGTAAAGTGGAGGCTGTAATCAATTGGCCTAAGCCTCAAACCCTGAAAGAGCTGCAACGCTTCCTCGGCTTTGCCAATTTCTATCGCCGGTTCATCCGCGACTACAGTAAGATCTGCGTTCCAGTGACATCCATGGTGAAGAAGGGTACCAAGCGGCTAACCTGGTCCACAGAGGCGTGTCAAGCCTTTGAAACTCTCAAAGAAGCCTTCAGTTCTGCTCCTATGCTGAGTCATCCAGATCCCGAACTACCATTCCTAGTGGAAGTGGACGCCTCCACCAACGGAGTTGGAGCAATTCTATCTCAGCGGCAGGGGACCCCTTCACGACTTCATCCATGCGCCTTCTTTTCACGGAAGTTGTCCCCGGCGGAGCAGAATTACGATGTCGGTAACCGAGAACTCCTGGCCAATAAGTTGGCTCTAGAGGAATGGAGACACTGGTTGGAGGGAGCCAATCATCCGTTCCAAGTGATTACAGATCACCGCAACCTTGAGTATCTCCGGGAAGCCAAGAGATTAAATCCTCGCCAGGCTAGGTGGGCTCTCTTCTTCACACGCTTTAACTTCACGGTTACTTACCGCCCCGGTTCCAAGAATCTCAAAGCAGACGCTCTGTCACGTCTATATCAACTTGAGTCCTCCACAGAGATCAACGAAACCATCCTCCCTCCAACTATGATTGTCAGCCCCATCCAGTGGAATATCGACGAACTCATAGCCGACGCCACCGTTACCGAACCTGCTCCGCCGGGAGGTCCTGAGGGGAAGATTTTTGTACCCACCACTCTCCGTCTTCCCCTCATGGACTCCGTACACACCTCTCCGGGATCTGGACACCCAGGCAGTCAACAAACCCTCTCACTCCTTCAACAACGCTACTGGTGGCCCAGCATGGCTCAGGATACCTCCCGATATGTGCAGGGATGCACCGCTTGTGCTATGACCAAAGTACCCCGACGTCTTCCCGAAGGGAAGCTCATGCCACTGCCTCTTCCAAATAGACCCTGGTCCCATCTAGCCGTGGATTTCGTCACCGATCTACCATCGTCCGACTCCAAGACCTGCATTCTAGTGGTCGTGGACAGATTTTCCAAGTCCTGTAAATTGATTTCCCTCTCTGGCCTTCCTACAGCCTTCAAGACAGCAGAAATGTTGTTTACCGAAATCTTCCGCCATTTCGGAATACCAGAGGATATTGTCTCGGACCGGGGACCACAGTTCATATCAAGAGTCTGGAAATCTTTCTTCAAACTTCTGGGGGTATCGGTCAGCTTGACGTCGGGGTACCATCCACAGTCTAACGGCCAAGCAGAACGTAAGATTCAGGAGATCGGGAGGTACCTGAGGACCTACTGCCATGAAGCTCAGGACCGCTGGAACCAGTACCTCCCATGGGCAGAGTATGCCCAGAACTCCCTGCGCCAGACATCCACCGGACTGACGCCGTTCCAGTGCGTTCTAGGGTATCAACCACCTCTGTTCCCATGGACAGGAGAACCATCGGACGTTCCAGCGGTCCAACACTGGTTCACCGAGAGTGAGAGGGTCTGGGACTCAGCCCATGTCCATCTTCAGGGGGCAGTCCGGAGGTTCCAACAGCAGGCCGACGCACGTCGTAGAGCCACACCCCACTATATTCCTGGCCAGCTGGTGTGGCTCTCCACCAGGGATATTCGCCTCCGGCTGCCCTCTCGTAAGCTGAGTCCCAGGTTCATAGGTCCATTTGCGATACCGAGGCAGGTCAATGAAGTCACGTATCGACTCGCACTACCCCGTCACTACAGGATTGCACCCACTTTCCACGTGTCACTGCTAAAACCTTACACTGCACCTCTCTCTCCCCCTTCCACAGAAGCTGACGCTGGTGATGTGCCTCCTCCTCCTCCAGTGGACCCCACTGACGAAGCCGTGTATCAGGTCCACGCCATTCTGGATTCCCGACGACAGGGGGGCCAACTGCAGTATCTTGTGGACTGGGAGGGGTTCGGACCGGAGGAGCGCTGTTGGGTACACCGGGATGACATCTTAGACCCCACGCTCCTCCAGGACTTCCACCGTGAACACCCGGATCGTCCAGCCCCTCGTCCTAGGGGTCGCCCTCGTCGTCGGGGCATACGGCCCTCAGGAGCTGGCCGTGGAGGAGGGGGTACTGTCACGGATCCACTCAGCACACCTCAGCCAGCGTCAACTCAACACACCTGGTCTCGATCACACTCACCCGAATTCTGATTATCTGCACCTGCAACTCATCACTTCACATACCGCGTTCACTCTGGATATAAACCCCAGTCACACCACAGTTCACTGTCCGGTCTCGTCTTCAGACGTCTGTGACTCCCCAGCGTTATTCCCAAGTGTCTCTGTGATCCCGCAAGTATTCTCAAGTTCAGACTTTCCATAACTCTCTGTGTGTTCTCTGTCTGTATCAGTGATCAGCTATTACCTGGATACCTCAAGATCAAGACCCGTTCTGTTTGTCTCCACCAACGAAGCTTCCTGAATCCCAGCTCATTGCCCTAAGTGACTATATCTGTTCCATGCATACTAAAGACTCTAAGTTCAACGTTATATTCCCTGAGTTTGACCTTTTGTGCTTCCTTGCTATCCGGAGCTGCATACAGTGTCTAAATAAACTTTTGTTACCATTATCTCTGTGTCCTCGTCCATACAGTGGTGTGACAGTATCAGTGTAGACAGTGTCAGTCATTATAATCTGAACACACATCTGTATACTGTATCAGTGTATCAGCGTCAGTCATTATAATCTGAACACACATCTGTATACTGTATCAGTGTATCAGAGTCAGTCATTATAATCTGAACACACATCTGTATACTGTATCAGTGTATCAGAGTCAGTCATTATAATCTGAACACACATCTGTATACTGTATCAGTGTATCAGCGTCAGTCATTATAATCTGAACACACATCTGTATAATGTATTAGTGTATCAGCGTCAGTCATTATAATCTGAACACACATCTGAATACTGTATCAGTGTATCAGCGTCAGTCATTATAATCTGAACACACATCTGTATACTGTATCAGTGTATCAGTGTCAGTCATTATAATCTGAACACACATCTGTATACTGTATCAGTGTATCAGAGTCAGTCATTATAATCTGAACACACATCTGTATACTGTATCAGTGTATCAGCGTCAGTCATTATAATCTGAACACACATCTGTATACTGTATCAGTGTATCAGCGTCAGTCATTATAATCTGAACACACATCTGTATACTGTATCAGTGTAGACAGCGTCAGTCATTATAATCTGAACACACATCTGTATACTGTATCAGTGTATCAGAGTCAGTCATTATAATCTGAACACACATCTGTATACTGTATCAGTGTATCAGAGTCAGTCATTATAATCTGAACACACATCTGTATACTGTATCAGTGTAGAAAGCGTCAGTCATTATAATCTGAACACACATCTGTATACTGTATCAGTGTATCAGCGTCAGTCATTATAATCTGAACACACATCTGTATACTCTGTATCAGTGTATCAGAGTCAGTCATTATAATCTGAACACACATCTGTATACTGTATCAGTGTATCAGCGTCAGTCATTATAATCTGAACACACATCTGTATACTGTATCAGTGTAGACAGAGTCAGTCATTATAATCTGAACACACATCTGTATACTGTATCAGTGTAGACAGCGTCAGTCATTATAATCTGAACACACATCTGTATACTGTATCAGTGTATCAGAGTCAGTCATTATAATCTGAACACACATCTGTATACTGTATCAGTGTATCAGCATCAGTCATTATAATCTGAACACACATCTGTATACTGTATCAGTGTATCAGCGTCAGTCATTATAATCTGAACACACATCTGTATACTGTATCAGTGTATCAGAGTCAGTCATTATAATCTGAACACACATCTGTATACTGTATCAGTGTATCAGAGTCAGTCATTATAATCTGAACACACATCTGTATACTGTATCAGTGTATCAGCGTCAGTCATTATAATCTGAACACACATCTGTATACTGTATCAGTGTATCAGAGTCAGTCATTATAATCTGAACACACATCTGTATACTGTATCAGTGTATCAGCATCAGTCATTATAATCTGAACACACATCTGTATACTGTATCAGTGTAGACAGCGTCAGTCATTATAATCTGAACACACATCTGTATACTGTATCAGTGTATCAGCGTCAGTCATTAATCTGAACACACATCTGTATACTGTATCAGTGTATCAGCGTCAGTCATTATAATCTGAACACACATCTGTATACTGTATCAGTGTATCAGAGTCAGTCATTATAATCTGAACACACATCTGTATACTGTATCAGTGTATCAGAGTCAGTCATTATAATCTGAACACACATCTGTATACTGTATCAGTGTATCAGAGTCAGTCATTATAATCTGAACACACATCTGTATACTGTATCAGTGTATCAGAGTCAGTCATTATAATCTGAACACACATCTGTATACTGTATCAGTGTATCAGCGTCAGTCATTATAATCTGAACACACATCTGTATACTGTATCAGTGTATCAGAGTCAGTCATTATAATCTGAACACACATCTGTATACTGTATCAGTGTATCAGAGTCAGTCATTATAATCTGACCACACATCTGTATACTGTATCAGTGTATCAGCGTCAGTCATTATAATCTGAACACACATCTGTATACTGTATCAGTGTAGACAGCCTCAGTCATTATAATCTGAACACACATCTGTATACTGTATCAGTGTAGACAGCGTCAGTCATTATAATCTGAACACACATCTGTATACTGTATCAGTGTAGACAGCGTCAGTCATTATAATCTGAACACACATCTGTATACTGTATCAGTGTAGACAGCATCAGTCATTATAATCTGAACACACATCTGTATACTGTATCAGTGTATCAGCGTCAGTCATTATAATCTGAACACACATCTGTATACTGTATCAGTGTATCAGTGTCAGTCATTATAATCTGAACACACATCTGTATACTGTATCAGTGTATCAGAGTCAGTCATTATAATCTGAACACACATCTGTATACTGTATCAGTGTATAAGTGTCAGTCATTATAATCTAAACACACATCTGTATACTGTATCAGTGTATCAGTGTCAGTCATTATAATCTGAACACACATCTGTATACTGTATCAGTGTAGACAGTGTCAGTCATTATAATCTGAACACACATCTGTATACTGTATCAGTGTATCAGCGTCAGTCATTATAATCTTAACACACATCTGTATACTGTATCAGTGTAGACAGCATCAGTCATTATAATCTGAACACACATCTGTATACTGTATCAGTGTATCAGCGTCAGTCATTATAATCTTAACACACATCTGTATACTGTATCAGTGTAGACAGCATCAGTCATTATAATCTTAACACACATCTGTATACTGTATCAGTGTAGACAGCATCAGTCATTATAATCTTAACACACATCTGTATACTGTATCAGTGTAGACAGCATCAGTCATTATAATCTGAACACACATGTGTATACTGTATCAGTGTATCAGTGTCAGTCATTATAATCTGAACACACATGTGTATGCTGTACTGTATGTGTGCAAATGTATTTGCCCGTGTGACGTCACAGATCCCACAATATCAAAACAAGCTGTTTTTGGAGCTTGTTTAAATAAATGCTGTGTTAATAATGAGGAGGATGTTTTAATCTCTGAAACTTGCAGGATGTTTTAATGGTATAAAGAACTCTTATAGACCTTCTGTAGCCCCGCCCCTTATGTAGCCCCGCCCCCTTTTCAGCGCTGCGCTCGTTGTCTTTTGACTTCCGGTCTGTATTTTCACAGCGATCTTCCGTATTTATGAATAAACGGCTCGTTTTAAAATCTTCCCGGTCTACTGACACTTGCTAAGACATCTTCTTTAAACATTACAATCCTCATGATAACTTTCATTAACTTTGCAGTAAGTAAATCCACTTCACCAGCTGATTACTCCTGGACGGCGATGCCATAGAGATATACAGAGCGACCCCAAAAACGCAAGTTCAAAAACAATATTCTAAAGATGTCTGCATGCTTGTTTCTCTGGTGCATAAGGGCTATATGTCAAAAGATCAAGGCAAATGAGATTTCTCGTGTCACGACCCCTTTAAATGTTTGTCTCAGTGCTCAGGTGAACGACACACTTTCATTAACCCTGAACACAATCACACAGACACAGAGGTCACGCTTCAAGCGTCTGTGTGTGTGTGTGTGTGTGTGTGCGTGCGTGCGTGCGTGCGTGCGTGTGTGTGTGTGTGTGTGCGTGCGTGCGTGTGTGTGTGTGTGTGTGTGTGTGTGTTTGATTCTAGTCTGTGATTTCAATCTGATCTGTTCCAGATTTCATCATTCAGACTTTTTGAAGAAGTCTTTCTCACAGTTACATATTTAAACAGGGCTTGTTAATATTCACGAGTCCTGAGAGAACATGTTTAACACAAGTTGTTATAGAGGAGCTGTGTGTGTGTGGCCCAGCTGAGCCTCACAATCAGACGCCTCAAAAGGGATGTCTTTGTCTTTTAATTGATGTTTCTTTCTATATTTCTCTTGTATTTTATTGCTGTAATTGTCATGGTATACAAACATTTTTTTAATGTGCTCTATGAATAAAGTAACTTTGAAAATAGGTGAGTAAATGATGACATTTTGTGCATGAATCTACCAGTCTCCACTTCTAAAAGTGCACACACACACACACACACACACACACAGCAGTTTTGTGGAAGAATGTTAGTGTTCTTCAGCATGCACTTTCATTCTAGATTTTCTCTGATATATAGATGTTTCACATTATTAATTGTGATTAATTTAAATTGTGAGTAGGCCTACATTTGAAATAAGCCTGTTTGTATTTGTTTGTCTGAGTTTAGACGTTCGGAGCTCGAGCAACTGAAGAACTGTGTGATCCTGCTCAGTAAATGATGATCTCTCGTTCTTCAGGAGTGAATGGACACTGACACCTAGTGTTTCTCTGTGAAACTACGCTTTGTGGAACTGTAGGATTTGTCTGCAGAGCTTCAGTTGTTCTTTCTAATCATTTTCTCGTCTGTTTGTTAATGACAGGGTTCCTCGTCCCTTTATTCAAACTCTCTGTGAATCGACTTATCAATGTCTTTTGTTTACCAGATGTTTAATTCTGCAGGAAAGTGTCTCTTCAGGACCAGAAGTCCAGAATCCTGTTTCACGAGTAAAACTGCGATCTATTAGTTACTATTATTAATAATTCTGGGAGGAATGTCAACTTTGCGAAATGCGTTAACAATAATGTTGGAACAATAACACTTTTAGAAGCAATCTAATCAAACACATAATTCTGTTACAAAACAGAAACTGCACTTTTCTTCCATGAAACGTAAAACAACACGTTTCTGAGAACACTTCAAATCCCGAATTCGTTTCTCTTGAGGTTCTCGTACTTCGTTACGCCTGGAGCCCTGTGTGACTGACTAATGCTAATGAAGGCAACACACACACACACACACACACACACACACACACACACACACACACACTCCTGTCATAAAGCATTATCACCACACTGCAAAAATGCTTTTCTTATGAAGTGTTTCTGTATTGTTTCCAGTGCAAATATCTAAAAATTCTTACATCAAGATGCATTTACTAAAGTAGGAAAATGTCATAAGATATTATGTCTTGTTTTCTGGGGGAATTAATCAAAATTAAGTGAGTTTTTGCTTAAAATTTATCTCCCCAGAAAACAAGCCATAATATCTTATGTAATTTTACTCATCTAGTAAATGCATCTTGATTTAAGAACTTTTAGATATTTGGACTGGAATCAAGACAGAAACACTAAATAAGAAAAGCATTTGTAGTGATGTTCTGTGATTGTGAACTGATGAACAGTGTTGTACATTGACACACAGTCGGGTTTCCAGTGATCCTGAACTCTTGATTAGCCGGTTCAGGTTCAGGTGGGATTAATGAGGGTTTAGCAGAACTGAAGACAACTAATGTGATTCTTGTGATCAAAACTATCACTATTCGTGAAATACTAAAAAGAAAAGAAAACACACAGAGGCGGTTTTGAGCCGGGAGGCTTAGAAATCTTAAATAGAAGTATAAAATCTGTACATGAAGCACAATTAATGTGAAGCGCTTCTTCCCGCTTTTATCATCCTTTAATACTCTTCTGTCTGGACGCACAGAGCGGCTCTTGTGATCTATAATGCATATTGTGAAAAGCAGTTTAGAATAATTTCCAGAAGTCTCAGCGATGGAGGCCTGAAGGAAGGAGATGAGGAAAAACTCCCATTTAACGGCCTAAAATATTCTCTGTCAACTCGCGGGGCTTTGAACTGAATATTCACACGCTCTCGCTCATCACACATCAATGATGGAGAATCATTAAATAAGTCATGGCTTGATTTACGCTGGGACCCGGAGAACAGAGAACCGATGGATGTTCATTATTTAGTTTGAAGAACCAATCCTGAGCTCAGATGATCAGATTAAACACAGTTTCTGACGGTAGAAGTTCTCACGAGTTTGGAGGACAATCATCGTCCAGAATAACCTCGTCTCACGCTGAACTTTGACCCAGGACGGGCCACCCTCCCTGGGCCGGCCAGGGAGGTCCGAGAGCATGGAGCTTTGAACCCACTGCAAATTTTTGGACATTTTTGCTTTTTTATTATGCGGCCTTAACTACTATGTGCTTAACCATTTGATACAATTTATGTATTATGTACGATAACACTTTATTTTACAGTGTCATTGTTGTATGTGTTACATGTACTTACCATAGTATTAACAGTAAATTATGCATAATTACATGCAACTAACCCTCAACCAAACCCTAACCCTATAGTAAGTACATGCAGTTGCTTAATATTACTCAGTACTTAAATATATAATTACACTGTAACAATGACACCTTAAAATAAAGTGTAACCTTACATACATACAGCACATGTTTGGTGCATTGTAATTACATTTAACATACTTGCATTTAATTAACTGTTAAAGGGTAACTCTCGCCAAAATGCAACCTAGGCTCTTTATGTTAATCTACTCGAGGCAAACTTTCGTGTAAAAGCATAATTAGAATGGAAACGCCACTTTTAAGTTTGACCGTATTTTCGTTTTAGGTTAAATGCCTTGTGAATGGGAGTGAATGGGAGTGAATGAGAGTGAATGGGAGTGAATGGGAGTGAATGGGGCACGACTATGATAGCATCAAAAAGCACTATTTCTAAAACACTAATGCGGCTCGACACAACATGAAACTGTGCTGGAAGTATCACCAGAGGCTCTACACATGAACTCCAGCATTGAGAACAGTGTTTGTGAACACAGAGTTTACTAAAAAGAAAGGTTTGTACCTTTGAGGTACTAATACACAGTCTTTAGCTAGAAATGTGTACCATTTGAAAGGGTACCACCGCAATGACCATTTCTGCACAAATGATATTAATGTGTCTTATAATGAGAGAAAGAGATCTTGCAGTTCAGTCAGTTGCTCTCTTTGGCATTTGGCTGATGTAATTAAACAAAAACTTTAAAATATATATTATTAGGAACTGTTACTCCAGTGTGATTTATACATATGAACACCATGTCATGTCCAGACAAGTGTGACTGTTTTGCATAACAATTATTTATTTACTTAAATGTAATTTACTTACTACTTCAGCTCAAATATTTAGTCGTATGCCATAATACATTCAATCGCATACCACAGAAGTATCTGTGCATCGTAATCCTCAGCAAGAAAATCTCCTGAACAATTTTTACAAAGTTTTTCTAAAATCACACTGATGAAATAAATCTATTACCAAATAATAATAAAAAGAGGAAGAGATTATACACTTTTTTTTATAAACCATTTAAAAGACAATGTCAATGATGGTTTAAAGACAATTATTTTATTCACTTTTAATTCAAATATAGTTATACATTTTATATACATGTCATATTGTTTTGGAAGTGTAAAATATAAAGCACAATACACACACACACACACACACACACACACACACACACACACACACACACACACACACAAAATGTGTCTTGATAATGTAGAGCAAAAGCAATGTAATCTTACACTTGAATTTCTGTGTGTCACAAAATATCATTTTCCTTCAGCAAAAAAACTAAACCAGTGCTATTCTGCGTATCCTATTTAATTCTAACTTTTGATGATGTAACATTAATCATTGTAGGAGATCAATAATTGTCATTCTATAATTCACGCTCTTTGATATTCTTTCTTTCAGTTGATTGATTTCCTTCATGGTGTTCTGTAACTGAGTAATTCCTTTCTTCATTTCATCAATGAATGTCTCTGCTTTTTTCTTAAACTTCTCTTCCTTTATTGGTTTTGCAGGCTCATCCTTGTTGTCTTCAAGAATTTCATCCAAAAGTTTAAGCATTTCACCAATCTTAGCTGAAGTTTTGGAGACGTTTCCAGTCAAATTTAAAGTTTCAAACTTTTGAAAGCACTGGTACAAACAAAGACGTATTGCAGTGAGTTTGTGCTCTGGTGTCGTAGGGTCTCTCAGTTTTTCTTGAATACGCTGAAACATTTTTTCCAGCAAGTTAATCATAGGAATCATTTTGTTCTTAAGTTCTTCAAGTTCAGTTTCAATGCTTGGTTTAATGTTCTTCTCCTGCTGTGTTTTTATGAAGTTCCCAACAACAGCAGTAATTCCGCCAGCTGCAGCCGTAGCTGCTCCTAATCCTGCTCCTATTCCCGCAGCAACAAGAGAAATCCCCGCAGTAAAAACAGCTCCAACTATTCCTGCAATCATGAGAACCCCTCCAGCCCCTCCTGCTATTGCTCCTCCTATTCTGAGCTTAATAGCATGTTTGTAATCTTCTTCAAACCCTTTGGTGAGCTTGCTCATATTCTCTATATGTGTCTGACATTCGGCAGAAGTTTTCTCATATAGCTTATTCAATTCAGCTTCAAGATTAATAACATCAGATCTAGAGAAAACACAGAAACATCAAGAAATTTAGTATGTTTTATAATGCAAATATTTAAATTTTATAGTACACATTAACTGATATGTACTGTAGATGAGTTTCTTAAGTTTATTAGGATAATTTAGGCCTATGCTATATAGTGTATATTTGTATACACGGATTAGAGTGATTTTTTAAAAAGGAAATATTGCTTAATAAGCTAACAATTTGTTTAAACACCCAGACAATTATTATGATGATCCCCTGCATCAAGAGAAACATAGATAACAAACAAACTTCATGTAAAAACATAACATGTAACAATCTCTCACGATATTTCGAGTGGTTCCTCCATGCTGTGGCGCCGTGAAGCCATTGTTGCTGCAACTGTCCTGGTCTATAATATACAAGATAATGAATTTACATTTGGCCCTTAAATAATCAATAATGTCAATTACTTGCACATACTTTTCATACATTTTAATGTGGGAGAGACAATGAAGTTTTAACTTTGACATCTTAACTTTTGCGATAAAATTTAGCTTATATTTTTGTTCAACCCTTATTTTCCTTTTCTCAAAAATGTGTTTTCGTTTAAACAATAATTGCCAGACTTTCGGCGATACCATTGCAGACCCCCTGTGGAAGAGTATCATCCTATGTATCACATTATCCTGTAATATTACTATTAAGAAAACTATGAAAAACAAAAAATGAAAAATCCAGTCCAATAATAGAAACATTCACACTGCTTCTGCTTCTGTTTAACCTGAGTGCTTTTTCTCTCAAATTTGTAAACTACAGGTATGCACAGTATTATATAAAAGCATATAGATATACAGCTGTATGTATATTTTTCCACAGGCATGACTTTGTAAACAATGTAATCAAGAATACTCACATTTCAGCTGACTATAGGACATCCGCTGACTATAGGACATCCGCACTGAACCTACTTCTACAAATCTACAGAATCTGTGTGTGTATAATTCCACACTTCTCTTCTTCGATAATTAATTTGCAGGAGCACAATCCTCCTTGTTATTCTACAATGTTATTCCTTCCGGTAGGATTATTGTTCAAAAACGAAACGTTAAAACTTTATGTCTGTCATAAAAGTTTGAAATAGGTGTGGTAGGACACAGATAAGAACTGTTCCTGTTCAAAGTCCAACAAACAACATTAAACAGTGATGTAATGATCAAAGTCTACCTTGCCCCTGCAATAACATTTTAATGTAGGAGAAAATATATGTCAGATATGCAAAAATTAAGATTCATTTAATGATTTAAAGAAGAACCCTATCAAAAAAAGTATGCATATGAAATACCATTTTCGCCACATAAGAAAAAAAATGTGTAAAAAGTCTGAGTTATGAGATTAAAAAGTGCAAATTATGACAAATTATAATAATTTTGATTTATCAGATTATTATTACACAGAATGTCATAAAAAGTCAAAATTAAGTCATAATTTTTACTTTTTAATCTCACAATTTTACGTTTTAATATAATATTTTTAAAAGTAATTTAGACATTTAATCTTATAATTATGACTGAATTATGATGAAGTCATAACTTCAACTTTTCATCCATGATATTATTTTTCTTATGTGGCTGAAATGGGCTTCCATATGTGCATGACATAATGTCAGCAATAATGTTGCATTTAAAATTATTATTATTATAAATTTTTTTCATGAAAGTGAAGCCCTTGTTTGTTTGTCCCTTCTGGTTCAATTAATAAAACTTTTACACTTTATACACAATATTCATATTTGAATATCATTGTAATTATTAACAATTTCCGATTTCTTTCATATTTCTCATAGGCCTCTAGGGCAATCGGCCTCCGTTAACCTTGTCTGGTAACTGCTCAAACTTCATTGACTGAATAATTACTGAATTAAATTTTTGGTGAGAACTATCCCATAGACTGTCACAGAAAAATAAGTTGTGAAAGGTTTAATAAACTCACGTTTTAACTTCACGTTTGATTGTGTTCATTCAGTCGCCACATCCTTTTTCACGCATCCACAGAATGAGCACCTGCTGAATTTGGTGAAAATACCCCATTCTGTTCACGAGTTATAGCCATTTTAGTAAAAGTGGCTTCTCCCAAGTTTTAATGGCCTTAGAAATTTGGGAACCGAAATTTAACTTTTTTTTTTATAACTATTCACAATCAGACTCCAGAGAATCTTGCTGCACTGGCTTGGTTCCGATACACTGTAAAAAATTTCTAACCCTCCCAAATCAAAAATTTCAAGTGACCGATAACATCTAAATTTTTCAATTGGCCCAAGTGAAATTCTTGTTGCAAATAGTCTGTTAACATTGGCTCAATGAGAAATAATACGTCAGACTAATTGAAAAATGTTGATGTTATCGGTCACTTGAAATTTTTGACTTGGGGATGTAATTTTTTTTTTACAGTGTAGGGCCAAAGATCTAGGAGTAGTTCGATAAAGTAGTTTTTTGTTTTGTTTTTTTAAATACAAAATACCCGATCTATCTATCTACTATCTAGATCCGACTCCTCCCCGTGGATTTCATGTTCTGCAGTGAGGACCATCTCGAAAATTGGGTTTCAGTGCTACACGCTTGAACCGTTAATTAACAAGACTACTGATGTCAGTGTTATTTCATCATTACTATCCAGTGACCACCAGATGATGCTCAAGAGCAGTTGAGATGAACTCTGACATTTCTGATCATAGTCTCTCTTTTGTTAATTCATCCTTCTGCTCCTGCTCCCCTTGACTTTACTTGTTTTTATATTATTCATTAATAGTAGACTTGTTAGACATATCAGATGTCATCTTGTTTCCTGTTTTCATAAATGGGTGTTTTTTTTTTCCATAAATGTTTTACAGTCAGCTATTTGTTTTTATTTTTCTCAAAGAGCTGGACATTAAAGAGAGAGCCAATCAGAGCCGAAGTTGCCAGTCATCCAGCAAGGGGAGGACATTGAGAACTTGCATCGCTTTGAGCATATTGCCAGAACCTGGAGGTGGCCAGAAGACGAGTGAAGTTATCGCCTTGTTTAGATTAGATTAGATTAGATTCAACTTTATTGTCATTACACAAGTACAGGTACAAGGCAACGAAATGCAGTTTAGGTCTAACCAGAAGTGCAATAGCAGCAAGTGCAGGATATACAGTGGTTCCATAAGTGCAGAACATGGATATGTACTGAATAAATATAGAGTTGAATACTATTATAAACAAAAATGTACAGATAGATTTGTCCTATGAATCTAATATACAGATAACTATTACTGTGAACAGAATTTACAGCTAGATATACTGAATATAATATACAGATGGCTGTTACTATAAACAGAATTTTTACAGATAGATATGTACTGAATATAATATACAGATGGCTGTTACTATAAACAGAATTTTTACAGATAGATATGTACTATGAATATATATACAGATGGCTGTTACTATAAACAGAATGTGAGCATAATATACAGATGGCTATTACTAGTGCAAATAAAGTTTGGACAGAAGCTATCCGAGTGAAAGTGCAGTGGAAAGTAATTGCATATTACAGTTAAAGTACGGTATTGCAAATGTATATGTAAACAGTCGGTACTGTAAATAACAGTCGGCAGTGCAAACTGAGCATATTCCAGTCAAGGTAGTAGTGCAAGATGCATATGTAAACAGTTGTTACTATAATAACAGTCAGCAGTGCAAATGAACATTATAGTATTGCAAATAACAAAATGGAGGAAGGTGTGAGGAGGGAGAGGAGAGTCTATCAGTATATGAGGGGAGTGGGATCAATGAGGGTTAGAGTTTAATAAAGAGACAGCTCTGGGGAAAAAACTGTTCTTTAGTCTGCTGGTCCTGGTCCGGAGGCACCTGAAACGCCTGCCGGAGGGCAGGAGAGAAAACAGTCTGTGGGCTGGGTGAGAGGAGTCCTTAAGGATGCTGCGAGCTCGATGCAGACAGCGTTTCCTCTGGATGTGCTCAATGGCAGGTAGTGGAGTCCCAGTGATGCGCTGGGCGGTTTTCACCACCCGCTGCAGTGCCTTGCGCTCTGCAACAGAACAGCTCCCATACCACACTGTAGCACAGTTGGTCAGGATGCTTTCTATTGCACAGCGATAGAAGTTCACCAGGATAGTGGAGGGAAGCTGATTCTTCCTCAGTGTCCTCAGGAAGAAAAGGCGCTGGTGAGCCTTCTTGACCAGGCTGGAGGTGTTGGTTGTCCAGGACATGTCCGCCGAGATGTGGGTCCCCAGGAACTTGAAACTGGAGACACGCTCAACAGCCATTCCATTGATGTGGATGGTGTCGTGTGTGCCTCTTGACACTTTCCTGAAGTCCACGATGAGCTCCTTCGTTTTGGTGGTGTTGAGGAGCTGGTTATTTTCAGTGCACCATGTGGCCAGGTGCTTGATCTCCTCCCTATAGGCAGTCTCATCGTTGTTGCTGATGAGACCAATCACCGTAGTGTCGTCCACAAACTTGACGATGGAATTAGATCCGTACACAGGCTTGCAGTCGGAGGTGAAGAGGGAGTAGAGAAACGGGCTTAGCACACAGCCCTGTGGTACACCAGTGTTGAGTGTGATGGACGTGGAGCAGTTGGAGCCTGATCGAACATTCTGGGGTCTGTTGGTCAAAAAGTCCAAAATCCAGTTGCACATGGAGGTGTTAATGCCCAGGTCTCCAAGTTTGGCTATTAACTTAGTTGGGATGACAGTGTTGAATGCTGAGCTGAAGTCAACAAACAGCATGCGTGCATAAGTGTTCTTATTGTCCAGATGTGTGAGCACAGAGTGCAGTGCCATGGAAACTGCATCCTCTGTGCTCCTATTGCTACGGTAGGCAAACTGGTGTGAGTCCAATGTGGATGGTAGAGAGTCTTTTATGTGTGCCAGGACCAGCCGCTCAAAGCACTTCATTACGATGGGTGTGAGTGCTACAGGGCGGTAGTCGTTAAGGCACTTCGGGCTGGAGTGTTTTGGCACTGGCACAATGGAAGTGCATTTAAAGCATGTTGGTACAGCTGCTTGGGCAAGAGACAGGTTGAAAATGTCTACAAAAACCCCAGCGAGCTGCTCCGCACATGCCCTGAGTACGCGTCCAGGGATGTTGTCTGGTCCAGCAGCCTTGTGCGCGCTGATCCTGCTCAGTGCATTGCAGACATCTGTGGAGGAGAGTGTGATCGGCGGGTGGTCAGCTGAGGATTTGAGCTTGGTGGCAGTTTCTCTGTTGTCTCTTTCAAAGCGAGCATAAAAGTCATTTAGCTCGTTCAGGAAGTTGACATCAGTGGCTGCGGGGGTGGAGTGAGAGGGTTTGTAGTCACTGATGGCCTGAATGCCCTGCCACATGCGCCGAGGGTCAGCGTTGGAAAAGTGTCCCTCTATCTTAAGCTTGTAGCAGTGCTTGGCCTCTTTGATGCCCCTTTTCAGATTTGCTCTGGATGTGCTATATAGGCTTGTGCATCTCCTGATCTGAAGGCAGTGTTGCGTGTCTTCAATAGGAGGCGCACTTCCCTGTTCATCCATGGCTTCTGATTTGGGTATGTGGTGATCTGCTTCTGGGTTGTAACACTGTCAATGGTGGTATTAATATAATCCAGTACAGAGGAGGTGTAGCAGTCAATGTCCGTGTGAGAGCCACTGGTGGCTTGAGAAGCAAACATACTCCAGTCTGTGTGTAGAAACCTTTCCTGGAGTGAGAAATCTGCCCCCGCAGGCCACACCTTGATGGTCTTCACTGATGGCTTCACGCGATTGATGAGAGGTGCATATTTGGGGGTGAGGAACAAAGAAAGGTGATCTGACTGTCCCAGGTGGGGGAGGGGTGTCGCGACGTAAGCTCCAGCCATGTTTGTGTAAACATGGTCTAAGGTTTTGTTTCCTCTGGTGTGACAGGAAACATGCTGGTGAAATTTCGGTAGCACTGACTTTAAGTTTGAATGATTAAAATCACCCGCAACAATAAACGCAGCTTCCGGGTGAACGGTCTGTTGTTTACTGATGGCTGCGTGAAGTTCTTTCATAGCAAACTTGGCATCAGCATCCGGGGGAATATAGGCTGCAGTTATAATAGTGGAAGTGAACTCCCGCGGTAGATAAAACGGTCTACATTTAACCATGAGAAACTCAAGGTTAGCTGAACAATGTCTCCCAACAATAGCAGAGTTTGTGCACCAAGCTTTGTTAATGTAAATGCACAATCCACCACCTCTGGTCTTACCGGAGCCATCTAATGTTCTATCCGCCCGGAATGTATGGCGTCCCGCTAGCTCAATAGCGTTGTCCGGTATTCCGCTGTTTAACCATGTTTCCGTGAAAATTAGAACATTACAGTTCAAAAGTCTCTTGCTGTATGTGATGTTGAGTCGAATCTCCTCCATTTTGTTCAACAGCGACCGTACATTGGCAAGGAAAATGCTGGGTAAAGAGAGCCGGTGTGGTGTTAGCTTTAGCTTAGCTCTTAGTCCTCCGCGCTTCCCCCGCCTTTGTTTACGATCTCGACACCGCCTGCGAGCACTTCCGCCCGACCGGGCAGAGTGCATAGCCTGGGGTGTTCTGGCGATCTCAGGAAGGAGTCGAAGGTTGTCCATAAAACTGTCGGAAATTCGCAAACCAATATCCAAAAGCTCAACTTGGGTGTACGATGTTAAGGCACAACTGTTCTGCACGAACAGACCCGAAATGAGCAAGAAAAATACTGCTAAATTGCAGAATCTGGAGAGACCGCGAGCCTCACGATGTACTCGCGCCGCCATCTTGGTTTCAACTGTTAACTGGGAAAACGCTGGAGGCATACCTGGCTATGGATGAGGACCAAGCAGAGATCTATGCGGACCTGAAGGAGGTGCTCTTGGAAAAGTTCAACATCTCTCACCTACCGCCAGCGGTTCTGGGCTGCTTCTACTCCAGCTGCTTATGCATGCTTTATGAGAGAACTACTAGTTAATGTAACCCCACCTATATCGTGTCACCTATCTAATTAATCCTCATTTAATGACTCACACTTTAGTGTACATCGCCTTCTTATAGAATGCAGTGTGTGTTTGTTATATCTATCTGAGTATAAATGGACACAAACGGCAAGGCTTATGTCTAACCACACTTGAGACGGAGTCATAAATCCTCCAAACAGAGGAATTTCCCACTTGGAAATTCCACCTTTCTTATTGGTCGAGCCAACCCGAAGGGGTGGGACCTTTCTCAGGCTTTAAATTGCCTCTACACAAGCCCTTCTCTCTCTTGGCCTTCTCGGTACGTTCAGGTTGCTGTCCTGCATGGCACCAGGCCACAGGGCATCAGGCCTCGACCCACAACCAGCCATGTGCTCATCCAGGAGAGAGAGGACTCTCTCAGCCTCAGCAGAATCAAGGACAACATCAGGAGTTTGACACAATTTCTTCATTCAATGCAGAAGTCGTCAATCGCAACTCCCATCAACTCTTCTGACTTCCTCCCTTCTCCTGGTTGCTCTGTGTGGCCTCTCTGGCCCAGGGCCATACGTGCTCATGGAGAGAGAGAAAACCTTCAACCATGCAAGTTCATCACCATTTCTTCATTCAACGCAGAAGTAATCGATTGAGACTCATGAGACCATCAAAATCCTTCTTCGGGAACTTCATTAAATGCTTTCACTGCAAAGGCCATAAATGTATACATTTAATGAGGAGCTCTGAAAATAATAAGCTCATGGTTCTTTTCATAGTTAAATGGATCTTTTCCATAGTTCCTGCTTCCAGTTTCATTCTGTCACTTACCATTCTACCTATGCATGTATGTATGTGTGTTTAGATTAGTCCGACTGATTACACTGTATTGTATCTCTGCATTCTCCTTTTGATTCTAAACTGAACTCAGATGGCACTGATTGATAACCGGTGTTTTGTGAAGGGTATTGTAGTAGTGGGGGAAAGTGCTCACCTTTCTGTGGTGGAGTTTGAGAGGGATTGACTCATGACGGTCAAGGGAACACTGTGGGGACTAGTACAGATTACTGGTCTGGATTGGTACAGATTACTGGTCTGGTGGGCTCAGATAATCCACGATATATGAAAATCCACAGAAGAACACTGTCCGTCACGGGGAAATCTCAGAGTCAAAATAAGATACACCAGTGTTTTGCCAGATGAGAAGTTTATTTACTATCTTAATTAATTTTACTCTAATTAATTTCATAACTGTATAATTGATCTCTTTTAATTCCTTTTATAACTGTTTTAATTTCCCCTGCTTTTATTTTGTGTCTATTTTCTATGCAAAGCTCTATGAACTGCTATAGTGTGATTATTATAATTCCTTTCTATGTAAAGCTTTTGAATAACGGTTTGAATTTTCCTTGCTTTTATTTTGTGATTATTTTTATTCCTCTCTATGGCAATTCAAAGTGCTTTACATAGTGTATGAAATGTGCTATATGAATAAACTTGCCTTGCCTTATGTTTGTGATTTAGTTAATAAAACTTGTGCACAATACGTATTTTATTCTGATTCTCTGCTTGCAACAAAGTTTATTTTACGATTTAGATTTTGACTACGGGCTCTTAGTAGGACTGTACAGTAAGAAAGACATTTCCCTCCCCGGAAATGAATATTTCTTAGATTTAATAAACAATTAACATTGAGTGTTCACGGGACGAAATGGTTGATTGATTGTAATATTAATTTTACTACATTAAATTAATTCTTATGATTATGTTATTAAGTTATGATTGATTATTAATATTTATTTTGAGCTAATTTGCTACACATGCCACACATCAATGATCTTTTGGAGATGATTGGCCAAGCCAGGAGTTAGTCCCAGGACAACCAGGTTGGACACCATCCGACTTTCGTGATTTTCGGGAGGAGATTGGAGCTTTCATTTCTATATTTCCATAACTGTTCACACTGACATAATGAGTTGTTCTGCAGTAAACTGTACTAACCAGGTCTGCGGGAGTGAGAGCGCGGCAGTGATACCCTGACTCGGGCGCCGAGAAGCCATATTTGGACATTGCCGGTTTCAATTTTCTACAATGGCAGAGACTGAAGGTGCGTCGTCCATCTTTTTTTACAGTCTATGGTTGACATCCATGTTTTTTCAGTGCAAGCTCTAACACAGTTGAGTTCGGCAGAATGTCCCGACGTGACACCAATCGTTAAGTGTGTTGTGTAGTGTAAGCAAGTAAGTAAAGGTTAGGTTTGTGCTCTTCTGAATGTCAAAGGCTAAACTCTTTAAGTCTTTAAGTGTGTTGAGTTCAGTCTTAGACTGTTTCAGCCCTTTGCCAAATGTGTCCCCAGCTTTACACTGAACACGTGACATTAGCAGAGTCTCCAGAAAGAAATCATTTCTGCCCAGTAACAGGAGCGGTCACAACCCCCGATTTATTTCAACAAAATAGTGAAAATACAGTTTATATAGCGCACTCTCTTCTCAGCTGTACATGATCATAACATTCATTTACAATAAAACATACATTAAAAACCCTTTATGCTTATATCATTAATACAATCAATGCTGTTCATAGCAAAACAACATACTCAAAAAAATAAAATAACAATTAGAGGAAAAGCATCTGGGTCCAGACGGGTAAAGTAAACGATAAAAATGTAATACTCCAGTTATTGTCCCTTAATATAATACATTTATTTCAACCCTATACATCGAAGGTTTAGTTCATATACAAATGTGTTCATTTGCTTACAGAGAGAAACGACTATGAAACCATTTGCATTCTATACAAAATGTTCTGTCCAAAGAGCATTAACTAACAAGGACCGAAAATGCACATCTAGCATATAAATATATTTCCCCTCGACAAGCAATATTGATCTCGCTCACTATGTACAACAACAGGAGTAGCAAATCCGACATCTGAGACTGTACAATCGGACAACGTCATTATTGACGTTATTATTGCGTAAAAAACTAGGCAGACAATGCGCATTTCAGCGAGAAGAAACACTGTAAACCGAGAACGTGTGTAAACGTTGCTGAAATCATGCGTAATGAGGCGTAACCTTGTTCATCTATACACACGTCCAGAAGGAGTGCGCCAGTACCGCTCGTCTCTGGACCATGATTCATCTGTGTTTGATTCAAGAAGGTGCTGCATGCACATGGTGGGATGCTCACACACTGAGACAAAAGTTTTCTCCCAGAGGAACCGGTTGGATGGTGAACAGTGTGTGTGAACTGAAAAGAGGTGTTGGAGAACCGGGTCCGGCTTCACTTCTGAGAGCGTTGGCTGGACAGTCGTTCTCCAGCGAGTTGGTCGATGATCAAGGATAGACGGGTTTTTGTAGTTAAACGACTTTGTTTAACTGGTGCAAACCTGTACCTTTTCTCTGGCATAAACCAGGAGTGTGTGTGTGAAGCGCTGAGGTCCAGTCACACGGCAGAAACCTGCTCATCTGAAACACACACACATGAAGAGAGTCAGTTAAAGCGCTGAGAGCGTCATCGACACACAACGAAGCATCGACACAGACGGACAGCAACGGCACATCCCAAACCTCAAACGCTACTTACACCCGAGGTCACCAAAACATCACCAGCTCACATTTCACCCCAACGGAAATTATATTTTGCATAAAATAAAGCCTATTTTGTACACAGACAAAGAGTTAATTTAAGAGAAAAATGCATTGTTTAGACTATAAAGCATTTCTGCATCACCATAGTATTCGTTTTACAGCCACTGAATTGGAAAACACACTAATAATGATGATTTTCTGATTAGCGTTGAGTTTGTCTGGTCTGGGGGCTCGTCCGGGATATTGCCTGTGAGTATTCTCTTCCTCTGTTGTTATTTTATTAAGGCAAGACACCCCAGGAGAATAGAGTAAAAGTATAACAGATTTTCTGAAATGTTGCTTAAATATACAAGCGAGGCATTAGATTATCTAATTAAATATGCATTCTTTTGCAAACATTTCCGGAACAGAAATCTGCACTACATTGGATAAAGCCAGGTTAAAAATTCTTGTTTGATTTTGTTGACATATTAAAGGGGACATATCATGAAAATCTGAGTTTGTCCGTGTGTAAGTGCTATAATCGGGTCCAGTGCTTCTACCAACCCAGAAAACATTAAAAGTTGAAACCCAGTAACTGTGTTCTGGTGAGTCTTTCTCTGCAAGCATAAACCGATCAAATAAGCCGATCAGATTTCGCTCTCCTTCTGATGTATGAAGAGGATCTTTTTATAATATTACCGGCCCTTAATCTGCACGTTTACACACACCAGCCGACATTTGGTTTCAGAAGCGACAACAGAGACCAGTTCTAACGCAACGGCAGAAGATCCAGCAAAGCATGAAACTGAGTCTCTTCCTGAAAATCTCTTGAAACTCATGAAAACTCTTCCTGAGTCTCTCCATAAGGCTGCACTCGCTACTGGTTATTCTGGGATTCTGGATGAGTGAGATTGGCCTGTTTTGTTATTGCCGGAGTTTCTGAAGCTTGTGTAAAGACTCCGCCCTCTTCTGAACGCGTTTTTGCTCACACCCAAAAAGGGGCAAATTTGACAAGCTCTAATAAATGATCTGGTATTTTGAGCAGAAATTTCACAGACACATTCTGAGGACACCATAGATTTATATTACATCTTGTGAAAAGGGGCATCATTTGTCACCTATAAAGGTTTTTTATGTAGGGGATTTCGGATTTCTCTTTATATGACTCAGATACAGTCGAGAGAGAGAGAGAGAGAGAGAGAGAGAGAGAGAGAGAGAGAGAGAGAGAGAGAGAGAGAGAGAGAGAGAGCGAGAGAGAGAGAAACATTTTCAGCATGTTTTTAGCAATTAAATGGTCATGAACAAACCTTCAGAATATAGATAGAAAAAACATTGTAAAGTATGGAGTATTTAAAACTCCTGAAGTGGAGAAAAGAAGTCACAATCTATGAACACAAATAAAAATTGCAAAACGCAAATAAAAACCAGTGCATGTTTTTGCCTGTATGTCTTGCCTTAATATCAGCTTTGATTAAACTCGGCACAACAAATACTACCGTGATACAGAAGTAGTTAAAAAAAATCATATTTGCTTCGTGTAAAATACCATTGGCTTCTTTAGATGTGGAGAAATTATCAGGAAATTGTAATTCTGAAGTGAACCACTCCTTTAATATCAGCTTTGATTAAACTCCACAAATGCTACCGTGATACAGTAGTCATAAATCATATTTTCCTCGTGTAAAATACCATTGGCTTCTTTAGATGTAAGGGTGAGAAAATGATCAGGAAATTGTAATTCTGAAGTGAACCACTCCTGTAATATCGGCTTTGATTAAACTCCACAAATGCTACCGTGATACAGAAGTAGTCATGAATCATATTTTCCCCATGTAAAATACCATTAGCTTCTTCAGCTGTGGGGGTGAAATGCGAGCCGGCCGTGTTTCCGAGCTCCGCAGGGATCGGCCACGTACCCTCCTCGCTCTCAGCCTGAGTTTGGAGAGTAACACTGGGCGGCCGGGACAGGTTGGGCTCGGCCAGGCTGTGTCTCAGCTTGCACCTCTGCAAGGCCACGCTATAATCGGGCGGCTTTACGTGGACTTTTCCTCCGTCCCGCACGAGTGTGTCGCCCAGACTCAGGCCCTGGTACCCCGCCGGGGTCGGGGGCGGCGCCGTGAACCTATCGTCTTTGCAGGGTGATGTTACACAGTACACTGGCAGGAAGCAGGAGGACAGGTGCAGGAAGTGATGTGATGAAGGGGAAGGAGCACAGAAAACACACACAAACACACACAGACACAGACACAAGGCAAACATCAATTAAAGAAACGGGGTACGTAAATCAAAGAAACTGACACAAGCATGCACGAGTCACGTCGAGGATGAACGCCGAACGCTTCACACAAACAGGGCACAAACACACGTCCTGAACTCGTGCGTCTGCAACATTTATCTCTGATAGAAGAACATTAAATAAACAGAACCAGGGTTTGAAATTTACTTTTTCACTAATCGGCCAATTTGGCTACTCAATTTTTTAATTACCAGCCATTCAGAACTTCTACTAGGCAAAAAAATACAACATTATAATAATAAATAAATAAACCAGATTAACTACGTCACAGCTTATATATATATATATATATATATTATAAAATTTGGATTTCATATATCCATTTCTTATTCAAACCTGTGGTCTCAGGATAAGCCAGGATTTGCTAAAATTGTAGGATGTTGTAAAATAACAGTGTTTTCTGTTCACTAAATGCTTTTTAATCTTCTCTTTTGCTTCAATGCAAATGAACAAGCGCGCCATTATGTGTTGTGTAGTGACGACTGTGTTCAAGTACGCCAGATATGAGCAGATTCTGTGCAATACGCTGTATTTAAAATATCATGATGACTCACGAGTATATGTGCTAAAACTGCGCAGATTTGTCTTACACAAACTTCCAGCAAAGTGAGTAAATATAATAAGTAACACGGCAAATTGGCTTGTGATTATACAGCGTTACACGCCACAGTTGATTTCACCCGCATTTGGCGAGTGTTCATTTCAAACCCTGAATAGAGCATGTAGAAATGAAAATGTGTCACGGGTTGATTCTCTAACTAGTTTATAGTTACTGATAGTGACGCTCATGTCCTTTTTGTTCTTTTTAGAACAAATGTTCCAGTGTTTTTTTAATGAGGCTGAATGTTGGGTTTGGTCATTAAAAGAAGTGACTAATAAACTGTGTTCTTCTACTATGAACTGAAGATCAGTGCAACAGATTTTGTATGAATTTAAGTGCATTTGATGTGTGAGAACTGAACTGAGCGGCTATATATATATATAAATAAACTAAATTAATAACTTTTTTACAACAAAAATGAACCATCACTGAACTTTCTTAAGCTGGAATATGACAATATTTTCTTCTAGAAACAAACTTTGTTGCATTATTTTCCTGTTATCTCTGTAAAGCTGCTTTGAAACACTCTGTATTGTAAACAGCGCTGTATAAATAAAGGTGAGTTGATTTGACTTTAAAACTAGCTAGATTACAGGATAACTGATTGCTCACCGAGGCACCAAAGCATCATGTGTTGACTTTCTAGCAGCTCACTGTTTAAAGTACTTGGAGGTAGGTGATAACACCAAAATATCTACAATATTTGTAATTTTCAACCACAGTAAGGAACGCCATCACATTATAGTAATTCTGCCTGAAATCAGAAACATTACTTGTTGAAAATAAAGGTAATCTTTTAACTGTCAACCCCCTTTTTGAGCATAGATGAGAAAATGCACTGTCCAAATACATCTGACTTTGACTGGATGTTTTTATTGTAAAAGTGTATCAAGACACCAGTTTATGCCCTATTTGTGGAAAGCGCAGGACGTCCTGGGTAAATCGCTCTACTGATGTACAGTGATCAACATTTGAAGTGGATAAAAAAAGTTCAAGAACAGGTATTGTTCAAAATTCATGTATAACTTTGATGAAAGGTTTTGATCCACTTCAAATGTTGACTTCTATATACTGTATATATACATGTGTGTCCTCGAGGTATCAAGACACAAGCACTCAGCAGCGCAAGCCAAAAGAGCTGCACATTGAGAGGATAGTGAAATCTGCCGTGTCACGTGTAGAAGCCGAAGCTGACGCTCACCTATGAGTCCCTTCTCCGTGCTGGACGTGATCATCTTGTACGCAGGATCTGTGCTGTTCTGCCCGTCGGAGGCGGCGTGATCTGAGCTCTTGCGTTTGATGGTGCCGTAGCTTCCCTCGTAAGTGTCCGACAGCGAGCTAGAGGACTGACTGAGCTCAGAGCCGTCTCTGGAGCCGGTCTCCACCTCAGCGATCGGGCCGCCCATGGGCGTGTGGCGGTGGGTGAGCAGGTCCGGGCCGCGCGGGCCTGGGAGAGTCTGGAGGCTGTCGTGGGAGTTACTGGAGCAGGAGGTCCAGCTCCCGCGCCCGCTGTCGGCCATCTCAGAGACCGAGGAGTGTTCGGGTACCGTCAGCTCCTCACCGCTCGTCGAACACGGGACTCTGGACTCCCTCAGCGCAGAGGGTCGAGGTGAAGATGAACTACGGCGAAAGAAAAGTGCACAGTGACTGAGAGTCGAAAATAAACTTACAACTGGAGACTTACAACTGGAGACTAATAACTGGAGTCAATAACTGGAGACTTACAACTGGAGTCAATAACTGGAGACTTACAACTGGAGACTAATAACTGGAGACTAATAACTGGAGACTAATAACTGGAGTCAATAACTGGAGACTTACAACTGGAGTCAATAACTGGAGACTTACAACTGGAGTCAATAACTGGAAACTTACAACTGGAGTCAATAACTGGAGACTTACAACTGGAGACTTATAACTGGAGTCAAGAAACTGGAGACTTACAACTGGAGACTTACAACTGGAGTCAATAACTGGAGTCAATAACTGGAGACTTACAACTGGAGTCAATAACTGGAGTCAATAACTGGAGTCAATAACTGGAGACTTACAACTGGAGTCAATAACTGGAGACTTATAACTGGAGTCAATAACTGGAGACTTACAACTGGAGACTTACAACTGGAGTCAATAACTGGAGACTTACAACTGGAGTCAATAACTGGAGACAATAACTGGAGACTTACAACTGGAGTCAATAACTGGAGACTTATAACTGGAGACTTACAACTGGAGTCAATAACTGGAGACTTACAACTGGAGACTTACAACTGGAGTCAATAACTGGAGTCAATAACTGGAGACTTACAACTGGAGTCAATAACTGGAGACTTATAACTGGAGACTTACAACTGGAGTCAATAACTGGAGACTTACAACTGGAGACTTACAACTGGAGTCAATAACTGGAGTCAATAACTGGAGACTTACAACTGGAGTCAATAACTGGAGTCAATAACTGGAGACTTATAACTGGAGACTTACAACTGGAGTCAATAACTGGAGTCAATAACTGGAGACAATAACTGGAGACTTATAACTGGAGTCAATAACTGGAGACTTATAACTGGAGACTTACAACTGGAGTCAATAACTGGAGATTTACAACTGGAGTCAATAACTGGAGACTTACAACTGGAGACTTACAACTGGAGTCAATAACTGGAGACTTATAACTGGAAACTTACAACTGGAGTCAATAACTGGAGACTTACAACTGGAGACTTAAAACTGGAGACTTACAACTGGTCTGACAAGTTTTTAAGCACCCTTTTGATTGACAGGATATAATTAGAATTAGCCCAAATCATCTGCTGTTTTTAACCAATAGACCAATTGAAAAAGCATTTTGTTACTCGTAATCAAAGTTGAACTTCACAAAAAAAAAGGTGTTGTGGGACATATACCTCGTGCCGGGCTGACATTTCCAGACATAATTACTTACTTCTATTAAGTTTTGCATTTGTATAGAGATTTAGGCATTATCAAAGACTACTTTGTTTGTGATTAGTTTGTGCATTATGATCAAACAAAGACACAGATAGCATTATGTTACCCATAATCAATTTCGAACTTCAAACTTCAACAAAACGCTGAGGTGTAGTGTGATATGCACCTGGTGCCGGGCTGCGTGAGGTCGGCGTGAGTGTTCACGGGCGTCTCTGACGGGCAGCTGACGGTGTTTGCTGTGAGCATGGAGTCCACAGAGCTGTTACTGACGATGCTGGAGCGGGAGGAGATCTCGCTGGAGTCCGACAGCTCAGATCTGACGACGGGCATCAGGGCGTAACCTATCAGAGAGAGCAGACAGAAGATCAGTGTGTGTGTCGCCACACTCGCAGGACATCACGAGCACGACACGGAGCCAACAGAGCAATGCAAACATCTGCCTTTATTACACAACTGAGGAAACTCACAGCCAGGTCATTTAAAGTGAAGAACCATCGACGATGGCACACTCACAACACATCTCAACTCATCTGCTCTCTGAACAACACATCAACTCATCAACTCCCTGAACAATGCATGACATTACACTTAAAAAGCACTTCAAAGATCCTGCCATCATTCACTCAACTCGTGTGAAACACAAACGTTGAGTGTTTTGTGTGAAAAAATAAATAAAAATGAATCACACACTCGATCTAATCGTGTTGCGACCTATCTTGACGTGTCAACTTTGATCACTCAAATGACATCTGAGAGTGTGGCTCGATGACAGGATCCTCATCAACTCATCAACTCCCTGAACAATGCATGACATTACACTTAAAAGCACTTCAAAGATCCTGCCATCAATCACTCAACTCGAGTGAAACACAAACGGTGATGGTTTTGTGTGACGAATAACCAATAATGAACCACACACTCGATCTAATCGTGTTGTGATCGGCATCAAACCTGTCAGCTTTGAGAGAAAACTGAGTGAATGTGGCTCGATAATGATGATGATGACAGGATCTCTGGCTGAACTAGTGTTTAACTCAGGTGACACGTGAACAGGTCATCACACAGTTCTCCTCCTGCAGTGTCTGTCTGTCCTCTCAGTGTGTTTGAGACTGTCTGTCTGCTGATCGTCCTGTCTCAACGCCTCGCTTCTGTCCCTGGACTGGCTCCTGTCTCTAAAGAGTGTGAAGGGGGACCTGAAGCGCTTGCGTGGCTTCTCTTGCGGTCTCTGTCTATGCTCGTGCTGTCTGTCGCTCGGACAGGTCATCTTCAGGATCTGTCTATGAAGGAAAGCCCCACCTATGCCGTATGTGCGCGCCGGCGCTCGAGTGTTGACCTCGCTGGCCAGAGACGACGACGAACCCGACAGATTCAGTCTGGGAGCTCCGCCTGCTGGGAGAGAATCATGGGAAAATATCAGGATCAATTCAATTCACATTTATTTGTATAGCGCTTTTCACAATACACATCGTTTCAAAGCAGCTTTACAGAAAATGCATGAGTCAATATTATAATTTAGAGTGATCGGTTATCAGAGGTGATCTAAGTTATGCATTTCAGAATCAATGAATCATGGGAATATTTCAGAATCAATGAATCATTGGATTATTTCAGAATCAATGAAGCCTTAATGCATGCATATCATTAGAGACACAATAAACCCTGTAATGCCTGACATGTGAAATAATAGTCTTTTTAAATGGAAGTTTATCAGGCCTTTTAACAACATAATAATAAATGAAAAAATCTAGTGCTTATAAAAATATGCACTGATATATTTTAGTGCTGGGCATCCAAAATAAAAGTTTGTGTTTATATAATATATGTGTGTGTACTGTGTATATATAAATACACACACATTTGAAAGTATATATTTAAGAAAAATGTGTTATTTATATATCAAATATTAATATTAAGTATAAATATATATACAGTATATACATGGAAATATTTCTTCAATATATACTGTACATGCATGTGTGTGTATTCATATATACACAGTACACACACATATATTATGTAAACACAAACTTTTATTTTGGATGTGATTAATCATGATTGATGGTTGCCCAACACTAATATATTTATATGGCCAAAAACTAAGATGAAATTCTGATGCTTGTGATGTAAATCAGTGAGATCTTTATAACAGTATAGCAGATACTGCCATAAAATCATATAAAATCACTCTATATCTGCCAATAATGTCTTAGTAAGATGATATGTAAAGCTTAGTTTTATGATCAAAGCTCTGTAGTTTTAAAACATATAATGCAATGCAATACAACGATGATTGAGAGATGAAAAATAAACGTGATCAAAAGCCTGATGATAATATTTGAAAAAAAGAAAAAAAAAAGATGTCTGGATAATCAAGTAAACCGAAGCTGCATCCGTCTGAAATATTACTAACAATATGAAAGTTATTCTTATGTTTCCTTGATAAAATCAGAGCAGATTTGACAGCAGAAACACACGAGCTGAAGGAGGACGAGACTTGATAAAAGAGTCTAAACTCAGTCAGGGACAGAAGGACTGGAGGAGACTGTGTGCGACAGGTTTACTGATCATGTTAGAGGCGTTAGAAATGTGTGAATCTAATATGATACAGTAGCTTTATAGAGTTAGCATCTGCTCCAGTGCGTCCGCTTTCAGCACGTACATGAGGAGAAGTTGAGAGCCACTACTGAGCTGAATACAGCAGAAGACCAGGAACAGAAAATACAATCATGTCTTATGTTTAAAAAATGTTCTTTAACCCTCGCTTGTCTGGCTCATGCTCCTCTAAGCGATGCGTGAACTGTATTTTGAGCACTTCTTGTGTTGTTTTGGCCTCTTCATGATGACCCACCTGCTGTATTCCTCATTTGTAAGTCGCTTTGGTCAAAGGTGTCTGCTAAATGATTAAATGTGTGACTGAGATGGTTTGTCGCACCTTTGCGAGGAGATCCCTGAGGGGAGACGGTGGGACTGGAGTGCAGGGACGAGACGGTGGACGGGTCCTCGGCTCTCTTCACGCTCACGTCGTCGGCTTTCTTCGGCGTCTGAGGCGAGTTGGGACCTGAAGTGAGTAAGTTAACTTTATTTATAAAGCACCTATCACAGAGAGAAATCACCACGTGCTTTACAAAGTGCTACAATTTTAAAATAAAAGAACAATAAAACACAGATAACACTATCACAGCTAAAAACAACACATAAAACATGAAAGAACAATCAACTAAAAGCTTGTCTAAATAAAAGAAGAGCAAAGCAGACGGTCAGTCAGATGTCACTGACGTACGAGTGTCTCGCTAAACCAGACGCTTCTTATGAAGGAAGACCAGGCAAAATAAGTCAGTATTATATATATGTGACCCTGGATCACATGTCCCACGGGTATATTTGAGGCAATAGCCAACAATACATTGTATGGGTCAAAATTATCGATTTTTCCTTTATGCCAAAAATCATTAGGCTATTAAGTGAAGATCATGTTCCATGAAGATATTTTGTACATTTCCTACCGTAAATATATTACAAATTTATTTTTGTGAGTGAATGCAGCACAATCATGAACATAAATGGACAACTTTAATGGAGATTTTCTCAATGTTTAGATTTTTTGCAACCTCAGATTCCAGATGTTCAAATAGTTGTATCTCAACCCAAATATTGTCCTATCCTAACAAACCATACATCAATGGAAAGCTTATTTATTCATCATAAATCTCAATTTTTAAAAATTTTACTCTTATGACTGTTTTTGTGGTCCAGGGTCACATACACTACTTATCAAAAGTTTTAGATCGGTAAGATTTTTTATGTTTTTTAAAGAAGTCTCTTCTGTTCACCAAGGCTGCATTTATTTGATAAAAAACAATAAAAAAAAACAGTAAAATTGTGAAATATTATGACAATTTAAAATGACTGTTTTCTATTTTAATATATTTTAAACTGTAATTTATTCCTGTGATCAAAGCTGAATTTTCAGCATCATTACTCCAGTCTTCAGTGTCACATGATCCTTCACAAATCATTCTAATATGAGGATTTGATGCTCAAAAAACATTCATTATTATTATCAATGTTGAAAACTGTTGTGTACATTTTTTTTCTAAATTATTTGATGAATAGAAAGTTCAAAAGAACAGCATTTATTTAAAATAGAATATTTTCTAACATTATAAATGTCTTTACTGTAACTTTTGATCAGTTTAACTCATCCTTGATGAATAAAAGTATTGATTTATTTGATTTCTTTCCCCCAAAATAAAATAAATATTCTTACTGACCCCAAACTTTTGAACGGTAGCGTTTAATGTTACAAAAGCTTTAGATTTCAGATAAATGCTGTTCTTTTGAACTTTCTATTCATCAAAGCATCATGAAATAAAAATGTAAAAAACTGTTTTCAACACTGATAATAATCATAAATGTTTCTTGATCATCAAATCATCATATTAGAATGATTTGTAAAGGATCATGTGACACTGAAGACTGGAGTAATGATGCTGAACATTCAGCTTTGATCACAGAAATAAATTACACTTTACTAGATATTCACATAGAAAACAATGTTTCACATTGTAATAATATTTCACAATATTACAGTTTTGTTTTGTATTTTTAATCAAATAAATGCAGCCTTGGTGAGCAGAAGAGACTTCTTTTAAAAACATAAAAAATCTTACCAATCTAAAACTTTTGACCGGTAGTGTATGTAAAATGATGGAAATGTGTGTGAGGACCCGAATGCATCACGGTGATGATGGTGTAGCACATGTGTGAGATGGAGACGGGTCACGTACTGAAGGAGGCGCTCAGGTCTTTAGCGAGGCTCTTCTTGCGCAGCGGGTACAGGCTAACGGGAGGAACCTGAAGCACCTGAGACACACGGTTCTGCGGCCTGGAGGAGGACAGACCCGAGCGCAGCGACACCGGAGACATGTCCGACTTAGTGGAGCGCCGCTCGTTCAGGTTCTTCGACACTGCAGGAACACACACACACACACACACACACACACACACACACACAAACAACAACATCAGGAACTGAGTCTGAGTGACAGATCATCATAGCGTTCTTCGACACTGCAGGAACACACACACACACACACACACACTCTTGTACATCTATCTTTATGAGGACATTCATTGACACAATGCAATCTCTAGCCGCTTACCCTAACCTTACCCATCACAACTAAGTGCCTAACCCGACCCCTGACCCTAAACCGACCCTTGACCTCATTATAACCTTATCCCTAAAACCAAGTCTCAAACAGGCCTTTAAAGGGCTCTTTTTGTCCTTACTCCAATGGTCTAAAACTCAAACTGGTCCTCACAAAGATAGTTATACAAGCACACACACACACACACACACACACACACACACCAGGCACGCACACACGCACGCACGCACGCACACACACACACACACACACACACACACACACACACACACACACACACACACACAACAACAACAACAGGAACTGAGTTCAAAATCACTTTTTTTCCATCCACCTGCTTTTTTTTTTTTTGAAGATGACGTGAATAAACTTCGATGGAAACACATTTACTGAATAAATCCCTCAAAACCTCATGTGACTTTGCCTCAGCGTCAGCTGTGATTGGATAACTGGAGTAACTAGTGGACCAATGGCATCGCAGCATCTCTAATGTTGGTTTGGTGTTTCTGAAAGTGTGTGTGTGATCAGAATGATGTGGTGTAACTCCCTCCAGAAGTGTCTCACACACACGAGTGTGTTCCCGAACACCAGCATCCGAACGCTGGAGAACATGACAGCGGTTACTGAGTTTCGCTCTGAGACACACTCGTTTATGATGGAGGGAAAACAGCCTCGATGCAGAAATGTACACTTTATTACTGATATTCTGCACCAGTTTCCCAGGAAGTGATGATTATGTTCTCTTGAATGAATGACGCTTTATTTGCAAATGTTTTGTGCCGTATTCAAACCCATGTTAAACTGGTAACACTTTAAAATAAGGTCCCATTACTTTACATTAGTTAATGTGTTACATTTGTTTATTAATCTTTGTTAATGTTAGTAAATAAAATTCATCTGTTCAGTGCTAGTACGTTAATTACATAATTTAACATACGCAACTTTTGATTTGAATAATATATTAGTAAATGTTGAAATAAACAATAAGATAAAGAAATGCTGTAGAATTATTGTTTACTGTTAGTTCAGGTTAACTAATGTAAAGAGATCAAACTCCTGAAGTGTTACAGTTAAACTTGCAGCATTGGATGGAAACAGAGCTACTGACGTTCATTCATTAAAGGGATAGTTCACCCAAAAATGAAAATTCTGTCATCATTTACTCACCCTCAAGTTGTTTCAAACCTGTATGAATTTCTTTTTTCTGCTGAACACAAAAGAAGATATTTTGAAAAATGTCTGTAACCAAACAGTTGATGGACCCCATTGACTTCCATAGTAGAAAAAAATATACTATGGAAGTCAATGGGGTCCATCAACTGTTTGGTTACAGACATTTTTCAAAATATCTTCTTTTGTGTTCAGCAGAAAAAAGAAATTCATACAGGTTTGAAACAACTTGAGGGTGAGTAAATGATGACAGAATTTTCATTTTTGGGTGAACTATCCCTTTAATTCAACTAAACACTAGGATATAGTACAACTCTAGAGTCTGAGATGAACAAAAGGCCCAGATCGTTTCAAGACATTATTATCACAAACATGAACAAAACTAGAAAACCCACTGAGCTCCTGCGACTACTCAGCTGAAGGACAGCATCAATCATGGACATCAAGCAAATCCAGATAAGTGAACTTCTCAATCTTATATCTAGCACTTTTCCTTCCGCCCACTAGATGGCAGTGACCAGCCGTGTGAAATCTGGGGCCAGTTGCAGAAGAAATCAGTCAAGAGGTAATCAGTCTTACTTTCTGATTCAGATTAGACTGATCTACCTCTTTATGTAACTTGCTTAAAAAAGTTAGTGCCAGTCTTGAAGAAAACATTTAGATGACTAACTTTTAAGACTAGCCTAAGCAGTTTATGCAAACGGCCTCTGGACAGCTCGAGCGGCAGCGACAGTTAGACACACACACACCAACCCCAGGAACTGAGTTTGAGTGACAGGGACAGTAGCAGGGACAGTTAATCTGGTAACACACACACACACACACACACACACACACACACACACACACACACACACACACACACACACACACACACACACACACACACACACACACACACACACACACACACACACACACACACACACACAGAGTTTGAGTGACAGGGACAGTTAGTCTGGTAACACTTTACAATAAGGTTCACTAGTTAACATTACTTAATGTATTAACTAACATGAACTAACCATGAGCAAACATTTGTTACAGTATTTGTTAGTTAATAAAAATAGTCATTCATTGTTTGTTCATGTTAGTTCACAGTGCATTAACTAATGTTAACAAGATTTTAATAATGTATTAGTAAATGTTGCAATTAACATGAACAAAGATTAATAAATGCTGTATAAGTGCAGTTAATTCTTAGTTCATGCTAACTAATGTAGTTAACAAATGCTAACTAATGAACCTTATTGTAAAGTGTCACCATTGTTTCTCTTGATTTGATTTGATTATATGAATTTGTGAATGTGTAAATTGTGGTATTGTCATTTTGTGATTCTTTCTGTGTGAAACTTTTAACCAGGTCTCCGGAAGAAGAGACAGCACTCTCTCAGTGTGATTTTCCTGGTTCAGTAAGTGTGCTTCGCATCGGGGTCTTCATCACCCTGAGGGGGTTTATTCTGAGATAACAACCGGCTAGATGCACACTATCACACAGATACTCGTCACATGAGTAATAACTGAAGAGACGCACGTGTGCTGTAGGCCGGCTCGCACTGCAGGGACATGATCTGGAGCTTGTCCTCGTCCTCCTCCACCTCCAGGTGTGCCAGATACTGCTTCACCCGCCGGGACATCTGGGCGTCCTCGTACAGCTTCCTGGCGTTGAGCAGAGAGCTGCGCCGCACACGCTTCTTGTGGCCCGCCTGGACCTCCAGCAGGTTTGAGTTGGTGCTGGCCTGACTCAGAGACCTGAGGAAGAGTGAGACACGACACACATCACCGTCACTCCCGTGGGAGACGCTCACGAGCAAACAGGAAGACGTTCACAAACAGAAACAGAACATCTAGTCAAGTCATCTTCATTTATACAGCGCTTTAACAATATAGATGTTTCACAGCAGCTTTACACTGATAATAGGAGATTACAGTCACAGACAGTGTTTAGGCGTTACAGCAGCTCTAGAATACAGTTATTGTCCAGATAAAGTTAGTTTGATTGATTCACTTCCGTTGCAAAGATGACAACATTCGCACAACAACAGTGTTTGGGGCTCGAGAACGCAAACCTCGGAAAAATCTGTAAGAACGCTGAGGGCGTGCACATGCGTATTACGTGTTCAGTCTATAGACCTTATGCACCAGAGAAACAAGGGCGCCGCCATCTTTACAATATTGCCTTTTAACTTCCGTTTTTGCGGTCGCTCTGTATATCTCTATGGCGCTGCTGTCCAGGAGTAATTAGCTTTTGAAGTGGATTTACTTAATGTAAAGTTAACGAAAGTTATCATGAGGACTGTGATGTTTAAAGCAAATGTCTTAACAAATGTCAGTCGACCGGGATGATTTTAAAACGAGCCGTTCATTCATAAACACGCAAATTCGCTGTGAAAATACAGACCGGAAGTCAAAAGATAACAAGTGCAGCGCTGAAAAGGGGTGGAGCTACATAAGGGGCAGGGCTACAGAAGGGGCGGGGCTACAGAAGGTCTATAGATATGCAGGTTTGAATATATATATGTGCGCATGTGTGAAGACTTTCTCTACACACTGACCTCCACAAATGACCTGAATCTATAAAAATGTAATGGTTTCACAGATAAATGAGACTTGATGCATTTCTTCTGGTCTTGCAAATGTGAACAATGGAAACTCATTTTTGTGAAACTTGTTTTTCAATTCCTGAAATAGTTTTTATAAATAATTTTGGAGAAGTGTCTTATATGTACACTACCATTTAAAGGTTTGGGGTTAAGAATTTTTTATATTTATTTATATATATTTATATATATATATATATATATATATATATATATATATATATATATATATTTTTTATATATATATATATATTTTTTTTTTTTTAAGAAATTGATACTTTTATTCAGGAATGACGCATTAAATTGATCAAAAGTGATGTCTAATATAACGTCTATTTCAAATAAATGCTGTTCTTTTGAACTTTCTATTCATCAAAGAATCCTAAAAGTAAAATATGAACTGTTTCGGACATTGATAATAATCATAAATGTTTCTTGAGCATCAAATCATCATATTAGAATGATTTGTGAAGGATCATGTGACACTGAAGACTGGAGTAATGATGCTGAACATTCAGCTTTGATCACGGGAATAAATTACACTTTACTATATATTCACATATATACTATATAATCTGTTTTTACTGTATTTTTGATCAAATAGCCTTGGTGACTTCTTTCAGGAAATGTTTTGGAAGTATGTGATGTTATGAAATTTCTATTTGTGAAAGTCCTTCCATTCATTTGTAAATATGAAATGTTAAAGATAAACCTCATTTATTTGGCAGTCAGAGCAAACAATGCCTAGAGCAGCGTAACGCGGCCATGCAACGCATTCAGCTCCATTAATGCAACACAAATAAAAAGAATAAATAGATTAAAACAGACGAGCATGATCAGTTACATGAAGATCGATGGTTTAGAGGATGAGAGGAATGAAGGAAGAGTGGCAGGAGTTGCTGTGTCCAGTGAACGGTCAGGACATGCAGGACAGCACACTTACCCTAAACTCTTCCACCTCTTCTTTCTGTACGCAAAGCCCATGAGAGGCAGAAGACAGGAGAAGAGAGAGAGACACTCAGACAGACAGAAAACACCAGCAGCACCACAGACAGAGAGAAATCATCTGATACACCATCACACACTGGTAGAGCTCCACCGGTTCATCGCTGTTAGCCTTTTCATTTTAATCGGTAAAAATCCATCCTGATAGTTTTTCCGGGTTGCATCTGTTGCGTGAGCGACTGATAAGGGTGTGCGGCAGAGTCCTGCACGGGTTCGGGTACCCGACGGGTGACAAATATGAAAAATATCCAACTGTGTCGGGTGCGGGTCGGGTCGGACACGGGCTAAATCACGGGTTTAAAACAATCACGTGCAAACGTAAAAATATATGCATATTTTTAGGAACACATTTACAAAAATATGCCTGTATTTCAAGTTGATAAAATAATTTAAATCCACATGAGTTTATTTGTGGCCACGCCCTCCCAGGAGTCTCTATACCTACTTTCACTTTAAACAATTCCTCATAACCGCGCGCGCGATCTGCTTGCAGTCGTCGAGATGGATGCTGAGGAGTTGAAGAAAAGAGCTAGTGGAGATTGTAAAGTTGTCGACAATACGTCATCAAAAATCAAGTCCAGTGTGTGGGAGAAATTTGGAGTTATCTGAAAAAAACAATATTGTGAAAGGCTTTGCTGCATGTTCGTGTTGGATAGCCGCACATGTGGGACTTCATCGCTGAGGAAGCACAGATAACTGTGGTAACCAAGCAGTTCTATCGAACAGTCTTTTTCTAATTTAACACTGATAAGTATGTGTGGTGTGGTGTGTTTGAACCCAACATTGTCAGACGAAGTTGAGTGGCAGATATAGTGTTGTAGCCGCGTCTGTTCGATTTGGTAAAGTGGTAATGTTAGCCATGTTCTTCATGTACCGGCCTTCTGACAGCTTTGGCTGAAGTTATCCTTGTGTTAATGGTCGTGTAATAACTTCTGTATGACCTGGCAATAAACATGTTTGTAAGTGTGTCTATAATGTGATAGTGTAAACTGATTTTATTTCGGGTGCGGGTCAGGTGTCGGTTCTATGTTAAGCGGGTCGGGTGCGGATTTTAATTAGTGCTGCTGTCGGAAAACGGGTCGGATGCGGCTTTAAGCACTGCGGGTACGGGCGGGCACGGGCGGGTGCGGATTTTCCTTTCACAATAATGTGCACTAATGAATCGTTCACAATAAGTGCAGGAATCGATTTTGATTTCCAGTGGACTTTAGTTCATGCTCTGTGTGTGTGTGTGTGTGTGTGTGTGTGTGTGTGTGTGTGTGTGTGTGTGTGTGTGTGTGTGTGTGTGTGTGTGTGTGTGTGTGTGTGTGTGTGTGTGCGTGTGTGTGTGTGTGTGCGTGCGTGTGTGTGTGTGTGTGTGTGCGTGCGTGTTAGTCTTCACCTCTGTCTGAACATGAGTGCCGGGTCCATGTTGGCTGATGTCATGCGCACAACGTTTCGGATCTCCTTGGCGATCATTCGCAACTTTTCGAAATTGACCAGGCCGTCGACACTCGAATCATTCCCTGAGCGAGATAAGAGATGATGGACAGTTCAAGGACCTGACATGTGGAAACCCACCAATGTTAAAAGATTATTTACTCTCCCCCACGTCATCCAAGATGTTCATGTCTTTCTTTCTTCAGTGGAAAATAAATGAAGGTTTTTGAGGAAAACACTCCAGGATGTTTCTCCATATAGTGTCTTCAATGGGGTCCAACGGGTCGAAGGTCCAGATGTGAGTTTCAGTGCAGCTTCAAAGTCTCGACACGATCCAGCCGAGGAATAAGAGTCTTATCTAGACAAACCAGCCGACATTTTATAACAAAATAAACATTTATATACTTTTAATCACTAATGCTCGTCTTGCACTAGCTGTGATGCGCCACACATTACGTAATCAGGTTAAAAAGGTCACGCGTGTTCTGGTTTATAAATATAGAATAATCTCATTTTCTCCTCCAACTTCAAAATCATCCGACATTGTTGTTTTACCTTTTATTTATTTATTTTTGTGTAAATGGCGTTTGTAAACACTAGATCTGTTCTTACACCTACGTCACACTTGACCTTTCAACCTGATTACGTAATGTGTGTCGCATCACAGCTAGTGCAAGGCGAGCATTTGTGGTTAAAAGTATATAAATGTTTATTTTGTTATAAAATATCCGCTGGTTTGTCTAGACAAGACTCTTATTCCTCGGCTGGATCGTGTCGAGACTTTGAAGCTGCACTGAAACTCACATCTGGACCTTCAACCTGTTGGACCCCATTGAAGTCATTATATGGAGAAACATCCTGGAACGTTTCCCTCAAAAACCTTTAATTTCTTTTCCACTGAAGAAAGAAAGACATGAACATCTTGGATGACGAGGGGGAGAGTAGATTATCAGGAAATGTTCGTTCTGAAGTTAGCTACTCCTTTAAGGCTTGTTTGTAGACTTGACCCACTGACCTTCGTGCAGGAAAGTGAGATCCTTCTTGACCACAGGGAACAGGGGGATGATGGGAGGTTGCACGCTCTGGCTGCTCAGTATGTTGCGGTATTTGGCCATGTTTCGTGACGGGTCGAAGATGTCCTGAAGGTCGCGGAACAGCTTCTCATACTTACTGGGTAGTTTCTCCCACGTGCTCCTCAGTCGAGCTACTGAAGCCAGATTAAGACCACTGAGGAGCACAGAAAACACATGAACACTTGCGGCCCTGCTCGGAGGTTCACACACCAAGCACACAATATGCAAGATCTGTAACTATTAAAACATAAAATAGCTGCATTTTATGTTTCTGACGAAGCTGCATAACCACCATAAAACACTGAGGAACAAACAGCATGTCAAAGTTTTTTGTAAATGTAATCGTTTGTTATTATCTTGTCTTGTGGATCATTTAGAAATATGCTGATAACTTTATCAGGTCAGCATCACTATTAAAAAAAACAAAAAACAGAGGATCTGTTGACAGAAATGCAATATTATATACATAACTATGTTTTCAGTGGTGTATAAAGACCTTACATAATGAACCGTTATGTTTTTATTAGCTTAGATTGAGCTTTCTCTCTACACACACCACGGGTCCGCTTACATCGACATGTTTCTACAGGAGCCCTGAGCGGACAAACGCGTTTCGTCACTATGTTGTTCTTCGTGTAAAGAAGCTTCAGCTAAAGTCAGCGGATACAACACTGACACAATGATGAACAGGTGACAATAATATTCAAAATAACAATAATCAACTAAACATAATTTCTTAATTTATCTTTGTAAAGAAACCTCATTGCTCAACTGGCTACTCTCTGCTGTCTCTGACAACGACATCACTTCCTGTCGGCCACCGTAACATCTGTTGGGTGCAATTTGCAACCTCACCACTAGATGCCGCTAAAAATCACACACTGCACCTTTAATATAAAGTGGGACCTTAATTTCTTATAATCATTGAGAAACTGTAAGGAGAGCAGCCCGAGAACTGACAGCTCGAGTGAAAGGCGGACTCACCTGATGATGGCGAACATAGAGTTGAAGTTCTTGCACTCGCGGCAGTGCAGGGCGATCTTGATGAAGTGCTTGATGGTCTTCATGCGCTTGAGTGCGTTGGCCTCGCGGAGGATCTCAGTGGCCACCCAGAACGTCTCCTGGTTGATGATCTCCTCGAACTGCTTCAGATGTTGGCCACCGCCCGGGTCCAGCTTGAACAGGTCGTCCACGTACTCGGTGGACTCGATGTTCCTGAACAGGCCGAAGTCCCGCATGGAGAGCTGAGCCGCCACCTCCACGGTGCTGAGCTGGAGGAGCCCGATCTGACTCTCCCTCAGGAGATCCTGAGCGTCTTCATCCGAGCACAGCGTCTCCGTCTCCATGTTGTTCTTCAGGTAGTACCTGAGCAAACACACCAATCACGGGATCACTGTATAGTAGGGGTGTAACGATACCCAGCAAGCAATTTTGCATTTAAAAGACATTTTTTAAAGGTCCCATATTGTACACCTTTCTGAAGTTTTATTTTAGATTGTGATGTCCTTAAGAATATATATTTGTGGTATAAGTACCAAAAACCATCCCAAATATATTTTTGTAGCTCCTTTCTCAGGAGGCCTGTCTAATTAATATTCATGAGCCTCTCTTCTGATTGGCCTGTTGTTTTCTGAGTGATGCACGGGCAGGCCAACCACAGGTAACTAGGGTCATGTATGCGGTAGCCTGATGTGGCTCATTAGTAAGGTAAATAAAACACGAATGATGGACATTGCTGAGGGAAATGTTATCCAGCCTTATATGTTCGAGCCGGACTCAGGAGACTAACAACCACCTCGTTACTTTCGGCGTTATTGTAAGAGTATTATAATTACCATTACATCAATGCTGCACGCAGATTTAACGTTAACGCTAATTTAAACGGTCTGTAAACTAACTCAGACTTTTTTTTTGTCCAATTCGATTTAAATCTCCAAAATATGTACGTTAATAGCTAGTTATACACTATGTAACGTTAGCAGACAGACACCGAATGCAGTAAGCTATGTAACTATTGCTTTCCTACTGATACAGTAAGTTGACGTGCTACAATTTCTTTTACAGTGTTACTTTTTTCTGTAAAAGGTGTACTTGTGGTAAATCTGCAAGGATGCCCACAGAACGCGAGAACATATGCTGTTATTGACGCCCGAGGTAAACTTGAACTGTAGGGACTGCAGCATCTTTGAGGAGAAGCTTCTTTGAAAAACCGGCATTGAGCTGTTCCTGACTGACGAAGCAGTCACTTGTGAACTGTACAGGACAGATGGTTTAGGTCGAACTAGATGCTGTGGTATTTCTGAATAAATAAACATTAGACACTGGTCTCTTATATTAATGTTGTTCGGAAGCCTGTGCAATGATGTCGTTTCCTGACGGTGGGCAGTGTTTATAAATGTTTACATTTATACGACAACGGCTCGTGAAAAGGCACAGCTACTTTATGCAGGCTGAGTGCATTTGTCTGTGGATTGACTGTTTTGAAACTTATATGGTAGATTCATCGCCCCTAGACCTCTGCTATCATGAAAAAGCCAGGGAATTTCATAGAATGTGACCTTTAATATAACTCCGATTGTATTCGTCTGAATAAAGAAAGTCAAATACACCTAGGATGAGTAAATCATGGGCTAATTTTCATTTTTGGGTGAACTATCCCTTTAAGAGGTGTTGGCTCTGCTCTTACCTGCCGTTGAGTTGGATGCGGTCTGCTAGTTTTGAGAGCTGGTCCGGCAGCCGGCGCTGTTTAATGACCCCTTCAGGACTAACAGAGACCTCACACAGCGAGTAGGTTTCCGAAGCTGCGATGAGGCCGAACTCGCTCACTACATGCGAGACGACGTCTTTGGCTGTGGTGTCTTTACTGATGATGATATAGCAGCTCTGCTGGTCCGCCTTGAACACGCGGATCACCTGATCGGGAATGTCTGTGACCCGCAAGAGGAAGGAGATGCAGTTAAACACACACAACCGGTGAAAGCATTTGAAATAAAAGGTCAATGGTGAGATGTTTGGCTCAGATTTGGAAAACAAGGCAATGGCTCAAACACTATCCCACCATCCAGATGATTTACAGGACAGAAATCTTTCAGGTTTCATTCACATCTTCACTTGATGAATGAAAGTCATATGGGTGTGGAACTCAATCCACCATAATGACGGCGTTTCCGCATGCTTTTTGACGTCGAGTGTAAACCATTTCATGCCACAAACTCATAACCACATGTAGTGTTGGGGAAAGTTACTTTGAAAAGTAATGCATTACAATATTGAGTTACTCCCTTAAAAAGTAACTTAGTTACTTTTTTTTAGAAAAGTAATGCGTTGCGTTACTTTTTCTCACAAAAAAGTTTATTTTTGGGCCAATGTAAAGACGCCCTTTCAGACCAAAATTGTAATAATAAGGCTGAAGGAAATGCAAATTCACATGTGTCTAGTAGAGGAGCAGATCAAACAAACCTGCCGTTCTGGATCACAGAAGAATAGATGCAGGAGAAGAATGTTTAACACTTACTTCACCAATAAAAACAAAACATTTAAAGTCATTTTTGCTTATGGTTTAACAGAAGCAAGTACATTGGTCAATAAAGTGAGATTAAATGCATGAATTTTATTCATTTTGAGAAATACTGAATCTTTTTTGCAATTAGTCAATGCATGCTCACATTTAGTCTAGAACTACAATAACCATCATGTTTTCACACACACACACACACACACACACACACACACACACACACACACACACACACACACACACACACACACACACACACACACACACACACACACACAACGCCTCTGCACTTCGATTTGTCTCAACATGAGACATATTTTGCTGTAAATTTAAAAAAGTAATGCGTTACTTTACAAGTTACTTGAAAAAAGTAATCGAATTACTTAACTCAAGTTACTTGTAGTTACTCCCAACACTGACCACATGCAATTAAGTTCAAAACAGCATTCAAGAGTTAAACGCATGAAAAGGAAAAGAGTGTATGACATGTACAGTGTACTTACAGTAGAAACCAGCCACTGGTGGAGCCAAGAAACACACAGAGAGAGAGAGAGAGAGAGAGAGAGAGAGAGAGAGAGAGAGAGAGAGAGAGAGAGAGAGAGAGAGAGAGAGAGAGAGAGAGAGAGAGAGAGAGAGATGACACATGACAGCTACAGCACACACCAGTGGAGACATCACAACTAATCTAAAGATGTCCTCCTCATTATAAACATCTCTCGTACTGCAGGTTTCCAGATTCGTGTGTAGTGGATCTGAAACCAGCCTTCATTTGACACAACCCAGAGCTGAGGTTTCAGAAAGGAAACATTTACTGGAATCCTTCCTAACATCCTCATATATTCTAACTATATCTATCTAAATGTAGATTGTTTTCAGAGCTTGAAATACGGAGAAATAAACAGCTTCAGCTTCACTCATACACAGAGGAAACCCTCTATTGTGAAAAGAAGTACACTTCAGTATCCTTTTAAAAAAGAGTGCATACAACGGATATCATACACTTTAAACGAATGCGAACGGAAAGAAATAATTTGAAACAAATTAATGTTATTATTACAAAAAATTATTACAGTTTAAAGGGATACTCCACTTTTTTGGGAAATAGGCTCATTTTACAACTCCCCCAGAGTTAAAGAGTTGAGTACTATACTCTCATTCCTGCGCAATAATCAAGAAACTTTGCTGCCGTACCATGAGTCCAGCAGGCGTAATGATATGACGCAGCGCCTGAAAATAGTCCCCAGCTCGGTAACTTCCAACGTGACCGGGACTCAGTTTGTCTAACCTATTAGACCTATTTTCATACGCCTGCTGGACTCATGGTACGGCAGCAAAGTTTCTTGATTATTACGCAGGAATGAGAGTATAGTTCCTAGCCATATCAGCCTAGAAAATCACAACTTTACATTTTCCGTCGGTCTTAGTACACGATGTAACTACAGAAGAGTCAAGTTTTAAATAGGAAAAATATCGAAACTCTTTGATTTTTTTGAGAGAGATGCTAATGGTCCTGTCCGATTCAATGATCTATGCTAAGCTATGCTAAAAGTGGTACCCGCCAGACCCGGAGTTCGGACTCAACTGTTTAACTCTGGGGGAGTTGTAAAATGAGCCTATTTCCAAATAAAGTGGAGTATCCCTTTAAATGTATATTAAATGCAATACACGTTTGAGAGGTTTTTTTTTATAATGATATAAATAACATTGATATAAGTGATCACCTGGATTTAGACCTATATTAAATATAAAGCGTTCACGGGCAAATTTGCTTTATGTATTTCTCCGGCATCGAAATCAGGCTCATATAAATGTCAGGAAACACGATTCCTGCTGCATGTCAATATCCATGATCACTGGATCTGTGGTAAGTTGTAAGAAACACTATATCGAGTCCAACCTTTAGTTTAATCTGATAATCGTTCGTTTTACTGGCAGTTTCCCCTGTTAAACCCAGTCACTCAGTAGCTCTTCTGCCACTCAGGCCGGCTGAGGGAGTGTGTTCCCGCGGGAAAGTGATGTCAATGCATTCCCTCTATAATCTGATGACATGTGTGTGGTCATTATATCAGCGAGTGGTTGTGTGTGTTACCTGCGGGGTTGGTGAAGTCGAGCGCGCTGGCGGGCTGGAGCAGGTCAGGACTGCTGGATGACAGGCTGCCCGGGATCGGCATGATGGCCACGCTGTGCCGGCACTGCTTCGTGCCCACCATACTGTCATCCTGAGACTGGGACAAGCCACTGTCACTGCACACACAGAGGAAGAGGGATTACAGCCGGCTCAACACACTTACACTGCATGTCAACACACACACACACACACACACACACAGATGGAAGACGTGGACATTTAGGCCGTTTTCACACTTGATTTGACTGAACTGGAAGGAGTACTGGAAATATTTTGACTCAGATCAATATTTCGTGTCTAATTATTTACTTATGTGGCAAATATCCGTGTAATAAGTGTGATAATGTACATCCAGCCGGTTGTTATCTCAGAATAAACCCCTTCAGGCTGATGAAGACCTGATCCTGATCACCCCGTCAGGGTTTATTCTGAGATAACAACCGGCTGGATCTACATTATTCCTTACTTAATAACCCTACATGACGTCAAAGAGAAAGGAAAGATGCTTCAGAGAAAGACCAGGGGTCTCATTAATAAACGTACACCACTTCCCACACAAAGGTTGTGATCTATTAAAAACACACTTGACGGGAGAATGTGCATCTGTATGTAAACTCTGATCATGCGTACGAACATTTAGGAGACGGAGCAGTTTGGAGACACCGACGGTGATCTGAGGGACTGATGAAGGAAAACCACTTTAAATCTTCATTATGAGTCCTAATCATAAATGTTCACAATAACAGTTTAAATAAATAAAAGAATGATTTAAACTCTATTTTACATCTGATTTACACATTTAGATTAAATATGCCATTCTCATTAATGGAGTTAAGCACTTAAATTACATCAAATCATTACTGAGAAGTTACAACATTTTTTATATTCGAATAAATAGAAATATTTGTAGTGGATGCGATGCTTTTGAACACTTTTCCTGTGGCTTGCTGTGTTTTAATGTTTGCTTAGCGCATGATAATAGCAGAAAACTCATGGTCTGAGAAAATATTTCTGTGGAAATAATGATCAGTAATGCACAATAAGGCCTATCTGTTTCCATTACAAATATAAAGCAATTAAAAATTATTATTTGGCCAGTGGAAATTAAAAGATTGAGAAAAACTTTCTCTGAAATGTATTTTATACTATTGGATTTATTTATTCAAAAACAAGGCAAGGATAGGCTACTAAATTATTTTTAGCAATGTAATGTGACGCACATACATTTTTGGCTTTCGGGAGCACGTACACTTTTAGTAAGGATCCTACACACAGTTGTATAAATGAGACCCCTGGAGTAACATCACTGATGAAGCTTTGATTTGCTGGGTTAGGGTATTAAGGGTCTTATTTGTCTGAGAGAACTTTCACAGTTAGTTTTGGAGACTATGTCTCCTCAACGGCTTCTTTCACGTGTGGGGTCCCCCAGGGCTCTATTTTGGGGCCTATTTCGTTCTCCCTGAATATGCTCCCCTTAGGACATACTTTTAGGAAATTTGGTATTTCTTTTCACTGTTATGCAGACGATACGCAAATTTATCTGCCTTTGAAAAGACACTCGCACTTTAGCGCCTCTATTGCAGTGTCTTGAGGATATTAAGGCCTGGATGGCACTAAATTTCCTTAGTTTTAATGAAAATAAAACAGAAGTTTTGCTGTTTACGCCGGGAGGCACTTATGAGTCATTAAATTTGGACGAATTGGTGAATTGAATCCACTTGTGAAGCCTTATGTAAAAAATGTAAGTGTTATTACTGATTGTGATTTTAAATCGGACAAACAGATTAACTCGGCAGTTAAATCAATTTTTTTTCCAATTGAGACAACTCACCAAGGTGAAATCTTTCCTGTCCTTTAAAGACTTTGAAAAACTTGTTCATATTTTCATTTCATCTCGTCTGGATTATTGTAATGGCCTCTATATAGGCATTAGTCAGGCCTCTCTCTCCAGACTGCAGATGGTCCAGAATGCAGCAGCTCGCCTGTTGACGGGTACATGAAAGCAGGAACACATTACCCCCTGTTTCTCACCTCTCTTCACTGGTTACCTGTCCATTTCAGGATTCATTTTAAGATTTTGGTGTTTGTTTTTAAATCTCTTAATGGTTTTGCACCTAAATATCTTTCTGACCTGACTCAAGCTGTATGCTCCGCTAAGAGCACTTAGGTCTGCTGACCATTTGCTTTTAGTTGTCCCACGGGTAAAGCTGAAGAGCAGGGGTGACAGAGCATTTGCACAGGCTCAAACACTTGCACAGGCTCAAACACTTGCTGATTTTAAATCTAGCTTAAAAAATATATTTTTATAGTCTGGCATTTGATGCTATGTGAGAGTTGGAGCTACCTCACCGATGGTCATGAGTCTAAACCGACCGAACTGCAGTGTGAAAGCGCTCTAAACAGACACGAGCACAAACACAGAGTGAACACACACACACACACACACACACACACAATCCATGAATGAGACTCGAGCCTGAGATGAGCAAACACAGCAGAAGCACACGTGACGTCTCAGCGCTGGCTCATGGGTAAACTCGTGCCAATCAGACGCTGAGCTTTACACAGACGGGCTGATTTACATGATGCTGTCTCACTCTCAGAGCAGAGAGACAGCGAGACAGACAGAAGTGATGATCCACTCTGAGAGAACACATCAGCACAGAGAACATCCCCCACAGTCACATGGAGTTAGATACACAGGTATGGAAGCCCATTTACGCCACATTAGAAAAAAAAAAAAATCATGCTTTGGTAAATCATAATTATGAGATAAAAGTACAAAGTTTCAAATTCTACATCATACAGTGGGCTCAAAAAATATCGGCACCCTCGGTAAATATGGGCGAAAATGACAGTGAAAATTTGTTTTAGCAATTTCTCTATAAATTTCAGATTTTTATTAAATTTTTTTACATTTAAAAAAAAAAATTTTAGTCGAAATTGGCAAAAGCTGAAATTATGAGATAAAAAGTGATGAGATAAGTCTAAATTATGTCATACTATGTCATAATTATGAGATAAAAAAAATCATGAGATAAGAGTCGAAATTATGAAATACTGTCATTACTATGAGATAGTCAAAATGATTAGATAAAAAGTCATGAGATACAATTGACCTTTCGCCGGCCCCTCCCCCAAAACGGCCATTGTCCAATCACACATCATAGCAACCGTTACTATGTGAGCATGTCCGACAAACATTCTCCAAGCCAGATGGTGAAGCGGTGCGCCCACGGCGTTTGTAAATGTGTGGAATAAGGGCTGCCTCCGACAAAAAACATTTTCTAATCGACTATAGTTATTCATTTAAGCCATTAGTGGACAAATCACCCCTTTATATTAATTGAATTACTTAAATTACTTAAATAGGCTATATAGCCTACTACAGGATAATGAGCGTTTACGTAATATAGCCACACAAGCGCACGCATAAAGCTTGCCACAAAGAACCAGTATAAGTAATTTGGGGTCAGTAAGATTTTTTAAGAAATTAAGAAAAGTAATAGGCAAGGATGCATTCAATTGATCAAAAGTGACAGTATAGACATTTATAACGTTAGAAAAGCTTTCTATTTCAGAAAACTCTGAAACTTTCTATTAATCAAAGAATCCTGAAAAACAAAACAAAACAAAAAACAGTTTTCTACATTGATAACAATCAGAAATATTTATTGAGCAGTAAATCAGCGTATTATTCCCTCAGGTAACGTTAGGTTGCACGTTTTCTTGCGTGGGTGGATGTTGGAATCAATGATCAAGTTGTTTGCATTCGCCTATGATTTGCCGAAATCAAAATGCTGACATTGAAAGTCCCGCTCGGAGCGGTAAATCAAACAATGATTTGTCCCTAAATAATGATATATTAAATCATAATATATTATATATTATTATTATTGATAGGATGATAACAGGTGTCGTGATCAGCACTGCTGCTGTATCAGTCAGTGGTTAGATCAGCTTTGCAGTAAAAAAAAAAAAAAACAGGACAAGGGAGATATAAATTATGCATTATTAATTATGACAAATAAATTATGCCCAAAATACGGGACATTTGGCAACCCTAACGTTAGTTTTTTCCCTTCCCCAATAACAAAGCACATAACGTTAGCAGGGCTGAACTGGAACAAAACAATACAAATCTAATTTGAAAATAAAAATGAGCAAAATATAGCTAACAGCTCAGATAACTGCGATTGTCTGCAACAAATCGGAGAAAATCAAGACAGAAGAAGAGGTCTACGATGCCTACGGATGCTGGTTGATCACAAACTTCCAAGATGCCGTCTGCAAGTGTTTATGTCGATTGCGTGGGTATTAGAGATTTTTCTGCGATTGTCATGGGGTTTCTCAGATTTCACTTGAGACCGGTAAGCATTAGCCTCGATAGTTGTCGTATCTCCTTCATTGTGTATTTTTATATTTCGAATATATCCCTCCACGGCATACTGTAACCCCTTTTGCCTCGATCTGGAGGATATCGCGGAGGTATTACTCCAAAAAAGGTCACTGACACGCACGGGTATACCTCTTCCCGTCATGGCAATCTGTCGCGCTGGTCGTGTTTGACCATTTGTTTGTCGGACGTAGCAACAGTAACTAAGGGGGGCGGGGCTCGGCGAAAGGTCAATTGATGTTCCAAATCATATTTATAACATACTAAGTCGTAGTTATGAGATAGTCAAAATTTACTCAAAATTATGAGATAAAAAGTCATATTGAGATAAAATGATGACATACCAAGTCATAATTATGAGATACTATATCTAAGTAAAAATTATGTAGAAATTGAACAGTGAAATTGACATAAAAAGTCATGACAAAAAGTAAATTATGCCAAGTCGATTCAATTTTTCATGTCATAATGACTTTATTATAACGAGTTGTGTCATAAATTTGACTTTTTTCATAATTATGATTTACCAAAGCAGTTTTTATTTATTTATCCACATACATACAAAAATAAGAAATTTCTTTTTTTTGCATGTATGTGAGACACAGCTAGTGTTTGTCCAGGTCCAGGTCACGTGACAAACAGCGCTTGTGATTTCACAGAAACAGGAATTGAAAAGAACGACTTCCACACAGGACGTGACAGCACTGTTTGACACGGTTCATTTACACAAGGAAAACATCTTGACCAATGACAGAAAACACCTAACAAGGCACGACGTGATACAAGCGATCTTGCTTTCCTGGCCAGTCACAGCCTTAGTCCACAGGACAGTGTTGTTAGCGGCTCTGATTGGCTGCTGGAAAGGTCGTGCCTTTTTAGGATGTGATGCAACTCTTCATGAACACGCAGAAAAGAGAAGAAGTGCCAGTGAAATGTGTTGTTAGTGTATGCACAGATGCTGAGTCTGCACAATCACATGGTTTATGTGAAGATGAAACAACATGAATGTTCACTCAAACGATTTGTGCTGCACTACTCTTAACATCATGACATATTTCATGTGAGAGAGAGAGAGAGAGAGTGTGTTGAGCTGGTGTCTCTTACCCAAACAGTCCCCTGTGCAAGTGAAGCAGCCATAAAAACAGAAGACACGTGATGTCAAGCAGAACAAGCATCAAGCATAGAGATGACCCACAAACACACACTTACTGTGCTCACATTCACCCCAACTTCATAACATAAAACACACACTGTGCATGAACAACATGACGCCTGTTTTAGGTCATTCAGATTTGTTGCACTGTGACAGCGATGCCCAGAACAACAACATATGAACAGTGATGGGTCTCAGCTAGTGATTATGTGCTTAGAAACAAATTATTTGTCAGAAATGTTTATGTTTAGTTAGAATAACATTGCGGGTGACTTTACCATGGATCATTTACCTCAGATCTTGGAAATAATTTATAGTAAAAGAAATGTTCAAACTGAGGTGTATTCATGACAAAGACTGTTTCAGTCAAATATTTAATCTAATTAATTACATGATCAGCCGATTAATTAATCGCCATCAAATTTGGTTGAGAAATTACCCCCATTATTTTGCTTCCATAATGCCCTGCATACTGTTTGCAACTAAACTGCATGCGATGTAAGATGACGTACAGGTCTGGGCCGATCTCATCTTAAACATTTTGTTGAGAGTGCTGGACAGTAGTGCACTCGCAGAGTGGGCCGATATCTGTGATTGATTTTGTGGACAGACAAAGTGCTTGTCGATGTAATCTTATCACGTCTGGTTAGGACATGGTGTAAATTTCATGACACTTGAGCACATTTTCTCTCACCACAGTGAGAAAACAACAATATATTACAGGGGTGTCTTGTCCTGCCTCAGTTCCTGACCGTAGTGATGACCACTCAAGAGGACAACTAACTAATGGATGGATGGAGGCGTGTTTAAACCAAGCGGCAGCCTTCCCGTCTCTCTCTTGAAACCAACACTAAAGTGACATAAACTGCAGTTCACCGACTGGCCACTAGAGACAGGCTCCAAAAGAGAGTCAATCCCATAAACCATAAAAAACATGTTTACATCCTGGTACAAAAAGTGGTGTTGGTCTATATAGCTAATGTTGCCCTTCATGACGACTGTGAGGGGGGTGAATATATTTATAACTCATCTGTTTAAATTATATTAAGCCTTAAAGTTCTGCATAATTAAGGGCGTGGCCACTTGAGTGACAGGTGGATTGCCGCTGATGTCACTACTAGCCTTTTGTCTGCTGTCTGTTAGCGTTATGTCACCTCAGCTAATCCGCCTCGCTGCACATTTCCATTTATCCGGGAGTGACGCGCGGCCAAGATGGCGACGGCCGGCTCCGCCCACTTTGGGCTTCAAAAATGCTCTTCAGAACCGACGGGTGACGTCACACACACTACGTCCATTGTTTTATACAGTCTATGGTTTAAACCCTGTGAGAGTGTAAGAATGACAGGTAAAGGCTCTTCGTGCGGATGATGGAGGAACCCTGAAACTCCCAGAGCGCGTTGATCCCGTCACAAATGAGGAAAAGAATGGAGAATGGAGACTAAAGAGAGGGAGTGAAGCATCATCCACACAGGAGCGTGTGTTTACCTGAAGGGTTTCGGGGGGAGGATGCTGAATCTGGTCTTCTCCAGCATCTTGCGGATCTTGTTGCGTCCCCCGGACACCGTGTTGGCCTTCATCTTCTTGCGGCTCTTGCTGTCCGAGGGAAACTCCATGTCTCCGGGCAGATCCGGGATGGAGAAGCGGTTGCTCTTCCTCTCCTGAATCTTAGGGATGTGAGGAACACCGTTCTTCTTCTCGTGCCTCACTCGATTTTGAAGCTCTTTGAAAACTGCAACAAGTCAAAATCAAGTCAAATCAAGTGTATTTGTAAAGCTCTTTCTACAATACACACTGATTTAAAGCAGCTTTACAGAAAGTCACACTGTTATGTCTATAATGCCTTGATGCTTTACCATAGAGCAAGTTTTAGTAGGCGATAAGATTTTACATATGAGTGATCCTGCGGATTTATATTTAGTTATATTGTTTTTATAATGTTGTCTAGCACATATATCAGTGCTGCAGTGACTGAGACACATGACTGAGCGATCAAGACAATTAAGAGTTAAAATATCGGTCAGTTTCGTTCCATTAAGAGCTTCAAATATTGTTCCATAAAGAGCTTCAAAATATCGGTCAGTTTTGTTCCATTAAGAAGTTTAAAATATCGGTCAGTTTTGTTTCATTAAGAGCTTTAAAGAAAGTCATACTTTTATGCCTATAATGCCTTGATGCTTTACCATAGAGCAAGTTTTAGTAGGCGATAAGATTTTACATATGAGTGATCCTGCGGATTTATATTTAGTTATATTGTTTTTATAATGTTGTCTAGCACATATATCAGTGCTGCAGTGACTGAGACACATGACTGAGCGATCAAGACAATTAAGAGTTAAAATATCGGTCAGTTTCGTTCCATTAAGAGCTTCAAATATTGTTCCATAAAGAGCTTCAAAATATCGGTCAGTTTTGTTCCATTAAGAAGTTTAAAATATCGGTCAGTTTTGTTTCATTAAGAGCTTTAAAGAAAGTCATACTTTTATGCCTATAATGCCTTGATGCTTTACCATAAAGCTTTGAAATATTAAATATCGGTCAGTTTTGTTCCATTAAGAAGTTTAAAATATCAGTCATTTTTGTTTCATTAAGAGCTTAAAAATATCGGTCATTTTTGTTCCATTAAGAAGTTTAAAATATCGGTCATTTTTGTTCCATTAAGAAGTTAAAAATATCGGTCATTTTTGTTCCATTAAGAAGTTTAAAATATCGGTCATTTTTGTCCCATTAAGAAGTTTAAAATATCGGTCAGTTTTGTTTCATTAAGAGCTTTAAAGAAAGTCATACTTTTATGCCTATAATGCCTTGATGCTTTACCATAGAGCTTTGAAATATTAAATATCGGCAGGTTTGTTCCATTAAGAGCTTTAAAATATCGGTTTCGTTTTGTTCCATTAAGAAATGTATATGTCGGTCAGTTTCGTTCCATTAAGAGATTTTAAGCACAAAAAGTATTCTCGTCGCTTCATAAAATTAAGGTTGAACCACTGTAGTCACATGGACTATTTTAACAATGTCTTTACTACCTTTCTGGCCCTTCAAAGTGTTAACTAAACCGCTGTCAATGGAGCTCGCCCTGAGCCATCAGATTTCATCAAAAATATCTTAATTTGTGATCTCAAGATGAACGAAGGTCTTACGGGTTTGAACAACATGAGGGTGAGTAATTACTGACAGAATTTTCATTTTTGGGTGAACTAACCCTTTAATTGATTTAAGAGAGTTAAATATTGATCAGTTTGGCTCCATTAAGAAATGTAAATATTTATCAGCTTTGTTCTTTTAAGAGATTTAAATTTTGGTCAGTTTTACAGTGAGTGTAAACAATTTCTCAAGTATTAATTCAAATATAATGGGTTGTTGCAGGTAAAAATTCTGAAGAAACAAAACAGAGCAGATACTACAGCCTTCATCTGATTAAAGCGGGGTTTCCATGTACAGTTTTAATTTGGATTATTTTATAACACACACAATGCTGAGCATGTGAGCACTCGCTTGAGATGGATAAATGTTTTAATTGGTAAGAAAAGATGCTCATAAACATCAGGCTAGCATACAAGTTTCTCAGAGCGCTTTGAAGTCAGTCATTACATTTAATTGAATTGAATGCCTTTATTGTCATTGCACTTAGTTGCACAACAAAATTCTTAAGTGCAACTCCTTGTGGGAAAATTAACACACAAGCACAATCCAAAACACTAAGTAAAGGTAAAACACACAACATACAATCCCATAATCCCATGTGTATAAACAGTCAATGTATTGCACATTCCCATAAGCAATATATCTTGCACAGTCCATACTTAGTTAATTGAATATTATGAGTTTAGTATTTTTATGGCACTTACATGGTGGCACAACAGCAGCTTCAACTTTCATTGTCATATATGTGAGCCTGGACCACAAAACCAGTCTTATGTGTCAATCTGAAAGCTGAATAAATAAGCTTTCCATTGATGTATGGCTTGTTATTATAGGACAATATTTGGCCGAGATACAACTATTAGAAAATCTGGAATCTGAGGGTGTAAATGAATCGAAACATTGAGAAAATCTCCTTTAAAGTTGTTCATTTATGTTCGCGATTTTGCAACATTCACTCACAAAAAAACATTTTTTATATATTTATGGTAGGAAATTGACAAAATATCTTCATGGATCATGATCTATACTTAATATTCTAATGATTTTTGGCATAAAAGAAAAATCCATAATTTTGAACCATACAATGTATTGTTGGCTATTGCCACAAATATACCCATGTGACATGTGACTGGTTTTGTGGTCCAGGGTTACACATGTGATGAGTTTGGAATAAGTCTACGTGTTCTGTATGCAGATTATCTTTAATTCTGTGATACTATGTACGCTACTGTACAAATACTGTGACATACCGAAGATGTTGGTCTTCACAGTAAGAGAGAGGTGTGTGTTGTTCTTGAGGATGTCCATGGCTTTGGAGTACGAGATGTTCTCAAAGTTCTGTCCATTAATCTCCAAGATCTGAGGACAGACGAGCACAACGTGTTCATGCTGAAATGCTAATGAAGTGTTGTTGTGAGCAGAGCGTGTTCCTGTAACCGTACCTGATCGCCACGCTTGAGTCCCGCTTCGGCCGCTTTACTGCCCTCGGCCACAGACTCCACGAAGATCCCGAAGCTTCGCTCGCTGCCGCCCTGAAGCGTGAAGAACAGCGGAGACTCTCGGGACTGCTTCTGGAGAGTGATCTGACGACACTTGGCCTTCGCAGCACACGCTATGTTCAGCAGACGCAGATGACCCTTCATTTTCTGAGAGACCGTTCAGGGAAACACACATATTGACATATTCAGATGTGGGGTGTGTCCCGTACACCGCTGTAACTCACTGCTTCACTATCACAGTACGATCATCGTTGAAGAAATCCACTAGCTAGTCTCGACTGTTTTCTGAAACCGTATTGTCGCAAATTGGTCGTTCAACAACGTTGGTTAATGATGTCACACATGTGGTGGAGTAATAACTACTGTTAATGAATCTGTTTGAGATCGAATTAATGCGAGATGTTTTTCTATAAATCACGGACTGGCATCTGAGGACTATTGCTCATTTTTCTCAGTTATTTTGCTTTATTTCCAGATTCACTCATAGACTGGTTCTCACACACTAGAGCTCGTTCACACACACACACACTCTTCAACAACTACACTTTAAATCTCTCGACAAACTAAAAGACGTGAATGACATTTGCATGTATTGTAAATTAAAGACACAGGTTGTACTGAATGTCAGCTTGATTATTTTGCTCAAGATCAGGATTTATTGAGTCCACATGTCATGAACACTAGAAACTCTTCTTCTAACCACAGGTCGAGATCTCTCGTTACACACACACACACACACACACACACACACACACACAACTCTGAGATGCTGTTTGCGAATGTTCGCTGGAACGCTGGTTTCGGGAAACACAGACTCGTTGAACTATGCTAATAACGATGGAACTTGCGAACATGGTTGGCTAACGGTGCTTTTGGGAAACACACCCCTGTACAATAGCACTGATTCAGTAAATGAAGCCTGTAGTGAAACTAGAGATGTGTGTTCCAGCGGTAACAGAAGCTCTGCTGTGAATATACAATCACTCGTTTATACAGTTCTGAGTTTCATTTCTCACTTAAGCACTAAAGACATTTCCATGATGTTAGAAGGTTTTATTCATTGCCAGGACTTTCCCTTGAGAAAAGAAGTGCGCTTAATTGTTCTGAATGTGCACTTGTAGTGTACTTCAACTCTTAAATGAATATTCTCTTGCAGATATTACAATATTAATGAAATTAAAGGGCGCTTAATTGTATTTAAAGAGAGTATAAGTTCATGGCTATGTTTCTTAACACACTTTTAAAAAGTCTAAAATGTATTTAAAGTACATTTTAAACAATATGTTTTAATGCCTTAAAGTAGTTCACTTATTTTAATGTGTTGATTAACATACAAGCACATGTAAAGTACTTGATTGTAATTTTAACTGTAGTGTTATTCGATATTCAATTTAAAGTTAAAATATTTGTAAATGTACTAAATTGCAACTTCATCAGTACAAATGTGTCATTACAACTATATTATATGACATACAAGTTTCAGGAGAAATTACATTAAAGTATATTTTAGTTTATCATAGATGCTTGTCAGTAAATTCATCTGTACAGCTGAACCATTATTTCAAACACAATAGAATTATGAAATGACATATAAAAATGTACTTAAGTGGTCAAAAGAAAAAGCACTCTTAAATTATATCTATTAATACAAATTTAAATTATAAAGCATTTTCATTTGATGAAAATTAATTTCATATCATGAAATTAAATATCCAAAATCATTACATTCAGTGTATTCTTTTAAAGTATATTATTTCCATAAGTACTCTTTTTAAAGGGGATCTATTATGCTTTTGTGTGTGTGTGTGTGTGTGTGTGTGTGTGTGTGTGTGTGTGTGTGTGTGTGTGTGTGTGTGTGTGTGTGTGTGTGTGTGTGTGTGTGTAATAAAGCTGTTTGTGCATGTAAACCTTTTGTAAAGTAAATTACATATTTTTTTCGTATTCTATTAGACCTGAACAAAAGATGAAAAATATATACAAACATATATTAATCTGACTTATAAATCTCTCGTTATGCTACATCATCACCAAATATTGGATTCAATCTTTTTGTCAACTTGTTTTCTTTCAATTAGTGCCGGATTTGAATTTAATTTTGGAACTGATCGATCGTAGGCCTTATGAGCTTTCATATCTCAGTTTGTGAGTGAAAAAACATTATTTGTGGATAATTTTGTCAATTTTACATAAAATATGCATACAAAAAAAAGTTGACAAAAAGATTGAATCCTGTGTTTGTTTATAAAATTGCATAACAAGATATTTATAAGCTATTTTTTTTGTAAGCCGGTAATTTTTGACTGTGAACATCATAAGTGTGACTTTGTGCTATTTTGTACAATTAAATATTTCAAAATAAATGTCCTGGTTAAATGGCCCTGTCAATGAGCATAACAACTTTAAAAGTGTTTCCCGGTCTAAAAATCCCTATTTTAGGATTCCCTGATATGTCCTGATTTAACAAACATGTTTTGTCTGAACTGATGTCGACACTCACCGAGAAATCCAGTAACTTCTCAAAGTCCTCCAGGAACTGTGTCATCACGGGATCGCCTTCAAAATCGTTAAAATGATTGTTCACCCACAACAACACGATCCTCGTCACCTGCGAGATCACACAATATGTAAACTATTAATCACATCCAAAATAAAAGTTTGTGTTTACATGATATATGTGTGCGTACTGTGTATACTTACTTTGTATATATAAATACACACACATGCATGTACTGAATATATATTAAAAAGAAAATGTGTTATTTATATATAACATATTTGTATATTTATATAGAATATAAATTATGCATAAATATATATACATGCAAATATTTCTTAAATATATACATACATGTGTGTGTGTGTATTTATATTAAAAATTCTTCATACAGGGACTACCAGTAAAAATTCAAAAAAATTTGGGACCAAATATGATTCGGACACTTTGAGCTGATCATGTTTTGCTGAAGTGTTTTGTCTTTAATTGCTAATGCTCTTTTTACACACAGACTGAACAAAATGAAGCATTGCTTGGTGATTGGTTGAGCTAAACTGGTATTATCTAATTGTGTAGTTAAATTTAACAGCTGACAGATATTCAACATAATTCATGTGTGAGACAGTCTAACAGAAGGACGGACAAAACCAGTCAAATATCAACTGAGTTCTGCTCATATTTTATTACCATTTTCTAAACTATAGCGAATAAACTGTGATAATGTGAGAAATGTTGAAGGTGTCTGAATACATTTTGGTTTGATACACACACACACACACACACACACACACACAGACTGACCGTGTCTCTGAGACTGTCCACTTTGAACCACTCCAGCAGTTTCTGGCCCACGTCCATGGGGCTGTCCAGGAAGGTTCGGTGTGTGAGGAGAAAGTCCTCGATGTACGTTGGGTCGACGACTGACGGCTCCTCCACCAGGTGCAGGATCAGGCGCTCAGGAGTGCCCTGAACCGTTCACAGGGATAAACATTCTGGATTATCAGTTTTTAAGGGCATTTGTTGAGGTCAGTGTGTAGAGAAAGACTACACGCCTGCGCACATACATATTCAAACGTGCACATCTATAGACTGAACACGTAGTCACATGTGCACGCCGTCGGTGTTTCACAGATTTGTGTTTTTGAAGCTTACACGGAGACACAAGCCTCAAACACTGTTGTTGTGCGGAAGACCGGACAGAACACATGAAGGGTTTTCAGTTAAGTTAAGTGACTCTTCGCAGGGAGTTTGATTGACAGGCGATCTGACCAATCATAATCCGCCATCCGCCGAATCCACCATTTTTGTCCGACAGAGCAGTCAGGAGAGTTAGTAGATTAACGTTGGAGGATTTGAACTTGATAAACGGAGTACTGACGTCTTTCAGCGGTTAAAACAACATTCCTTCTGATGTTCTTCATGTTTATTTGATGCTATAAATTAACTAGAAGGAAGAGATGATTGGTTCACGACACATTAAAGAGACACAAAACGGTATTTATTGTTTAAATTTCGTAAAAAAAAATGACCAAATTTGAAAGTTGAGACTCTGTTTCATATCAAAAGTAACCTGGTCTGTCCCGTGTTGTCAGTGTCCTCTCTGCTCCGTGATGTGTGAGCGGCGGCGGCTCGTCGGACATAGCAACAGTAACTAAAGGGGGCGGGTCTTTGCAAATGGTCAATTACTAATCATCTTTGCAATGGAAGTGAATCAATCAAAAATAACTTTATCTGGACAATAACTGTATTCTAGAGCTGCTGTAAAGCCTAAACAATCTCTGTTACTGTAATCTCCTGTTATCACTGTAAAGCTGCTGTGAAACATCTATATTGTTAAAGCGCTGTATAAATGAAGGGGACTTGACTTGACACACACAACACAAGACCACCTGATGCACAGCAAACTGAAGACCGGTTCAGTGATACGGCACTGATGTCTGAGGCCATCACTCGAGTCATGTGATGTCTAGAAAACAACACTAACTATATTATCTGGAGAAAACCAGATAATATAGTTATCAGACGTCTATATTACTGATCTCCTGCATTGACAGCATTATATGAGAACTGACCTGAGCTGGACGATGACATCACTGTTTTCTCCAGAGCGGATATATACAGTCATGGCCAAAAGTGTTGGCAGTATTTCTCACAGAAAAGTATTGAGTGTGTCTTGGAACAACAGTGTGTGTGGTTCAGGTTGACATATTTTCACACAAAACTCCAAAAATGGGCTGGACAAAATTATTGGCATACAAAATTGTGGATAAATAAGTTTGTTTCAAGCATGTGATGCTCTTTTAAACTCACCTGGGGCAAGTAACAGGTGTGGGCAATATAAAAATCACACCTGAAAGCATATAAAAAGGAGAAAAGTTGTGTTTCTGTGTGTGCCACACTAAGCATGGAGAACAGAAAGAGGAGAAGAGAACTGTCTGAGGACTTGAGAACCAAAATCGTGGACAAATATCAACAACCTCAAGGTTGCAAGTCCATCTCCAGAGATCCAGATGTTCCTTTGTCCACAGTGCGCAACATGATCAAGAAGTTTGCCACCCATGGCACTGTAGCTAATGCTAATCTCCCTGGACGTGGACGGAAGAGAACAACAGATGAAAGGTTGTGACGCAGGACAGTCCGGATGGTGGATGAGCAGTCCCACACAAGCTCAGGGTGCATCAGTGTCAGCGCGAACCACACGGCGACGTTTGAATGAAACGAAACGCCATGGCAGGAGACCCAGGAGGACCCCACTGCTGACACAGAGACATACAAAAGCAAGACTACAGGTTGCCAAAATGTACGTGAGTAAGCCAAAATCCTTCTGGGAGAACGTCTTGTGGACAGATGAGACCAAGATGGAGCACATCATTCTACTGTTTACCGAAACGAAGCCTACAAAGAAGAGAACACAGTACCTACAGTCAAGGTTACAGGTTCAAAGATGTTTTGGGGTTGTTTTGCTGCCTCTGGCTCTGGGTGCCTTGACTGTGTGGCAAGGCATCATGAAATGCCTGTGTCCAGTGTCAGAAAGCTGGGTTTGCGTCCGAGATCATGGGTCAAAAGCAGGACAATGACCCCAAACATACTTCAAAAAGCACCCAGAAATGGATGGCAACAAAGCGCTGGAGAGTTCTGAAGTGGCCAGCAATGAGTCCAGATCTAAATCCCATTGAACACCTGTGGAGAGATCTTAAAACATTGCTGTTGGGAAAAGGCGCCCTTCCAATATGAGAGACCTGGAGCGGTTTGCAAAAGAAGAGTGGTCCAAAATTCCGGGTGAGAGGTGTATGAAGCTTGTTGATGGTTACAGGAAGCGATTGATTTCAGTTATTTTTTCTAAAGGATGTGAAACCAAATATTAAGTTAAGGGTGCCAATAATTTTGTCCGGCCCATTTTTGGAGTTGTACACACAAAAGGAAATAAACATGTGTATAGCAAAACATGTGTAACTGCAATACTTCATTTTCTGGACAAATTTCAGGGGTGCTAACACTTTTGGCCATGACTGTATATAAATTAAATTAATAAGTTTTTTACCACAGAAATGAACCATCACTGAACTTACTTAAGCTGGACTGTGACGCCATTTTCTTCTAGACACAAACTGTGCTGCATTATGTTCCTGTTATCTCTATAAAGCTGCTTTGATACAATCTGTACTATAAAGACAGACCTGAAACTGACCCTGAACGCCTCGTTTACAGCCAATCAGAAGATTCAGAGCTGCTCTGAGAGATGTGCCACTACGAACATCAAAAAAGGGAAATGCTCTGACTGCCAAGTCCAAGATCGTTTAACTTCAGAAACAGCTTCTTATGAAACCTTATGAAATCAGATTTAATGAATAAATCTCACCGTACTTCCACACTTAACTTAATCACTGTTCATTAAGACATTCAATTAATTAAATTCATTTTGAATTACATGTTTTCTGGAATGTTCGAATATGCAAATGAGGCATTATCTAATTAAATATGCACTCATTTGCATACATTTCACATTGGATGAAGCCAGGTTCAAAATTCTCGTTTGATTTTGTTGATATATTATTGGATTTTTGATAAATCAGAGGGAAATAAATGCTTTTTCACCATGTTTTTAGGAATATTATGTAAATCAGGCGAATGATAAATGAATATAGAGTGGAATAACACTGTAAAGTTGGGTGTAAGTGGAGATTTCTAACCTTGTAATTGAAATCTACAGTTGCAAATGGACAAAAGTGCGATAAAATAAACACTTAAATTTGGATTGTGGATGTTTTTGTCTTCATAAAACAGCCCAAAACTGACCAGTGCAATAAAAACAAACACTAACGCATGAAGATGATGATCAGTTCCTCACCTTGATGACGATGTGGCCCTTCCTGGTGCCGCTGCGATCCAGCTCCCGGTGCTCCTTCACCATCACGATCTCCCCCTCCTCCTCCACCTTGTGTGTGTTCTTCTCCACATGGTTGAGGATGCGACAGTAGTCCTCTTGAGCGATGCACACAAACTGACCCACAACAACATGAGGAAGAGCAATGAACTGAGAGTAGCGCAGGAGGTTAGTCTGAACCAGACATGGATAACACACACTATCACAGCGCCAGCTCATTAGTGCGACGCCCGTGTGTGTGTGTGTGAGGACGAGAGCGAGCGCAGGGTTCACAGCGTTTGAGGAAGTTGAGGTGGAGTCTTTATTTTAAGGAATCAGCAGCGCTGCTATATTAGGAGGCTTTTGCATTCGGACCCTGACCACGACACATCATGACCGACAGAGATAACAGTGTGGAGGGACGGACATCATACAGGCCCGTAATAATCACGGATGACCCCCTGTATTTCATATTCTTAGAGAAGAAAATAGAGAAAAACTAACTAAACTAGAGATTTGTGGCCCATTCCTGCATTCCCAGGGAACTGAACCCATGACCTTAGTGTTGCTGGCACTGTTCTCTACTGTTCGAACTACCAAAAACCTAAAAACTAGAGAAAAAAAGTTTAAATGCATTGCTTTACATTTGTATTCTCTAAAGTGTTTAATTTCTTTAAATAATAAAAAGAGCCATGACATGTGTGGCCGTCGTTAGTTATTCCTTATTTCACTTTCACATGTCACATGACTTCAGAAGAGTTTAATGACAGCATCAGTGTCTTCACAACGTTCCCGTCAGTGGAGGACAGAGCCTGGATGTGAAGCTCACACACACATCAACGTTCCCAGAGGACAGAGTCTGGACGTGAAGCTCACACACACATCAACGTTCCCAGAGGACAGAGTCTGGACGTGAAGCTCACACACACATCAACGTTCCCAGAGGACAGAGTCTGGACGTGAGGCTCACACTGGCTGCGCAGTGAAGGCTTCACACACACGTCAATGTTGTTCAGACCTCAAACACTTTCAACATATCCTCCTCCTTTTAACTCACAATTGACTTATGTCATAATGAGTTTTTTAATCTAATAATTATAACTTAGTGTGTCAAAAAATTTATTTCAGATTTTCGACTTTTTAGTTCGTAATTCTCTTTTTTCATAATGTTATCTTTTTATCTCATGATTAAATCCATAATTTAATTTTTTTTTATCATAATGATGACATAGTATGTCATAATTTTAACTTATCTCATGGTCTCAATTTTGTCTTTTTTTCTAATAATTTTTGCTTTTTTTTATCATAATTATGACATTATCTCAGAATTTCATAATTATAAAATAAATTTCGACTTTTCATAATTTTGGCTTTTTTTCTTATGATTTTTACTTTTTATTGCATTTTTGATTTTTGTTTTTTTAACTTTTTATCATAATGAAGACATAGTTTGTCATAATGTGAACTTTGATCTCATGGTATGTCCAGGAACAGAACTGGACACCCTGAAGTATCTCATAACTCTGTCATGTCATAATCGTGATTCCCCGAGGCACGTGTTGCGCTCACCTGGCAGTCGTCGGCTTTGGTGCACACGAGGCCGCTCATGAACTGTGTGTCGAGAGACGGAGAGATGCCGAAGCTGTTGCCCATACACAGCATCTCTGCTCTTCCCTCTCCATAACTGATCTCCACACACCCGTTCAGGATCACGTACCACGTGTTCAGCTGCAAACACACACACACACACACACACACATTAGTGTTCAGCTGCAAACAGAGCATTTAGATCATCATACACACACACACACACACTAGTGCACTCAGATCACCACACACACTAGTGCACTCAGATCACCACACACACACTAGTGCACTCAGATCATCACACACACTAGTGCACTCAGATCACCACACACACTAGTGCACTCAGATCATCACACACACTAGTGCACTCAGATCATCACACACACTAGTGCACACAGATCATCAATCACACACACACACACACACACACACACACACACACACACACACACACACACACACACACACTAGTGCACTCAGATCATCACACACACTAGTGCACTCAGATCACCACACACACACACACTAGTGCACTCAGATCACCACACACACACTGGTGCACTCAGATCACCACACACACTAGTGCACTCAGATCATCACACACATTAGTGCACACAGATCATCACACACACACACACACACACACACACACACACACACACACACTAGTGCACTCAGATCATCACACACACTAGTGCACTCAGATCATCACACACACTAGTGCACACAGATCATCACACACACTAGTGCACTCAGATCACCACACACACTAGTGCACTCAGATCATCACACACACTAGTGCACACAGATCATCACACACACACACACACACACACACTAGTACACTCAGATCATCACACACACTAGTGCACACAGATCATCACACACACACACACACACACACACACACTAGTGCACTCAGATCATCACACACACACACACACACACACACACACACTAGTGCACTCAGATCACCACACACACTAGTGCACTCAGATCATCACACACATTAGTGCACACAGATCATCACACACACACACACACACACACACACACACACACACACACACACACACTAGTGCACTCAGATCATCACACACACTAGTGCACTCAGATCATCACACACACTAGTGCACACAGATCATCACACACACTAGTGCACTCAGATCACCACACACACTAGTGCACTCAGATCATCACACACACTAGTGCACTCAGATCATCACACACACTAGTGCACACAGATCATCTCACACACACACACACACACACACACACACTAGTGCACTCAGATCATCACACACACACACACACACACACACACACACACACACACACACACTAGTGCACTCAGATCATCACACACACTAGTGCACTCAGATCACCACACACACTAGTGCACTCAGATCACCACACACACTAAGATCACCACACACACTAGTGCACTCAGATCACCACACACACTAGTGCACTCAGATCACCACACACACTAGTGCACTCAGATCACCACACACACTAGTGCACACAGATCATCACACACACTAGTGCACTCAGATCATCACACACACTAGTGCACACAGATCATCACACACACACACACACACACACACACACACACACACACACACACTAGTACACTCAGATCATCACACACACTAGTGCACACAGATCATCACACACACACACACACACACACTAGTGCACTCAGATCATCACACACACACTAGTGCACACAGATCATCACACACACACACACACACACACACACACACACACACACACACACACACACACACACACACACACACTAGTGCACTCAGATCATCACACACACTAGTGCACTCAGATCATCACACACACTAGTGCACTCAGATCACCACACACACTAGTGCACTCAGATCACCACACACACTAGTGCACACATGTAAGATGAGTTTTATAAAGTAATACCGCTGCAGGAAATGCAGATGAAGGAAGGAAATCATTGCCAAAAAGTGTGTGTGTGTGTGTGTGTGTGTGTGTGTGTGTGTGTGTGTGTGTGTGTGTGTGTGTGTGTGTGTGTGTGTGTGTGTGTGTGTGTGTGTGCGTGTGTGTCTACGAGTGAATCTGCTTCTTGACCTTTGCACCATCTCTTTGCGTTTCTGTCTCTCATGAAGAAAGAGTGTCTGTCTTGTTGACCTTCACACACACACACAACTAACATGGCTGAGCGTCTCCTTTAAACTCATTTATGACATGCTTCACAGTGTATTCTTGTGGTCCGTCATGACAGACTGCACACACTCTATTAAAACCGCTCAGAAAACACACACTCGTCTCTGGATCATCACTGTCTGAAACAATCCACAGCATTCAAACTAGGGGTGGGCGATATCTCGATATTTAAAATATATCGAGATATTTTTTAAACACGATATGGATTTTGACATATCGTATATATCGATATATTGTTTATATTTAATTCTGATTTCGCCACTTTGCTTGTTTGCCTTGTCTGTGCTGTGTGTGCTCGCCCCCGCCTCCTTGCTTTTGTTCCCCCTCCCTTCGTGTGTTGTCTCATTCAACATCATGTAGGCGCGTTGCGTGTGACAAGCGCGCTCATAATGTAAGAGACACCGGCGAGACCACAACATTGCCCAACATCAAATGGGAAACGTAATGCAAGCGGAACGAAACTGCTCGTTATTGTGTGGTTGAAGGACCGTTTATCAGTTTGGACCAGTGCAGCGCGAGCCGATCGTGATCATGTGACACTGTTACTACACAGCGCTAAGAGATCCAGTAAAGAAAGCATTTGAATTTGCCACAGAAGTAATAACATCGCTGCGAGATCTAGTGAGAAACATTCACATTTCTCCGTTATTAACGGATCAAACAGCGCGTGGAAACCAGGAAGAAACATTGTGCCATGAATGAACTATCCAGTGTCCACAGATCAGCAACATTTACCATGGATTTACTGTAGTAACACTAACTGCAACCATGGAAGTTCGGCAGGAATAGTAGGCTATAATGCTTTCAAGTAACGTTATGTCGGTTTTATTTTGACATTATAAATACAATTTATGCCCTCAAATGTTAATCTGAACTAAAATAAACCTTTGTTTATAACTACTACGATATTACATTTCATTTTTTCCAAGGAGCTGTTTTGTTTTATATGCTCATAAGAAGAGCTCCAGAATTGCTCAAAGTAAAAAAATATCATACTTTATGATGTTAGTTTTAATTTTAAAAAAAGAATAAAAATAAATAAATCAAGGAAATTTCTCTGGCATTTCTTTCTTTTTGCGGTATCAAAAACGTACCGAACCGTGACACAAGTGTATCGTATCGAACCGAACCGTGAATTTTGTGAACCGTTACACCCCTAGGAGATACTTCGGTTTTAAGGCGTCGGACGAACAGCAGACAGATGTCTACTGCCGTGAATGCCGAAAGTTGGTGCCAACCAAAGCTTCTAGCAAAAGAGTTACACAAACTTGTTTTTTGGCTATTTGTTGATGGCTACAACAGAGTTAATGCAAAGATGAGCTTGAGTTGAGTTGAGTTGTTTTATTTTTGAATGAAAAGAAGGCAATATGTATTATTTCTTCTTTTATTTTACAGTTAAATTATTATTTTTGTTTACAGGGATTTTTTTTTTTAAATGTCGCAGAAGCACTTTGTTCCTACATGAACTGCCTACCTCTTTGCACTTCAATAAAAAAGACTGTGGCATTTGGCATATTTGTTTTTGCAGTAGTTTTTGGGGGGTTATTTTTCCTGTAAAGATATCGAGATATATATCGTATATCGCCCAGCCCTAATTCAAACTTTGCTTTTATTGTGGTCTTCATGAATTGTTTCTTCATTCTTAACTGACCACACAATGCTCGAGAGTTTCTCAGTGCAAGCTAACATCTCATGTATCGATCAATCAGTGTTTGAACGGCGGAAAGAGGTCAGTAAAACAGCTTTGTGATCAGTATGTCTGCTAGTAACTGGCTTGACTGGCTCTACCTCCTGTTTGTCCTGGAGAATGATGGTCCCCTCCAGTTCCACCACCTCGAACATCATGACTCGACACAACTCTCTCCTCACTGACATCGTCATGTTCGCGAAAGCTGGAAGCTGATGCATGAACTCCAGGAGCTGCTCTGTAGAGCGAGAGAGAGAGAGAGAGAGGGAGAGGGAGAGAGGGAGAGAGGGAGAGAGAGAGAGAGAGAGAGAGAGAGAGAGAGAGAGAGAGAGAGAGAGAGAGAGAGAGAGAGAGAGAGAGAGAGAGAGAGAGAGAGAATTTAACCACCAAACAAACATCATTTTTAACAAACCGTTACCATTTAAAGGTGAAATATTATGCCCCTTTTCACAAGATGTAATATAAATCTATGGTGTCCTCAGAATGTGAGTGTGAAATTTCAGCTCAAAAAACCAGATCATTTATTAGAGCTTGTCAAATTTGCCCCTTTTTGGGTGTGAGCAAAAACATGTCATTTTTGTGTGTTCCTTTAAATGCAAATGAGCTGTTGCTCCGCCTCCGTTCAGAAGAGGGCGGAGTCTTTACACGAGCTTCAGAAACTCCAGCAATAACAGGCCAGTCTCACTCATCCAGAATCCCAGAATCACCAGTAGCGAGTGCAGCCTTACGGAGAGACTCAGGAAGAGTTTCTGAATGTTAGTGGAGACATTTCTGTAGTTGTTGTGGAGTTACATTGATCATCTCATCATCATCAAGTGTCCACAGTTCCTGAGGTGTTTATAAGACAGCGGTGACATGTTCTGGTCAATAGTGTTCAGTGCTCGTCTGTGCTCAACCACAGTTTCAGGCTTTGCTGGATCTTCTGCCATTGCGTTAGAACTGGTCTCTGTTGTCGCTTCTGTAACCAAATGTCGGCTGGTGTGTGTAAACGTGCAGATTAAGGGCCGGTAATATTATAATAAGATCCTCTTCATACGTCAGAAGGGGAGCGAAATCTGATCGGCTTTCTGGGTTGGTAGAAGCATTTTAATCATATGTCCTCTTTATACTCATAAAAGACATGGGCGTCAGTCTGGTTTGGAATGTGCTGGGGACAGAGACGCATTCGGAAGTGCATTTTCAGAAGTGCTGGGTTCAATGACGCATACATTTTTTTTTCTCTTTCGCGCAGGTCATGTTTTGATAGACGATGTCCTGTATCTTACTAATGTAAATTAATAAAAATGTTTAATAAAAAAGCGTTGCTAACACAATGCTAAATCATAAATCAGATGTATGTACAATAACATTACGATGTCCAGCAATCAATTTAAATAGTACATTGGGTTTAATTTGTCGTTTAATGAGGTCTAAATACATAGATCCGACTATTTTAAGTGTGTATTTAAATGGTCCAGTGGCAGAACTTTTGCCAAGCGTGTCAGAGGTTCTGGGTTCTAATCCGCACTCGTATAGGTTTTTTCCTTTTTCTCATCAAAACCGATGATGTTTATCAGTGGTTGTATATCAGGCAGGGACACGTTTGTGTGCATTTTGTTTTGTAATTTCACTGGAACGAATAGAGAGTCTCCACAGCGGATTGAAGCGCGCGTCCGAGTGAAGACTGTGCGCGAGCCACAAGAGAACAGTCTCCGCGCCACTGATCGCAGCGGCAACCAGCACTTTGATCACTTGATTTCAAAAACAACACATTTCAGCGCTAGATCGCCTCTAATTTAACAAACGAACTAAATGACTGCTCTGGTAGTGAACTGGAGATGTTTTATTTATTTGTATCGGTACATTCGTGCCGTGAGATGTTTCAAAAGTGGTGGAGACAATATCGACCTTAGCAAAAAGTGGTGGGGACATGTCCCACCCGTCCCACCCGCAAATTACGCCTATGATAAAAGACAAAAGAATTACAGGAATACTGGATTCTAAACCACTAAGAAATGCCACAATCAAGATCTTGAAGCAGATTTGAGGGAGAAACACCCAGAAACTCCTCATATGAGCTGCTCTCAGTATAACGGCCTTTCCTTGCCATTAATGCTTGGAAAACATGTCTACGTCTCCTTCCATTAAATATAATGTCTAGTGCGGTGGCTGTGATACATATAAACCTACAAACATCATGTTGCCATTATTATAGGAATGACTTATCGCGAATCATGAGATGAAAAAATTACGTTTCAGTCGCATAACATCGGTTAATGGAAACGCCGTCATTTCGCAATAGTTTTTTATCGACATTTAGAAAATATCGCTCAAATAAATGCGGCTAGAGAGAGCCTGTTGTGTGTTCTCGACAGCGAGCGCTTTACCGATGTCGTCGTCGGTGCGATCCACCGGCTCCTTCTCCAGACACTCACGCACCAGATCTCGGCCCAGAAGAGCCTCCGAGGAGCGCTCGATGTCTTCATCCTCCTCCTCTTCCTCAGAGTCCACTGGGGCTTCGGGGAGACCCGACAGATCCACGTCTCCCATCTCACTCTCCGTGGCCTGTGGAGGAACACGTCAAGCTTTACTTCTACAGCTCCTCACACCATACAGATGCTTATACAGGGTATATACAGGAGTACAGTTTATGTAAGCTATAAGGTACTCGAGGCTAGTGCTGTATGGTGATCGTGAATAAGTCACGGCTGGAGGGCGTTGTTAGGCACGACGCGAAGAGGAGTCAGCCGTGACTTTATTCACGATACAGCACTAGCCTCGAGTACCTTATTGCTTTTATAAAACGGTTACCACACAATACAAGTATTAAAGCCAAAAAATATGTATCAATGCAACTATATAATGAAGTAAAATCGAATGAAAATGAATACAAAAAATAGTCCCTGACCGTGAACAGCAAAATAAGTTACACACATTATTTCACCATTAGATGGCGGCAAAGACTGTCTTTATGAGTGAGTCAGTCAGTAGAGAAGACTTTTATATTGAAATGACTTAAAGTTGTTGTGAACAAGGAGAAGCGAGACACAACTGATAAATGACTAGTGGGAAAACCCCTTAACTGCAGTGGACATTCAAATGGATATTTTATTATGAATATAGGACTGACCTGAAGGAAAATGCTAAATCTACTGTAAATGCAGGTACACACACTTACTCAATCTCTCACAATACTCTACTCTATAAGATCTTATGTAGCTCCGCCCTTTTTTAGCGCTGCGCTCGTTGTCTTTTGACTTCCGGTCTGTATTTTCACAGTGATCTTACGTATTTATGAATGAACGGCTCGTTTTAAAATCTTCCCGGTCAACTGACATTTGTTAAGACATCTGCTTTAAACATCACAGTCCTCATGATGACTTTCGTTAACTTTACATTAAGTAAATCCACTTCAAAAGCTAATTACTCCTGGACAGCAGCGCCATAGAGATATACAGAGCGACCGCAAAACCGGAAGTTAAAAGACAATATTCTAAAGATGGCGGCGCCCTCGTTTCTCTGGCGCATAAGGGCTATAAGCTTCAATGAGAACAAACATATGTTTACGTTGCTAAGAGTGGTTGCTAGGGGTGTTGTGTAGTGATACATAGAACCGTTGGGTGAAGCGATTTATCGTGAATAAAACACAGCTATTGACCAATCAGAATCAAGGACTGGAACTAGCCGTTTTATAAAGACCTTTTAAGACCTTTTTTTAAGACTCTTTCCATACATTTTAAGACCTCATCGCCACTTCAAGTTTTAACCGGTTACATCGGCGACACTTTAACTTACATTTACTATATATTGATTGTAACACAGCACAACTAAACATAGTCTTAGTGATAATTCATTATCAATGCAAAATAATTCAGAAGGGTTTGAAACGAAGCACAAGAGAATTAATTGGCAAATTAATACAATTCTTTGTACAAATATACAAAATGAAAAGATGATACAAAATGTAATGTGTGTAAAATGGCATTTAAAACTTTTTAAGGGCCTTAATTTTCTGTGAATTGATTTATCAACTTTTTAAGACCCAGCGGACACCCTGTAATAAACAGGAAAATATCAGAATCAATGATGCAAACTTTGAAAAAAAAGCAGCTCTAAAAGACAATGGTGTCATTATTCAGCTCAAGTCAGTTCAGTGATTTGAACAAACATCAGTGATTGTGGCTGTTCAGTCTTAGGAAAAGAAATCATGAGGTTTATGTTCTTCAGCACATCCTCTCTCTTTAATGTCAATGTGACCTCTGCTTAACCGATTTAGTAAACGAGAAGAAGGGATTTCTGAGAGCTTGCATGTGATTCCCTGATTTATGCGCCGAATGCAAATATCAGGGTCCAGTGTGATGTATAAATGCTTTCCTGTCGTGAGCCACGAGCAGCGCTGGAGATATTAAAGGAGTCGTGACATGAGAAATCTCATTTGCCTTGATCTTTTGACTTTTAAGAGTTCTGTGTAGCATTAAAACATCCTGCAAGTTTCAGAGATTAAAACATCTTCCTCATTATAAACAAAGCATTTATTTAAAACAAGCTCCTAAAACAGCTTGTTTTGATATTGTTGGGATCTGTGATGTCACACGGGCAAATATATTTGCATATGCCCGCCTCCAAAACAAGACATCGACCAATTGGAGTGATGAGTTACACATCATCACTCCATAGGCCCCGCCCACTGGCCTTCAGTCGCTTAACGGCTGATATTTGCCTAGACTGGATGGAAGCTTTGTGTCAAATAAAAACACTGATAATAATCATAAATGTTTCTTGATCATCAAATCATCATATTAGAATGATTTGTGAAGGATCATGTGACACTGAAGACTGGAGTAATGATGCTTAAAATTCTGCTTTGATCACAGGAATAAATTACACTTTAAAATATATAAAAATAGAACCGTGTAGTGTGGTGTAAATTGTCATAATATTTCACAATATTACTGTTTTTTCTTTTTTTTTTTTTTTTTATAAATGCAGCCTTGGTGAAAGAAGTGACTTCTTTTAAAAACATTAAAAAATCTTACTGACCCCAAACTTTTGAACGGTAGTGTGTATATATATATATATATAGTGTGCGTGTACATGAGTGTGTATGAGTGTGTTTGTGTGTGTGAGTGAGTGAGTGAGTGAGTGAGTGAGTGTGTGTGTGTGTGTGTGTGTGTGTGTGTGTGTGTGTGTGTGTGTGTGTGAGAGTGTGTGAGTGAGTGAGTGAGTGAGTGTGTGTGTGTGTGTGTGTGTGTGTGTGTGTGTGAGTGTGTGAGTGTTTGTGTGTGTGTGTGTGTGTGTGAGAGTGTGTGTGTGTGAGTGAGTGAGTGAGTGAGCGAGTGAGTGTGTGTGTGTGTGTGTGTCTGTGTGTGTGTGTGTGTGTGTGAGTGAGTGAGTGAGTGAGTGAGTGAGTGAGTGAGTGAGTGAGTGTGTGTGTGTGTGTGTGTGTGTGTGAGAGTGAGTGAGTGAGTGAGTGAGTGAGTGAGTGAGTGTGTGTCTGTGTGTGTGTGTGTGTGTGTGTGTGTGTGTGTGTGTGTGTGTGTGTGTGTGTGTGTGTGTGTGTGTGTGAGTGAGTGAGTGAGTGAGTGTGTGTGTGTGTGTGTGTGTGTGTGTGTGTGTGTGTGTGTGTGTGTGAGTGTGTGTGTGTGTGTTTGTGTGTGTGTGTGTGTGTGTGCGCGTGTAAGCACAAGAACTCCTGAAGCTGTTCTTGCACTCATGCCAGACCTTTATATCTTTATACTGTATTATTTATGACCATCAGAAAAAAACCTTTACATACAGTTTTTTCTCCTCACCCAAGCATCACAAAGATCAATCTAACAATAGAAGAGGAGAGAAGTCCGAGAGGAAGCAGAACTCAACTCAAAACACAGATTCAGTGATTCTTTTGAGTCATCATTAAAAAATGTTATTCATGCAGAAAAACGTCCAAACTTAGAAGTGAGCGAAAGGAGGACCAATTTCTTTTCATGTGCCATTGCCCTAATTGTAAAGAGTGCAAAATATACCTTGCATTTTTAAGAATAAGATAAATGTTGGGGATTCAAATTTGTGCCAAATATGCAAGTTAGAGATAGAAATGGTTGAACAGTGTAGTGTGGTGTAATATATACACTGTTTTACATATTCATTATATTTTTAGTTAACATGTTAGTGATGTCTTCATTATTTAATGCATGTTTGAATAAATCTGTCATGAAAATTATTATTGACATGAAATTATTAAAATAGTTATTACATTTTTTTTATTGTTTGGTTTGTTGTGGAGAATGTGATATGAAAATTAGCTAACACTTTACAATAATGGTTCATTAGTTAACATTAGTTCACAACCTTAGTTAACATGAACAATACTTCAGCATTTATTAATCTTAGTTCATGTTAATTTCAACATTTACTAATACGTTATTAAAATCAAAGGTTGTATTTGTTCACATTAGTTAATGCACTGTGAACTAACATGAACAAACAATGAACAGATGGGTTTTTATTAACTATCATTAACAAACATTAATAAATACAGTAATAAATGTATTGCTCATGATTAGTTCATGTTAGTTAATACATTCACTAATGTTAACAAATACAACCTTTAATTTTAATAACGTATTAGTAAATGTTAATGATTAATAAATGCTGTAGAAGTATTGTTCATTCTTAGTTCATGTTAACCAAGGTTGTTAAAGGATTAGTTCACCCCAAAATGAAAATTTCCTAATAATTGACTCACCCCAATGCCATCCAAGATATCCATGTCTTTCTTTCCTCAGTGGGAGAGAAATTATGTTTTTTGAGGAAAACATTTCTGGATTTTTCTTCTAACAATGGACTTCATTGGTTACCATAGTTTTTAAGTCCAAATCAATGCAGTTTCAAAAGTCTTTGAAGTGTTTAAACGGGCTGTACGTGATCACAGCTGAAGAAGAGGTTATCTAGTGAAACGATAGTTGATGTTCAAACAAGAATACATATATAAAATAAAATTAAACTTAGTCGTAAGTACGTCCCAAATCGTAGTATGTTGAAATGAGTATTCCAAAGATATCCGGATGGTTTACTTTTTCCGGTCAGAATCCGAAGTGCAGATCCGTGAACATGCTAACGGCTAATATTACCCACAACCCATTGTGCATTGGACGAGGATTTGATTAGAACTACAAACACGAGTAAAAAGTGTTCAAAAACTACAGACATGGAGGATGTGCAAGTCTAGTTAAGTAGAGAGGTTTAGATAAAGCGATTAATTATCAGTATCTAACCTGACGAAAATGTATTTATTCCATGTTTTCCACATTATATTTAATCTGCAGCAGCATTGTGAGCATTTGCAAAGATACGCTTAGCCATTAACTTTTAAATGCATCATTATATTTAAACTGCAAACACATGAGGAGAGTCTCCGCATGAAAGACCCAGATCAATGTGCGGCAACATTTCTCTCCGAAACGGTAGGAAATTAAATTAGATTGAATGGAGGATTGTGAAGAGATGATTGACAGGCCAGTTTACAGTGACAGGACGCACGTAACCAAGCGACAGAGCCGTCCGTTAAAGACCAATTTTATTTTCACTTTATATTAAAGGGGTGGTATAATGCCCTTTTCACAAGATGTAAAATAAGTCTCTGATGTCCCCAGAGTGTGTGTGTGAAGTTTTAGTTTAAAATACCCCACAGATATTTTTATATAGCATGTTAAAGTTGACACTTTTTGAGGGTGAGCAAAAACGCACCGTTTTTGTGTCTGTCCCTTTAAATACAAATGAGCTTCTGCTCCCGGCGCAGGGGGCGGAGCTTCAACAGCTTGTGTCCTTTTACCTCACACACACATGCACTGAAACTTTTCACATGCAAAGAGACTCAAGAAGAATGTAGAATGAACAGGACATTTCTGAATGGTTAGTTGATGAATTTATGTAGCTGATGTGTAGTTATCTTCTAGTCATTGATTAGCATATTCTGTCCTGATAATCTATAAAGCGTGTTCAGGGGCGGGGTTTATGTAAATTTTAGGGTTGGTGATGTCACTTTGCAGATGTTCAAACAGCAACATTACACACTAACTAAAGTTAGACAAGTCAAATCATAATCAACCACCCCTTTAATGATCTACCTGGAGTATGTATAGATGTAAATGTTCAGATGTATGCAGATGATGTAGTAATTTTAACCCATGCTAAGAATTTTGAAAAAGCTTAGATTACTTTGACTTCTGCTATGACCAATATTCAGGACTGGCTTATTAAAACAGGGTTATTAATGAACACAAAAAAAAAAAACTGTATGATGTTTGCAAAACAGTTAGTAGAGATGAAACATTCAAATGTATTCCTGAAACGGGACAAGCTTGGGATTGTTAAAGAGATTACTTTGGATTATACTCTCACTTTTAAAAGTCATGTAAAAAAAGTTGTCTAATATTGTACAATTTAATTTAAAGAATTTTAGGTTCATGAGGCCATCTTTGACAGTCGGTGCTGCCAGTTTGATGGTTGTTGGAATAAATTGTTATTGAAATAAGTATGGAAAAGAGAAAAGAGAGCATGGAAAATTATGTGTACTGGTATCATAATGGTCTTAAATAATATTACATTAAGTTATATTTTTCCTGGTTTTGGAAGCATTGGAATGAAAGCTTGAATGTTTTTTTAAATTTTGTCTGTTGTTTGTAAAAAAATATGTTTGTATGTATTTTTTCCCCTCTTGATATGGACCCATGGTTCTGAAATAAAGAATATTATAATAATAAATAATATTTGTGCTTCCAGACTATTGCCCCTATTCAGTTCTCTGAAATATAAAAGTGCATGTTGTCACTTTCACTGCGCACACGTTCTTCACTGGCACTGGACTCAGACTGAGATGAGGAAGCACCTGGTAGATGTCTGATAGGCTGCTGCTCCCCGAGTCACTGGCGATGCTGCATCCTGATTGGCTGGGAGGCATGTGCATCTGCTGGGGGGGGTGGTCCGTCAGGTGCATCTTGCTGAGGTCAACAGGAAGCTGTTCGAACGAGACAGGAAGAGAGAATGGTTGAGGACATCATTTATAATGCAGATCATGAGCAACCCTGTCTGGATCAGCAGGACTGAGAACACGAGAGAGGAAAAACACGCCAACTTCACACACACGTAAAGCACACTTAATGAACGAATCTGGTCAGAAAATCTAATTTATAAAACGGATAGTTCTGGTGTGGTGATGTCATGAGTCCCAGCTGAGGACCCAAGCAATCCGATTGGTTCAAAGATCGTTTTATGGGTAATCGCTTTAGTGCCTGGTTACAAATCAGATATCACTTTATTATACAAGTCATTTGAACTACGTTATAACGACCATTAATGTCTTTTACCTTTTAATATACTAGTATATAACCGAAGCTATAGATTGTGAAATTAAAAATTTCTCGTTCTTAGTGTTTTTTAGTTAGCTTAGACAGTAGCATAGCATACAGCTATCCGAAATTATCAGAGATAAAGTTTTTTTCACCATCTACGATATTTTTCGATAAAAAAACTTCGATAACAGATATAACACAAGCATAATTCTGTTTAAGAATTAACTATCACATGACATGAAATTTATATATTATACCTTATTGCTTATTATCAATTAACAATGTCGCAAAACATAAATGCAATTTCTTTCACTTAAACTATATAAATAATCAGGATAAAATTAAAAGATTATTACATGAATTAAAATTTGTGCGGAGGAGAGAGAGAGAGAGAGAGAGAGAGAGAGAGAGCGAAAGAGAGCGAGAGAGAGAGAGAGAGAGAGAGAGAGAGAGAGAGAGAGAGAGAGAGAGAGAGAGAGAGAGATGGATGAGGATCTGTTTGCAACAAAAGAAACCCTGGAGAAATCAAAGGCAAACCGAAACAGATAACTAACAGGACACAGGTGAACCAAATAAAAAATGAAAACTCAACACAGGGAACCACAGAAATGCAAAGAACATCAAAAATAAAAGTCTCAGGGAACAGAACTGTGACGAGTGAAGAGCTTTGAGCGTGTATGTGCCGATAGAGTTACTTCAACAAAATATATCAGACTGTTTTTAACACAAGCCTGCTCGCGGTTGCCAGATGTCAAGAGTTTAAATCCCCCAATCTGAGCCTTTTCTCTTAAAATGATACTTTTTTCTGCCCAGTGTTTTTATTGAATCTTCTCGATCTGAAAGAAGCACAAGTGATCAGAAAACATGACGAACATGTACTGTAAGATGGAGTTTACTGGTCTCAAATTAAAGTGTGATACAGACAGTCTGTCCCTTTTCCATTTCATAGGGTCGCAACGTGTTCGTAACGAGAATCTTGGGTTTGGTCCAGCACTGTTTAACCACTTCACATGCAGAACTTCTGTGTGCCTATATTATATCATTTATATCCACATACTTTGATGTTGAAAACACATCTAAAAAATAACAAAGTTGTCTAAAACATGAGAGACATCAAGCGCTTCAAACTAAACCATAACCCTGCGAGGCCTGCGCTGCTGTCAGATGTTATTGTTATTATTATTGTATACAAATTACTAAATGAAGTTGTTTTTATGAATTCAATTAATTAGACATGTTTTTGATTAAACCATTAAAATGGAATATCGACAAAATAAAACGGAAAACACAGAATTGGGTAAAAAAAATGAAAATTTGACACACAAAAAACCATTAAGAATGTAATTTTTGTTAAACTATTAATAAATTGCTTTTTAGTTTCATGATTTCAATTAATTAAGCATGCTTTGTGATTAATACAATTTAATTTAACCATCCAGAAAAATTAAAACAGAAAAAAAAAAATATATATATATATGGGATCCAGAAAAATTAAAACGGGAAAAACGGAATTAACTCGCATTAAACTAGGCATCTTGTAAAGTGTGCTTATCCGTAAGGTCGGCTGCATTAACAGTTTAGCGTTCTTGTGTTTTCCCCTCTTCCCCACATTAATGTTACAGCCTCCGATAACTGTACGTGGCCTGGTCTGCTGTCAGATGTGTGTGTTGTTTAATGCGTTTGAGACACGTTCTTCTCAGAGCACAGCTGAACACTAACCTGCAAAAGATATACATTCACACAAGTATTTCCATTTCACATAAAGGATCATCCACGTTTAACTTCACACACTTCGATGATCGAGTGCCGGCACGCGCACGAGGATTAGTAAAGGTGGAGCAATAATTCTAGCCTTATTGTAGAATATTCTGCTGACATATTTTGCATCCAGAAGCGAAAGCACTTGTTCATCATCAGGCCACACTCGAGTTAGAGAGAGTCTGTGAGGAGCTGTCGGTGCGTCAGGCCTTTCATTCAGCTGTGTAAAGGTTATCCGTCACTCCTAATGATGGCATTAGGGCAAACGAGAGGTGCTGCTAATTGCTTCAGTCTCACTGAGCTCACACACACACACACACACAGCGCCGGGCCGAGGGTCTCTATTAATGATGCTGGAGATTAAATATGAATGCATGCTCTGCCTCCACATCAGCCTGACGCCTCGATTCACACATGAGTGACGCACGGGCAAATCATCTGTGTGTGTGTGTGTGTGTGTGCGTGTGTGTGCGTGAGGACGAGACCTGAGCCTCTCTGTAATCCTGCAAGATACTCAAACTGCAGCTATTTAAGAAGGAGCTTTATAAGACATAACTCTGTCCTTGTGGGAACTCCAGTGAATTATTCATGCGTCCCACCGCACTCACGTCTAGACACAACAACATTCAGCATCGCTTCGAGAGGACGACACACCCCTGCACTGATGTTTACTGTTCAGATCACATGCTCACGGGAACACCAACACACTGAACACACCAAAACACACCAAAACAATGGCCTCAAAAACTACTAAATAAAAGCCAAAGACTGATTTTGTTCAGTCTGTGTGTAAAAGGTCACATTAGCAATTAAAGAAAAAACACTTCAGCAAAACATGATCAGGTCAAAGTTTCGGAATAATTTTTGGTCCCAAATGTTTATAAATGTCACTGGTAGTCACTGTATGAAGAATATTTGGGCATAATGTGTCACAGTTTACTTAATTTTGCGCTCCTCACTTACAGAAATGAACTATAGTGTCCTGCATCAGTTCAATCTATCCCACCAGTTTCCCACCACAACACTTCTCAAAGTAACATAAGAGATCTCTAACGTTGTGTTTTGTGCCTTTGCTTTGTCAAACTGAACTAAAATCTGAATTATAATATACAGTAGTGAACATCTGAAGTGGAAACGCAATGGTCACCAGATATGAAGTTACGTGCACAGATTACAGCATTTCACGAGAGTTGTGATGAGAAGCGTTTGCAAAACTGTTGTTAAAGACACTTAAACATCTCGTTTACCTCAAAATAAAAGCCTTAGGGTTTAAATCTAACAAATGAAGAAATTAAACTACTGTAAAGTAATAATTTATATAATTGTCAATATTTATTTTTTATTTTACAAGGCAGTTGTATTAATAGAGCAATATCTGTCTTGGAGTTACATTAATATATTATTATTATTATATTCTAATAGTTTGGCAGTGAGAATGTGATGAGAATGAGATATTATCACTCTTAGAAAAGTCCAGACAGGGCCTGCATTTCATTTAGGAAAATGGGGGGAATTCCCTCTAATCACTTTTGCTTTCATTCTCATGCACTGACTCACTCACTCATCCCGATACTGACCGCCGGCCAACCGTTGGCGTGGTGTGTCACGGCCTTTATAATGGCATGCCAGTCTCTCCACTTCCACTCTGAATGAATGACAGTCAGTCAGTGCACTTACTGTACATTCACACATGTACAATATAGTTATAAATAAAACTGGTATAATGGTTTGAATAAACTATGGAAGCTTGTTTCCGCCACTGAATAATAAATAAATAATAATAATTGCAACTTTTTCTCTCACAATTCTGACTTTTTTTCTCACAATAGCGAGATATAAAGTCGCAATTCTGAGAAATAAAGTCGCAATTCTGAGAAATAAAGTCACAATTCTGAGAAATAAAGTCGCAATTGGCAGATATAAAGTCAGAATTGCATGATATAAAGTCGCAATTGTGAGATATAAACTATTCTGAGGTCTTTTTTCCTTAGAATAGGACTTTATAGATACTGATATTAGATATTTTATATTTGAGAAAAGATGTCAGAATTGCGAGATATAAACTCGCAATTATGTGTTATAAAGTCAGAATTGCGTGATATAAAGTCAGAATTGCGAGATATAAAGTCAGAATTGCGTGATATAAAGTCAGAATTGCGAGATATAAAGTCAGAATTGCGTGATATAAAGTCAGAATTGCGAGATATAAAGTCAGAATTGCGTGATATAAAGTCAGAATTGCGTGATATAAAGTCAGAATTGCGAGATATAAAGTCAGAATTGCGTGATATAAAGTCACAATTCTGAAAAATAAACTCGCAATTGCGAGATATATAGTCAGAATTGCATGAGATAAAGTTGCAATTGCGTGTTATAAAGGCAGAATTGTGAGATATAAACTATTCTGATAAAAAAAATTTAAAGAATTTTTTTTAAAAGTCCGTCTTTTTTTCCCCTTAGAATTGGACTTTATAGATACTTATATTAGATATTTTATATTTGAGAAAAGATGTCAGAATTGCGAGATATAAACTCGCAATTATGTGTTATAAAGTCAGAATTGCGTAATATAAAGTCGCAATTGCGAGAAATAAAGTCAGAATTGCGAGATGTAAACTCGCAATTGTGAGATAAAAAGTCGCAATTATCTTTTAAAATGTTTTATTTTGTGGCGGAAACAAGCTTCCATAATAAACGGTTCAGTGACTCACTCATGAAGACTTCCCTTGTTTCATTACTGTTTGAATCTGCATTTTTTAACGAATATCTTGAATAAAATACTTAATGACATATGTATTAACAGTCACTTGTCTCCACCTAAATGATAATTATAATAGTTATGACTCGAAAAGCAACATTTGAATTAACAGTAAATTATCAAATGTTGAATTAATCGAATAATCAACTCACTAATAAAGTACTTTTTAGGGGTGTGAATGAAGCACTGATCTAAGAGGGTGTGATGCTGTTCTCTACAGCTGGACACACACACGCTCCACACACACTGATGTAGTGAGTGTTTGCTGTCCTGCGGGTGTCAGTGAAGCGTGTCCTGATGACCTGATGAATTAGGCAGGCTCGTGTGGAGACGTGGCCTCTCGTTAGATGTTAGATGCGTCTCCTAAACGAGTCCTGCAGCGTGCAGCTATGATCAATACTGCGCATGTTTAATGCTATTACAGCAGAGGAGAGTCTGCAGCACACGCATACACTCAGAGTGAGCCAGAACAACACTGAACACATACAAACACACACTCCCCTAAACACTATGGGTGTTAATTGGACGTTTTGTCACGATACGATCCGACATCGATTCTCTTACATTATTACACGGCTCTGTGGAATGCTTGATTCTGAACAGTCAATCGCTCCATCCAGCGGTGTATTATTCCCAGAGAACAGAAACACAGGCTCATCCGGGTCACTGAAGTCAGCAGCGCTATACACTCGTTAGGAACGGGTTTTCTCCGTGGAAGTTTTGCGTTTGGTGAGCTGATAACATATTAAAACTCAGTCAAATCAAAATTTTGTGTACAGTTATTTAATTATGTCATCCAGTATCGTGGACTCGCTCTCTCTCGTTTCATACAAACGCAGTGGCGGCCATTTTGTGACTTTTGTTTTGTTCACTGTTGGATTATAAGATACAAACAGGTACGGTTTTAAAACAGTTTAATCTGAAATCAATATCTCTAATCCCCATCATTATTAATGTGTTGAAATGCTGTGTAATAAGTGTATGACTGTATACTGTGTCTCTTAAATGTCCGTCTAGTTTGAACTTGTCACTGAAACTGCGGAAGCTTTACGTTTAAAAACCTGATAAAATATTTCGACTCAGATCAATATTTTGTGTCTAATTATTTACTTATGTGGCAAGTATCCGTGTAATAAGTGTGATAATGTACATCCAGCCGGTTGTTATCTCAGAATAAACCCCTTCAGGCTGATGAAGACCTGATCCTGATCACCCCGTCAGGGTTTATTCTGAGATAACAACCGGCTGGATGTACATTATCCCTTACATATTACCTCAAAACATGCCACGATACGAGGGGGTATATCGATATTATTTGCCTATTTTACACGACCAGTTATGTTTTTATTAACTTACAAATGCAACCAAAATATAATCAACATTTAACTGCAAATCCTGTATCCTAACTGGGATATCCACAATAAAAAATACACTTTAGTTTTTCAAATAATACAGAAAAAAGAGGGATAAAAAAAGCAATGGCAACAGTCAACATGCAAACTCAGGGCCGGTGTAAAAACTTAAAAAACTTACAAAACTGCTCTTAACAAAAATGACAAAGGCTAAATGGAAATGTAACTGGTGGCACTTATGGAACTGGTTTTCATGTATATATAAGCAGCACTAATAAAACACTACCTTATCAGGCATTATACAGAGTTAACATGAAAAGAAAATGCCATTAAAACTTTCCTGTACAGTAAGTTCCCTTCAGAGACACAATCATATAAAAACACACCTACACACAAATAAATAAATAAATCCTCAGAGATTTGCAAGAATCACGTGAATACGAGAAGGCGGCGAGTGTGCCACACACTTTCTGAAGCCAAAGCGTTTTGACTGCCCCCTACTGGCTGGCTGCAGTATAGGTCTTAAACCCCACACACTCTACGTAATAGAATGGAACGTGATCCAAACCCAAAAAAGTGATTTTCAAATCAATTCAAGTCATTTTAGGTATTTTAAATTATTTGATCAAATAATAAAAACGGGTGTACAGTCATGATTGACAGCTGTGTTAGCGAATGAGTATGCAGGAGATGGAGTATGGGCGGGACCTTGGTCAGGGGAGTCAAACAAGGGGCCGACCTACACCATGTCACCAATGTAAACAGTGCACCTTCCTTACAAAGATACACTCAATATTGTAGAAAAATCCACACTAGTATTAATATAATACAGGTTTGCAGTGTTTATAAAGAGGTCCAGCAGGAGGCGCTGTAGAGCGGCAGAAATATCGTTCATAAACGCTGCTTTATCAGGAAAGATAAAGAAAGATTCGATTAAAATAACATCGAAACTTTTCTAAAGACGGTCAGTTCCCTTCACATACACTCATATAAAAACACCCGTGCCGCGTTTTGACTTTGAAACGGTCAGTGCTCGTGTTTATTCAGCGATGTCAAAGCCTTTTGGAGAATCTATTAGTGGCGGCCAGTGTTGATATTGTGAACCAATGTGTGGGAAACACTGTAATATCATTTGACAGCTATCAACTATATACCTCTCCATCTTCACCGTCACGCTCAGTAACACACGTGCAACAGTGAAAAGACCCTCTCAAACAGTGTCGCGCCGCGTTCCCAACGTTGTTTAAGCGACATACACCGGTATTGCGGTATATTAAAAATTCATATCATAAAAATAAACTCCGGTATTCGGTATGAACCGGTATAACGCCCTGCACTAAGACCAAATGCAAGCGAATCAGGAGGACGTGAATCACAGATGCATCCTGATCTCAGGAGGCTTTATAAAGTAAACACTGTCCACCATTATAGACGGGTGACATGGAAAACCAAAGCGAACTGCAGCATAATCATGCCTTTTGTCTGTGAATGGTTTGCGGTTGGTCTCGTTCCTGTTGTAAACTGGCCGTTACATTAATTACAAAGTCGTAAAAGCACGACTACACACTCCAAACCCATCTGTCGTTACGTTGGGAGTTGTTTTATAGAGGAATGATGTAGGGATTGAGGAATAAAAGCAAGGGAATGCCCTGATATAATCCTCTTCTTCTTCCACATTGCGAGGCCAAATAAAAGATGTGCTCCATCATTCATTGGCGACTCTTACCGTTTGAATATCATCCAAGCAGATACTGAGAGCTTTTAGCGGCTCTATCCTGGGAGGTTTAGGGTGTCATGTGGACAGGAAGGTCAGTTGATCAGGATCAATACACTCAGCATTAGCCTCAACACGTTCCTTTCCATCGCTAAATTATGAGTCAAGGCAAGCGCTGCCTGCACTTTGAGCGAGCTGAAGGTTCCTGTTCCTCGCCAGTTCTGCTGACTGAAAGCAAATCTATGAGTGAAAGCGTGACCATCGGCAAAACACAACAAAAACAAAGGTCAGAGCCTCCATGCCTCTCCCATTGGGTTAGATGAATGTCAAGGAATGGTGCACGTGGGGTCCTGGTGGAGACTGAACGGCTCTAGACCTGTAATCAAGCATTTGCATGTAATAAATGATTTGCATGTCACGACACGCAGGCTAAACTGTGTTAAACACCAGCAAGATGATATTCCTGTAAGTCATGTATCAGGGATTTGCATCTTCCCCATGCATCTTCACTCTACAGTCACTTGGTACTAATGATGTCCATTTGCATCAGGGTTATTATAGTCATGTAAAACTAAAACCATAAAATATATTTTTGTTACTTGAAGTAAAATAATAATAAAAACGATATACTATAAACTAATTAAATAATATAAATAACACTGACTTGCATATCAAATGTATTCTCATCAAAACGTCTAAAACTGCCTAGAAGTGTGACACACACACTGCACTGCACATGTGTGCAACGTACTTTCTAAATCAACTGTGGGTGTGGTTGTATTCAACACTTTTTAAATTCCTATATTTAACAGATTATTCAAGCTCTGCACCAGCTCTTTCAACTGGACAGAAAAGTTGCATATTGACTCTGTGACTCGAGTCTTGTAGAATGAAAACTCTGCAGGATTTAAAGGTGAAATATTATGCCTATTTTCACAATATGTAATATAAATCTTTGGTGTCTGTGAAATTTCACCTCAAAATATCAGATAATTTATTAGAGCTTGTCAAATTTGCCCCTTTTTGTGTGTGAGCAAAAACACGCACTTTTTGTGTGTGTCCCTTTAAATGCAAATGAGCTGTAGCTCCGCCTCCGTTCAGAAGAGGACGGAGTCTTTACACAAGCTTCAGAAACTCCAGCAATAACAGGCCAGTCTCACTCATCCAGAATCCCAGAATAACCAGTAGCGAGTGCAGCCTTACGGAGAAACCCAGGAAGAGTTTCTGAATGTTAGTGGAGACATTTATGACCACATCAAAAATGTGATATTGATTTAACACAAACGTTCAATCAACAAAATTGTATGCAGTTGTAATTGTATCAATTCAGATGCACCTTCTACACCTCTACAGTGCAAAGATGAATTTTGTTGTTAGTGATTTCATTCGATTGTTAACAGCTCAATAGTGTTTTATTATTCTAACTGTATTTATTGATTAGATAAGACATTTCCCAAGCAGTAAATGTGTATCTTTTAGTCTCAACCCCTCAAAGTCTTAGTCTTTTCTTGGTCTCAACACACACACTTGTCCAAATGCAAATGTCTTGGTCTTGACTACAACACTAGTGAGGAACATTTAAATAATCTAAAGAACCCTTTTCCCACTATAATCCAATGGAAAGTTTCCATGGATGTTAAAGGTTCTTCATGGAAGCATTAATGCCCCTAGAGTAGGGGCCGTGAGAGACCACGCACCTGATATCCGAGAACTCAAACACTGACACTTGTCCATGGACAGTAAAGAGGGGGAAATGTCTGCTGGAGGCTTTCAGAGAGCCTTTAATAACATTGCCAGGCGATTGGCTGCCAAGTTCAAAGATGGCCAGACCCCGGGACATTAATGGAGCCGGAGAGTGCAGCCGAGACACAAAGCTGAAGGCCAATTATCGGCTCCTGAATTATGAATGATGGAGATTTTCCAGCTCGGACATATCACAGCACGTCATGAGCGCAGATCGGATCACTGGAACGCTATGAGGCTGTTGCACATCAACAACAATCACGAATAGAGACCGAAGAAAATGTGTGTATGTGTTAAGCATTCAAACAGAAAAAAAAAACCATCTGATCATGATCTCTAAGGAATGAAGACTATACCGTGAGGTAGTCCGCCCTATAAAATAACATGACCTTTGACCCCATCTTCATTAAATTGATCCCAGTTTACCCAAGCCTCATGTTGTTCAAACCCTTAAGACTGTATATCCTCGTCGGAGAGACATTAGTCAGAGTGACAGTAAATCTCTAGAGACTTTCACAGGGTTTTTTTTTTTTTTTTTTTTTTGCTTGTTTGTTTTTTATGATCAAAATGACTGTGGCTGAAATTTCCAGAATTCTGTGGAAAATTTCTTTGGAATTTTTTTTTTTTTTGTTACCATATTATTACACTAGATGTACAATAGTCATACATAACAGAAAAAAAAAGAAAGAAAAAATCCAGAAAGCATTTTGTCTTAATTCAGGTACAAAAAAAACAAACAAAAAAACACCTCATATTCTTTACTGTATGTACTAAATATACTGATCCTTATTAAAGCTACACAAATGAATCAGTCGAGAGCAGTGTGTGATTTTCTCTGTGTTGTTTTTTGATTAACATGAATGACACAGACGAGAGCAGGTTTATTAGGCTGCTGTCACTTTAAAGGGATAGTTCACTTTAAAATGAAAGGTAGCCCATGATTTACTCACCCTGAAGTCATCAGTGTATAAATACACCTAAAAATACATTTTAAATATCAATATTTTAAACTTTATCGACTAAAAGTTTAGTCGATTTAGTCATACGGCCGTCTTCCGGGAGACGGCTGTACGCATCGATTTACGGCGAAAGAGTAACCCTTGACCCGACGCACAACGTAATGACGAACGCGGAAGCACAGAGGACAAAACACCAGTCACGAATTAGAAATGTAAAACGACAATTTTGAAAGAGAAATGTGGAGGAGCTTGAGTTTGTTACCCAGCGCTGTGTGTTTGACACACAGTGTCAAGTGTTACCTAAGTGTACGGTCCAACCGCGAGCAAAACACAGAGAAACACAGAGAAATGGAAAATCACAGCAATGAGTATTTTTTTTTTTATGTTTGTTCAAAAATCTGACTCGGACGCAATAACCCAGCTTGTAGAATTGAAAATTAAACTGAGAAGCAATTATCCGTTTGTGAATTATTCCAAAGAAATTGAAAATGAAAGTTTGAAGCCAATTTTTCATTTGGTTAATTTTGATGGTGCAAATTGAACAAAGAACTGCAAAGCGTTACACGGACCGTGGAGGAGCTTGAGTTTGTTACCCAGCGCTGTGTGTTTGACACACATCGTCAAGTGTTACTCTTTTGGCGTACGGCCGTCTGCTGGAAGATAGTTATTTTAGTCCATAAAGTTTTAAATATGGATAATTTTCTTACACTAACTCATCGCTTCACTTCAGAAGGCCTTTATTAACCCGCCAGAGCCTGTGGAGCACTTTATGATGGATAGATGCACTTTTATGATGGATAGATGCACTTTTATGATGAATAGATGCACTTTTATGATGGACAGATGCACTTTTATGATGAATAGATGCACTTTTATGATGGATAGATGCACTTTTATGATGAATAGATGCACTTTTATGATGGATTGATGCACTTTTATGATGATAGAAGCACTTTTATGATGAATAGATGTACTTTTATGATGAATAGTTGCACTTTTATGATGGATAGATGCACTTTTATGATGGATAGATGTACTTTTATGATGAATAGTTGCACTTTTATGATGAATAGATGTACTTTTATGATGAATAGTTGCACTTTTATGATGGATAGATGCACTTTTATGATGAATAGATGCACTTTTATGATGGATTGATGCACTTTTATGATGATAGAAGCACTTTTATGATGGATAGATGCACTTTTATGATGAATAGATGCACTTTTATGATGGATAGATGCACTTTTATGATGGATAGATGCACTTTTATGATGGATAGATGCACTTTTATGATGAATAGATGCACTTTTATGATGGATTGATGCACTTTTATGATGGATAGAAGCACTTTTATGATGGATAGATGCACTTTTATGATGAATAGATGCACTTTTATGATGGATAGATGCACTTTTATGATGAATAGATGCACTTTTATGATGAATAGATGCACTTTTATGATGGATAGATGCACTTTTATGATGGATAGATGCACTTTTATGGTGAATAGATGCACTTTTATGGTGAATATATGCACTTTATGATGATAGATGCACTTTTATGATGGATAGATGCACTTTTATGATGGATTGATGCACTTTTATGATGAATAGATACACTTTTATGGTGAATAGATTCACTTTTATGATGAATAGATGCACTTTTATGATGGATAGATGCACTTTTATGGTGAATATATGCACTTTATGATGATAGATGCACTTTTATGATGGATAGATGCACTTTTATGATGGATTGATGCACTTTTATGATGAATAGATACACTTTTATGGTGAATAGATGCACTTTTATGATGAATAGATGCACTTTTATGATGGATAGATGCACTTTTATGATGGATTGATGCACTTTTATGATGGATAGATGCACTTTTATGATGAATAGATGCACTTTTATGATGAATAGATGCACTTTTATGGTGAATAGATGCACTTTTATGATGAATAGATGCACTTTTATGATGGATAGATGCACTTTTATGATGAATAGATGCACTTTTATGATGGATTGATGCACTTTTATGATGATAGAAGCACTTTTATGATGAATAGATGTACTTTTATGATGAATAGTTGCACTTTTATGATGGATAGATGCACTTTTATGATGGATAGATGTACTTTTATGATGAATAGTTGCACTTTTATGATGAATAGATGTACTTTTATGATGAATAGTTGCACTTTTATGATGGATAGATGCACTTTTATGATGAATAGATGCACTTTTATGATGGATTGATGCACTTTTATGATGATAGAAGCACTTTTATGATGGATAGATGCACTTTTATGATGAATAGATGCACTTTTATGATGGATAGATGCACTTTTATGATGGATAGATGCACTTTTATGATGGATAGATGCACTTTTATGATGAATAGATGCACTTTTATGATGGATTGATGCACTTTTATGATGGATAGAAGCACTTTTATGATGGATAGATGCACTTTTATGATGAATAGATGCACTTTTATGATGGATAGATGCACTTTTATGATGAATAGATGCACTTTTATGATGGATAGATGCACTTTTATGATGAATAGATGCACTTTTATGATGGATAGATGCACTTTTATGATGGATAGATGCACTTTTATGGTGAATAGATGCACTTTTATGGTGAATATATGCACTTTATGATGATAGATGCACTTTTATGATGGATAGATGCACTTTTATGATGGATTGATGCACTTTTATGATGAATAGATACACTTTTATGGTGAATAGATTCACTTTTATGATGAATAGATGCACTTTTATGATGGATAGATGCACTTTTATGGTGAATATATGCACTTTATGATGATAGATGCACTTTTATGATGGATAGATGCACTTTTATGATGGATTGATGCACTTTTATGATGAATAGATACACTTTTATGGTGAATAGATGCACTTTTATGATGAATAGATGCACTTTTATGATGGATAGATGCACTTTTATGATGGATTGATGCACTTTTATGATGGATAGATGCACTTTTATGATGAATAGATGCACTTTTATGATGGATAGATGCACTTTTATGGACTTCAAAACAGAAACAGCCATTCACTGTCATTATAAAGCTTGGAAGAGCCAGGATTGATGGAAGAGCTCATTATTTCTGCCTTAAATTATTACATTGTTTAAATTAATGAATTTTTAGCTAACTGTGATTTTGTATATGTACATTTCTGAGATACATAACTTAGACAGTTTCCTCTGATAACAGACTCTAAATTGCATTTAGACTCATGCACTCTCTGTAAAGCTGCTTTGAAACGATGTGTATTGTGAAAAGCGCTATACAAATAAACGTGACTTGAACTGAATTGAATATTTGACCATTCAAATGTGTGATAGTTGGCTTCAGGTGTGTGTTACTCAGCACTATATAGTTCTTTTTTCATGGCTTATAACTCTCTTTAACATCAGACGGGTCTCGTGCTTTATGTCCTCATTCATGCACATCTCTTTTACACACTAAAATATCAACAAATTTAAGTAGTACTGCCTTTTTTGCAATAATTTTAATAGCGAATTTCGTCGGATTGCAACAAAAATGCATCATTTTGTTGACTTTTCCACCTGCAACTGGAGGGAATTATATAAGAAAGATACCGGATAAATTAAGAAAGTAGCTTGAGACTGAGACTGTCAGTCACTTCTGCTAATCTGACATTAAAACGTGTCTAAACCAACACGAGGGTGAGAGGGTTTCCCCTTTAGACCTACTCTACCAAACACATAAAACACATATATAGTCCTCCACCATTTCAGGGTTGATTTCAGCTGGCAGTCTTAGTGAATGAGTAACAGCAGAGTAAAGTGTGAACGTGCGCAAAACCCCGTGAGCTTCACAATGAAGACAAACACCAGTCAGACTCTTATGTCATGTCCTCGGGACTCGAGTAGTTTCCCTTCATGAATCATGGCTGAAGCGACTGCATGTGTTGGTAAAGCCTGGACTCGACTGCATGATGCAACAGTGCTTCATGAATAGGGAAGTCCAGAGATGCTGTTGCTATTTATTTTCTCTTTGGCTCAGAGGAAGGAAAGTTCCTCTATTAATCCATCAAAACACAAACGCATCTTTAAAACGCATGTTAAGGCCCGTTCAGACCAAGAGCGATAACTATAAAGATGACTATATTAGCGCACACACCGGTGGACGATGTCGTGTTGCTAACTCTAAGCGCGTGCTTGTCTGTCACTTTAAACGCTCGAGCTCGTTACAGCAGGATGGATTCTGATTGGCTGCCAATGTTTTTATCGTATGTGTTTAATCTTAGCTAATATTAATTTCAACATTTACTCATACGTTATCAAAATCAAAGGTTGTATTTGTTAACATTAGTTAATGCACTGTGAACTAACACAAACTGCTGTATTATTACTATAACTAACATTAACAAAGATTAATAAATACTGTAACAAATGTATTGCTCATTGTTAGTTCATGTTAGTTAATACATTAACTAGTGAACCTTATTGTAAAGTGTTCCCACCATATCTTTATCATTATCTTTATAGTTATTGTCCTTGGTGTGAACAGGCCTTTATTCTTCATAATAATGCATCATAACTGACTCTGCACTCCTGTATGACACGCCCACTTCTCACCATCCAATCAAATCGTGTGTGTCTTTCATTGAATGTGTGCTGAGTGTTATGTTTAGTGTTGATGTTTATGTTGTTATGTTTATGACTCTCCGAACAATGACGTTTGTTTGAGCAGCCTCGACCAATCACACGAGTTTGGGGGCGGAACCATCTTTTTGACAGATGGGAATGTTTGAGAAGCACGTTTGGTTATTTTTGCAATGCAATTTGGCATTTGCCATCTACAGCAGGGGTGTCTCACTCAGGTCCTGGAAGGCCTGCAGAGCTTAGTTTGAACATTAATTAAACGCACCTGATCCCGCTCATCAAGTTCTTCAGGTTTATCTGTAAACTACAGGTTTGTGTGTTGGAACATCACCTCTTTAGGACTGTTTTACACCTCTAATGTACAGTAATCGCACCTGAGTGATCAGAACTGATGAAACTGATATATATACATCATATTCTGGTAAAAAAAAAACATTGTTAACACTTTACAATAAGGTTCATTAGTTAACATGACCAAACAATGAATGACTGTATTGTTATTAATTAACTTTAACAAAGATTAACAAAAACAGTAACAAATGTATTGCTCATGGTTAGTTCATGTTAGTACAGTATCTTTGCTAACGTTAATTAATAAAAATACAGTCATTCATTGTTTGTTCATAGTGCATTAACTAATGTTGACAAGATTTTAATAAAGCATTAGTAAATGTTGAAATTAACATTAACAAAGATGCTGTATAAGAGCAGTTCATTATTAGGTCATGCTAATTAATGTATTTAACTAATGTTAACTAATGAACCTTATTGTAAAGTGTTACCAAAGCATTTATCTTCATCTATTCATGAGATTCCCAGATGTTTTCCCTTCTCCCTGCTAGCGGATGCACAAAGAAAGAAAAGGAAAGCACATATACGCACAAACACACACGCAATCGACACACACACACAACCATTACGACATCACTTACTTTGGAGGACCACGGCTGCAGGCAGTTGGCATAGCAACGGACGAGGAAAGCCATTTCCCAATAAAAAAAGGGAAACTTTCCAGTGAAAAAAAAAAAAAAAAGGAAGAGCGAGTTCCTCTCAGAATCCAAACAGATAAACGCTTGACCCGGCCGAGAGAAACGAGCGAATCACGTATCCATCGCCAGAACTGAGCCTTGCAGGATCCAAAACTTCATCTCCACACGAGCTCATGAACTCCTGGAGTCCGGGATGAGGACGGGATATAAACTAGCATGTGTGCACAACTACATGCAAACCGGCGTCCGCATGCGTCTGGTCCAGAGTGAGCTTCTCTGTGGAGAGCAGCAGAATCCAGCGTTCCCCGGAGACCTCGAGACTCACGCATCGATCGAGGATCTGCCGCTGAAGACGAGCGTCTGGGAGCGAGAGGGACAGAGAGAGAGAAGCCGGCAGAAAACATGACATCACCTGCGCTGGGAGGAGGGCGGGGTAAGATGGGCCAACTGCATTAGAGCCATTGGCTGAGAGGAGGAGTGGAAACACGAGCGTCTTTATTGATCAGAAAGCGGCCAGCGTCTTCTGCACTGCAAAACATGCTTCTCTTACTTAGTGTGTCCAAATATCTAAACATTCTTACATCAAGATGCATTTACTAGATGAGTGAAATGACATGAGAAATGATATCTTGTTTAAAAAAAAAAAAAAAATGTAAAAGTGAGTGAGTTTTTGCTTAAAATAAGCATAATTATCTGCCAATGGGGTTAGAAAAATAACCTTGTTTTCCATTTGAACTGGGATTCAATTCCTCCTCAAGAGAAGGAGAGGAAACGAGCGTTTTTATTGATCAGAAAACACACACACACACACTCCATAAACGAGCGTAAATCACTGCGGATGGTGAAAAGTACTCGTTATGCTAATGTGTTTTGTGAGCGTGACAAAGGAGCGCGAGAAAAAAAAAAAGGGGGGGGGGGGGGGGGGGGAAGAGATGAACCTCTCAAGCACTTGATCCTGTTATTAAGTCAGGAATGCTGGGAACACAATGGCATTAAAGCACACACGACACACACGTCATGTTCTTCTGCACACACACTGGAACTCTGATGATGGGATGCATTGGGAAGCGCATCCGATTCCCTCGGCTCAGAAGCTGAGGCATGACATCATCTCTTTCAGAGGCAGCCAATCAGAGCGCAGCACATGGAGCTTCCCGAGGAGTGAGCGAGGCACATAACACACATTTTGGTGTGAAGGATTATGGGGATTGCTACACACTGCTACACACAATGCCTGAGACCTGAGAATCCTACGACCATGTCTCTGCAGGGTTTCATCACACACATTCATTCGGATGAGGACATTAACTGAACACAGAAATGGCATAAAGAAATGCAGTCCTCCATGAGCTCAGACCATCAACACAACATACTACAGGTTTATTATCCATCACATTTTCAGATTTGCCATAAAAAGCATATTTAGCTCATTTATTTCAAGAAAACACAGAAACAAACCACTAATACATTATAATAAATGCAATAACAAGAATAAATTCATTTGCTTAATATAATATAATATTCAGATGGTTTTGATGTTTCCCCAAACAAATTTTATTTATTTTTTTCATATATTTGAAAATGGTGATATATACTTTTTCAATGTCCACTTTATGCAGAGTCAACTATTAGTGAGCCATTCATATGGTGAAATGTGTCATGTGACAGAAAATATTACACAGGGAGACTTGGTGACGCTATAATACTATATTTGTGTTGTTTTTTTTGCATGATGCGTGTAGTAAAACTTGTGAGATTTAATTATTAAAAATAAAAAGTATGAAGCCATGGCATTCCTGAAGAGTGAAACACTGTGACACTATCAAAACATCCTGACACAATAATACTGACTCAACCAATGGGATGGGTTTGGGGGAGGGGCTATCTGTCTGTTTGACCAATGGCAGACGGGAAATGTTCAGAAGAAAAAATGCATCACACATGTGAGTCTCCTAAACGAGTGTCGCGTCAAGTCTTTTCACGTGATGGAAACGCCTGATGCCTTGCATTAAATGTTATGATTTTATTCAAAAAGATACAGAATATAAATATGCATGATGTTAAAATATGTTCTCAGAACTGTACACTGATTGTGTATGGACAGGTTATGGGGTCTCCACATATTTCTGCCAAATTGGGTTATTTTTAACCCAGTGTTTTTTTTTAAGAGAGTAGACATTTAAATGTCTAAGTAGAACAGTTAGTTTTCCGCTGTGAAACGCCAGCTTCAGGCAGGGTTATTGAGTGCATGAGAAGAAGTGGTGCAGATGTAGAGCGTAAACATGATAGACACAACGGATGTGCTTCCTTTCTGAGAGACTGAGCGTCACGAGCGCTGGTTCAGAAGCCTCGACTCGCGCGCAGGGGGCAAAAAATATATGTTTTTTATAATAAATTAATAAAAATGGAAATCAGTCCAAATCTATCAATATAAAATACCTGCATGGGTCACAAAAAATAGATTTGGGTATCTAAATATACTTTAAAACTACCTGTTTGCCTTAAGTAGCTAAAAAATATCCTTTTTTTATAAGCGTCATGTTAGCATCATGTTAATTGTGTTAGCATCAGCTTTGCCACTGCAAGCACCACTTCACATTTTCTTCAGGAAATGTACATTTAAGACACACAGCGCATCAGTGTGACAGTGGCGTCTCCAGGCTGATTAATGCGTCTGTGACACTCACTAATGAGTCTGTGTGTACAAGGGTCTCACTGTCTCAAGCTTTCAGAAGAGTGACAGAGACAATAACACACACGCACACTTGATATCAGTTTCATCATGCTAACTAAACATCATTGTGAACGTGCACTAGCAGCTCACTAGAGCAACATTCAAATGAAGCAAGTGACCTGACTGGTTAAAGTCCCCCTGTGGTGGAAATCAAACTTTTAATGTAGTTTATATGTCTATGCGGTGTTTTTAATATGTTTGATATGTGTAAATTCATAAGTCGACAGCATTGCTGAGTATTTTCTCCTTAAAACTGCAGTGAACCAAAGACAGTCTCAAACACACGCTTTGAAATCGCTGGTGTTTCTGACGTCACAAACTACCTTGTAACCAATCAGATCAACGTGTGATCGTCAACCAGTGGATCTCTGAGCTGAGTGAGTGAATGAGTGGAGGCGGGGCTCATTTGCATATTCATAGATCCGCGCATACTAAATGAGGCAAGGGTGTCGAGTTACATTCAAGATATTTTAAGGCATGAAGAAACTTGGGTTGGTGTTGGACGCCTCCTGTTTTCTCTGATTAAATGTGTTCGTGTTTATCGGGCTGTGGTTTGTCTGAGAAGTGATGTACATCAAGATGGACAGAGATGTGTAAAAAGATATTTTATCCATATCCATTTTAACCAATTAAATCATAGAAGGAATAGGCCTTTTATAGCTAATATAGGCAGTTTAACATAGGACATATATGTTTTTAAAGATTTTTTAACAGTTATAGCGCCATCTATGGTCCGATCTTCATAAATGTTTGCTTGCTTGTTTAGAATCACATGTCGCATATGCTCACCAATTTTCGCGAAGTCACGAGTTTTCGTTTTGGAGTTACAGGCTTTTGTGTGCATTTTCTAAATGACCCTGTTATAGCAACCCAAAGGGTAAAGTTCAACTTTTTGGATTATAATGGATCTGGACTGTCCAGAGAATTGTAATGGTTTTATTCAGATTGATTAAAAACCTAGGACTAGTTTGAAAAAGTAGGTTTTTACATAATCGTGAATATTTAATGAACGATTTGATTGACAGCAGTGGTTCAAAGTTGTTCAGTATGAGGAGATCTATCAAATGATACGCATATTGTGTGGATGTGTGAAGTACTGCGTGATTAAAGAGCCGAAACGAAGTTTTCGTTTTGATTGGCACCTTGGACAAAGACAGTGCATACCAATTTTCAAGTCAATCGGACTAACTGTTGGGGGGGTTATAGCCATTTACATGTTTTTTTTTTTTCTGTTATAGTGCCTAATCTATATGTTATCGCACCTTAAAAAAAAAAAGTGTCTAATCGCCATGTTTTTTTTATTACTGTGACCTCGAATTGAGCTCATACATATGCGTACCAAGTTTGGTGAATATGTCTCATTCTGTTCTCTAGTTATGTTAATTTTACTAAAAGTGGCTCCGCCCACTTCAAACGTTTTGGCGCACATTAACGACCGTGAATCAAAATATCAACTTTGTTCTTTTTTTTTTTATATAATTATTGATATTCAGACTCCAGAGATTATTTCTGTCCATCTCTCCCCAAATTGAGACCTAACATCTGGCCAAGTTTCAAGTCTCTAGCACTTACATTTCGGTCTGCACGATCAGTTTTACGGCAGAAGAAAAATAATAAAAACCCGCACAATTACGTGCTTGAACCCCTAATTAAAGATTTAAATTGATCGAATTGAATAAAAAAAATATCGGAAATGAAATCGGAGATATAAGTGACAGCATGAGTCACATGGACTCTTGTTATGATGCTTTCGTGTGAACTCTTCAGTCTCCAGAAAAGGACAAGCGGATCATTCTTCAAAGTTGCTCCTGTTGTGTTCCATAAAAAAATGAATAGAAAGTCATGCGAGCTTGTAAAGGCATGAGGATGAGAAAATGACGACTGATGTTTATGTTTGCATGGTGGACTTTGAGGTCCAGCGCTAGGAAGTTAACGCCTGCAGGGCTGAGTTTGCACACATCACTTCCTGCTATTTTCTCAGCTCCTCACACACACACACACACACACACACACACACACACACACACACACACACACACGGACACACACGGACACACACACACACGGACACACACGGACACACACGGACACACACGGACACACACTTCCTGTAGAGTGTGCTGGGATCTGAAGCGAGTGAAAATCATCCAACATGAGAGATGATCTCTGCTTTGAGTGGATGAAAACATGAGCTGGGGGGGGGCAGGGCTGATGTGGCATGATGTCATCCTCTAAAATTAGACCTCCAGCACAAACAGCAGAGATTCTCCTCATGAAGCTTCCAGCCGCTCTCGTGCAGACTAATGATGAAAGCCCAGCAAACCTGTCCAGCTCAAGCAGAGCCTCATGAGTAGCCGTGTTTCCATTACCCTTCAAATTGCGCAAATTGAAATTGCGAATTGAAAATACGCTCAATGGAAAAGTTTCAGGGAATTAGAAAAAGGAATATTTCTCAAAACTGCAATGTAAACAGTTTTTGCACATTTACAGTCACCTGACGTAGATGATGAGGTGTGTTTGGACAGAAGACGAGACAGAGTTCTTCATTAAACTCATAAAAGACGAAAGAATTACAGGAATACTGGATTCTAAACCACTAAGAAATCCCACAATCAAGATCTTGAAGCAGATTTGAGGGAGAAACACCCAGAAACTCCTCGCCTTTCCTTGCCATTAATGCTTGGATGAAACACCCATGTCTCCTTCGATTAAATATAATGTCTAGTGCGGTGGCTGGGATATATGTAAACCTACAAACATCTGTTGCCATGATTATTGGAATGATTTATCGTGAGAGGGAAAAAAATGATGTTTCATTCGCATAACATCAGTTACTGGAAACGCCGTCATTTCGCAATAGTTTTTAATCGACATTTAGAAAATATCGCAAAAGTTTTGCGCCAATCTGTAATGGAAGCGCGGCTACTGACTGATATCAAGCGTGAAGCGCATAAGAGACTCACAGTTGATTCCACTGGAGTTTGTCCTTAGCGTGTTGCTAAGCTAAGAGAAATACGCAGCACACATAAGTGTGTAAAGGAGTATTCGTTCACAACCTTTTTTGCATCGCGATCCCATGAACTGAAACAAGAACTGTGAGGCGTCTAAACATTCCCACCTCTATTTATATGCTTAGGCTTTTCCAGTGTTTCCAACATAGACTGTATTAAATATGGACGTAGTTGTGCGTGACGTCACTCGTAGTGTTTCTGAAGAGCGTTTTTGAAGCCCAAAGTGGGCGGAGCCTGCCGTCGCCATCTTGGCCGCGCGTCACTCCCGTATAAACGAAAATGGGCAAATACTGATACACTACAGAATGTTTCAAGGCAGCTTTACATTAATAAACACTGTTGTTGTTGTAAAATTCATCAGTTATGAAACAAATTCAATTTCAGCTGTAAAGCAGCTCTACAGAAGACACTAGAGTCATTATACAGACATATTCAGTTCAGTTCAATAACAGTCTCGATGTTGTAAAGTTAGTGTCATTATCCAGCTCAAGTTAATATTATCAATATTAATCAATTATTGATATTTTGTGCCAAGCTTTTCATCTCATGAAGCACGTGACGCTATATTAAAGTGCTAATAACCAAAAGAGCGATCGGGTTGTACCTGTTTCTGCTCGCACATAGAAAGCATTTTTGGCAAATTTCTTGGCAATGGAAATTTGGTGCATTCCTTAAAAAGAAAAATTTCTGATTGAAAACCAAGCGGTAACTTTCCAGTCTCTCTTGAAACCAACACTTAAAGGACAATTCCAGTATTTAACACTTTGAGTCTATTTTGTAGTTTGTTTCGGATGAACAAGAGTGGTGGACAAAGAAATTTTGACAATGGTTCCTGTCTCGACTTTTTTACTATTTTAGAATTGCCCATGACCGCTTTAGAATGGGAGACTATGGCCATGCACAAACATGCTCTTAAAACAACCCTTAACGTTCGTTTTCAAAACTGTTCAACTCACCGAGTGGTTAGTGGTGTTCGTTGATGTTCCAAAACAAGTAGCGTAGCGAAATACAGTTTCTGTCGTGTTTTATTTGCCATTTTGTAAAATCCCATTGATTTCCGTTGGAGGACTCATTGCTCGTTGATATTACTGCGCTACCGGAGACGGAAAGGGGGCTGTTTACATTTGGTTGTAGTCTTTTAGGTCTTTTCACTCGGTTCTCTCTCAGAAGATATATAAAATCTATATGATAAGCAAGTGCATCATGAATCCACAGGTATCCACACATATACCTGCGTGATTCGCCATAGACATAAACACGCAGAAGTAGCTCCGGCTACAGTGTTCTTCCTCAAGACGCATGCAATTCTGCTTATTAAAGGACAATTCCGGTATTTAACACTTTGAGTCTATTTTGTAGTTTGTTTTGGATGAACAAGTGTGGTGGACAAAGAAATTTTGACAATGGTTCCTGTCTCGACTTTTTGACTATTTTAGAATTGCCCATGACCGCTTTAGAATGGGAGTCTATGGCCATGCACAAACATGTCCTTAAAACAACCCTTAATGTTCGTTTTCAAAACTGTTCAACTCATCGAGTGGTTAGTGGTGTTCGTTGATGTTCCATTTTGTAAAATCCCATTGATTTCCGTTGGAGGACTCATTGCTTGTTGATATTACTGCGCTACCGGAGACGGAAAGGGGGCTGTTTACATTTGGTTGTAGTCTTTTAGGTCTTTTCGCTCGGTTCTCTGTCTCTCAGAAGGCTAGCGTGAGCAGAGCAACGGAAGTTGCCGAAGAGCGGAAGTTTATACGTGGTTGTGAGGTATCTGAAAAAATAGTTCCACTATAGAAAAATAAACGGATTGAAATCATACATTGCGCCGATATATTTGTTTTTAATCATCAACGAACACCACTAACCACTCGGTGAGTTGAACAGTTCTGAAAACGAACGTTAAGGGTTGTTTTAAGAGCATGTTTGTGCATGGCCATAGACTCCCATTCTAAAGCGGTCATGGGCAATTCTAAAATAGTAAAAAAGTCGAGACAGGAACCATTGTCAAAATTTCTTTGTCCACCACTCTTGTTCATCCAAAACAAGCTACAAAATAGACTCAAAGTGTTAAATACCGGAATTGTCCTTTAAGTGACTTAAACTGCAGTTCATCGACTGGCCACTAGAGACAGGCTCCAAAAGAGAGTCTATCCCATAGATTCACATGTTAAAATGCCCAACTTTACAGCAGAAAAATAGATATTTACATCCTGGAACTAAAAGTGGTGTTGGTCTATATAGCTAATGTTGCCCTTCATGACGACTGTGAGGGGGGTGAATATTTTTATAACTCATCCGTTTAAATGATATTAAGTCTTAAAATTCTGCATAATTAAGGGCGTGGCCACTTGAGTGACAGGTACTAGCCGTTTGTCTGCTGTCTGTTAGCGGCACGTCAAATGTCCATTCTGTCCTTTTGTTGTGTATTTTTAACAAAGTGCAAATGCTCTTATATTATACACAAGCCAGTTTTTACATCTACAGAGGCAGAAAATATGTTTTCATAATATGTTTCAAGATCTTTCCAAAGGACTATAGAGGTGATGCCAACTGAAGAAAGAACAAGTATTACCACTTATGAAACATTACGTTTGTGTATTACTACTAAAGCACTTTGCTGTACTATATCTCTTCAAGTTGAAGACAAAAACTACACAGTGAGGCACTAGAGTCCCGATGACACACAACCCTAGCCATCGCGCTGACTGCATTAGCGGAGCATGAGTGTTACTCATACACAAATGACACGCTTGTGACACACTGCACTGTCACACTGCACTGTCACTATCAGTTTAAAGTCTTTTCAACACCGACTCAACAGCAGACACAGGCTCTCTGACACTGTCCGGATACTGTTGCACAGTAAACACAAAGATGCATCCATTCAAGTGTGGTTATAATCCAATATATGGACATCTGATCTACGTATAAGCGCATACATCTGATTCTCCTTTCCATTCAGGAGCACGGATACTTGTTTTCAGCTCCATGAATTAAATTTAAAAACATATCTTCACTAGTGAAAGGCTGCATTGTTTCTCAGCAATGAGGTGATAACGTTGCTGTTTTTGAAGTAATTAAACTCACAGCTTGAGGTTTGTATAGAGACGCAGGTAATCACACACTTAATTAATTCAAATAAATGTAAACTTACTTTATTTCAGAATTCTAGATCTAATGACCTGTAGATAAAATCAAATCAAAACCTGAGGATCAATCATGTTACTCGTATCAAAAGCGATCACCCGAGGAGTCACTCTAGTTCTGATGGAGATTAATGTAAACAGATGTCAGATACGAGTAGGTCTTAAAGTCCCCCTGTGGTGAAAATCCAGCTTTTAATGTTGTTTATGTGTCTATGTGGTGTTTTTAATATGCTTTAAGACAAACCATGTGTAAATTCATAAGTCGACAGCATTGCTGAGTATTTCCTCCTTAAAACTGCAGTGAACCAAAGACAGTCTCAAACACACGCTTTGAAATCGCTGGTGTTTCTGACGTCACAAACTACCTTGTAACCAATCAGATCAACGTGTGATCGTCAACCAGTGGATCTCTGAGCTGAGTGAGTGAGTGGAGGCGGGGCTCATTTGCATATTCATAGAACCACGCATACTAAATAAAGCAAGGGTGTCCAGTTACATTCAAGATATTTTAAGGCATGAAGACATTTTTTTCACCGAAAAAACAACAACTTTTAAATATGTAATTATGGTGAGTTTTAAGGGATCAAATGATTGACTACAGGGGGACTTTTAAGGGAAGGGGTGGGACCAAAATAACAGATGGTCTGTGTAAACGCAGCCATAATAAACAGGTTTCCCAGCATGCAACTGATGTTTACACTTTTAAGGAAGTCTTACACATTTGTGGCTGCAGACTTTTAGACTTTTAACTTCAGGACACACCTTGGTTTCAGTTTATTTTGATGTTCCCTTTAACATGTTCTGTTGACTAAGTAACACTGCACAGACATCTCTACTAACTCTCATTAGAGTATTAGTAGAGTATTAGTAGACTGGTAGGGTTAGGGTTAGAATAAGTTGACATGTAGTTGCAAAGTTACTTATAGTCAGTATAATGTCTGTTGAAGAGCATCACAATAAAGAGTCAACAGATATTAAGCAGACACTCTACTAATACTCTACTAATACTCCAACACTCTGCTAGTACTCTACTAGTACTCTATTAATACTCTACTTGTACTCCACTCCGCCAATACTCCACCAATACTCTTCTGGCACTCTGCCGGTACTCCACCAGTACTCTGCTAGTGCTCTACTAATACTCCACCAGCACTCTGCTAATACTCTACTAATGCTCAACTAATACTCCACCAATACTCTACTAGTGCTCTACTAGTGCTCATTGGTACTCCACCAACACTCTACTAGTACTCTCCTAATACTCTCCTGATACTCTCCTGATACTCTCCTGATACTCTCCTGATACTCTCCTGATACATCACAATAAAGAGTCAACAGACATTAAGCAGACACTCTAATAATACTCTACTAGTACTCTACCAATACTCTACCAATACACTCCACCAATACTCCACCAATACTCCACCAATACTCCACCAATACTCCACTAGTGCTCATTGGTACTCCACCAATACTCTACTGGAGAAACACAGAAGCAGTGACAGCAGAAGCTGGAGAGCCATCGGAGCTTGACTGACATTCAGTGGCCCAGACGTGTTTGTCTGACAGGAAACAACACCACAGACGAGTGCTCTGCTCTAGTTTGCATACCTTGTTTACTTTCTCACTGCTGATCACTTCACATTTAAGCTGAGCCTGTATTGAACGCACAGCCATGGCCTGTCTATTCATGTACTCAAAAAGACATTAATTGGGGGTCAAATAACTGCCCTGATATCATCATCAAGAAAAAAGTCTTACTAAAAGAACAGGAAATCTTACATACTTTGGAGTTTTTTATTATTTCTTAGAAGAAAAAACAATATCTTAAAGGTTTCACTGCTTATATTTTGCGTGCCAAATTAATATCATGTGGTGCAACTCTCGAAAACCTTGAATGACATTTACTAATTAAGTAATGTTGAATGAACTTATGATTAAGATGCGCACACACACACACTCCATGTGAAAGTATGTTAATTTCTCTACTTGACATTTATTTGAATTAAAACTTTTTAAAAAAGCATATTATACAAACATGATGATAATAAAGATTTAAGATTTTCTTCTGTAAACATGAATAATAAAGAATTATGACATTCAAGAATGTTGCAGCATAACAGATACTGCCATAAAATGCATATATAAATATCGATATCTGCCAATAATGTCTTAGTAAGATGATATTTAAATGATTAGCTTTGATGATCAAAAGCGCTGTAGTTTAAAAAAATATTGCAATACAATGATGAATGAGAGATGAACAAACAAACCTTCCTCAAAAGCCTGATTATCATATTTGATACTCATAATTTTTTTTTAAACGTATGTATGATAATCAAGTAAAGCGAAGCTGCGTCCGTCTGAAATATTACTAACAATATTAAACAATATTCCTTGATAAATCAGAGCAGATTTGACAGCAGAAACACACGAGCTGAAGGAGGACGATTGTACAATTACACTAAAAGACTTTTACTTGATAAAAGAGTCTAAACTCTCAATCAGAGACAGAAGGACTGGAGGAGGCTGTGTGCGACAGGTTTACTGATCATGTTGATCCTTTAGAGATCCCTTAGAAATATAAATGTGATACAGTAGACTTTATTGGGTAGTTTAATGTTCTTTGGCCTTGGATGTTCAATGAACGTGCTTATGTACACCAACACACGACACTGACCGGCTGAGAAAAACAAAGTGCACACACACACACACACACACACACACACACACACACACACACACACAGGAAACAGTACAGTACAGTCTCTGCTGCTAACTAACGGCACAAAGCCGCGTATCCCAGAACTGAGGAGTGTGTCCAGCAGATTACTGAGAAGTCTAACTGACAGAAAGATCATATCAGCGGAAGAAACTCATCAACACACGAGCGTGTTGAACTTCACTCGCCACATACAGCCATTTCTCAGACATTAGAAATCATATTATGTGACCCTAGACCACAAAACCAGTCCCAAGTCACACGGGTATATTTGTGGTAATAGCCAACAACACAAATTATACGATTTTTCTTTTATTCCAAAAAATCATTAGGATATTAAGTAAAGATCATGATCCATGAAGATATTTTGTACATTTCCTACCTTAAATATATCAAAAATGTATTTTTGTGAGTGAATGCAGCAAAATCGCTAACATAAATGAACAAATTTAAAGGAGATTTCCTCAATTTATAGATTTTTTTCAAATAGTTGTATCTCGGCCAAATATTGTCCTAACAAACCATACATCAATGGAAAGCTTATTTATTCAGCTTTCAGATCATATATATATACGTCTCAATTGCAAAATATTGACTGGTTTTGTGGTCCAGGGTCACATATAGACCGTTGAACCTCTAGAAATGATCTTATATTGGAGCTCTTACCGTGTCCGAGGCGTCCTGAGCGTCTACGATGAGCTGTCGTTCTCCTCCGGCGATCACCTTATGAAAGCGGCGCCGCGAGTGTCTCTGAGGTCCGTGTCTCTGCAGAGCGTCGTCGTCGCTCTCGCTGGCGTTCTCCACCTGTGAAGAAGAGCCGGCGTCAGAAGCCTCAGCATCTTGGTTGAACATCCAGTTCTTCCAGACCACCGAGAGCCTGTGGAGGCGCAGGAGACTCATGTGGACGGCATTCGGAGAGTCACGGGCCGAGAGAAAGCGAGTGTGTGTGTGTCGAGTCGAGGAGTTTAACACACAGCAGAACTGCAGTCAGGCCACAGCTTCCTGTAGGAAGCCGTAAATACACAAATATCCTCTGCGAGCTGAAGCAACAGGAGCCTCTGTAGCGTCGCCACATTAATCTGGACACATTTTAAAAACGGCGTTTTCGTTTAAAAGCGCTCTCCATCCACACTAGCGTTTACAGGCGTTTCCCAAAAGTTTCTCATTCACAGTGAAACGCCTGAAAACGCTAAATTCAGCTTACAGCGCACACGTAAACCCTCATGAAAGCTCACTGAGATGATGCAGACAGAACAAGACATCACGCAATTCTTCTGGCAGGATCATTTTATTTTGCTAAATATCTAAAACACAAACTCTCATGTTTCGCCGCAGGACAGCAGATGTGAGTGAGTTTTCTGTCATCTTTGCAGGACTGATATGAAGAGTGTGTGAAGTAACATATCTTAGCAACTGTGTGAAAGTGAATATAACAGGCACAATACCGCTATAAACAGTATCTATTGGTTCAATATGCGTCACATGACTAAACTTGCGTCATCGTTTTTAAATACCCCCGGTTTGTCAGTCCGCACTACAACACGAACACACCGTTCTCAGATTGATCCACTTTGGAGAGTTTACAAAAAGCTTTGTTTAATTTCATAAAAACGCCGTCTCTGTGTCGATGGAAGACAAAACGGATAGAAAAAAAGATGCGTTTTCAAAGCAAAACGTATTAGTGTGGACAAGGCCTTTAAAACTGAAAATAGCCAGCGTTAAAGGTGCTCTAAGTGATGTCACACGTTTTTTAGACCAAAACATTTTTTGTCACATACAGCAAACATCTCCTCACTATCCGCTAGCTGCCTGTCCCCTGAACACACTGTAAAAAAACGCGGTCTCTCTAGACACCACAGGCTCCACAAACGGCAACAAAAACAAACTGGGCTCACCCGCACCACGAAACACAACAAACAGTGTTCCAGCCAATCACCGACAAGAAGTATTTGAGGGGTGTGGTTTGGGGGTTAGTGCGCGTGCACATGAAGGGGGTGTGGAGGAGAGAGAACAGAGAAGCATGAAGAGGGAAGTTTGAATTATGGCCGACACACGACCAAAGAGACGACGTTCCGATGAACAAATTGTAAAGAAGAGGGACAAGGATAAGGAACGCGCGAAGTCCCGAATTTACATCTGAAAAACCCTCGAAATGTGGCGAGAACTCCGGCGGCACAAGGGCTTCCAATCAGACATTCAGTTGCTCTGTTTTTGCAGAACAGGTAAATCCATCTTTCTTTTTCTAAATTGACGTTCATGTTCGCCAAACCAACACAAGGATGTAATTAGCTAGAACTATGTAGTCAGCGTTAGCTTTGGTGAATACAACATATATGTTTCTAGCAGCTAGCGATCAATCTCTATTGTAAATGATCAAGCAAATTCACAGTAGGACGACAATTTGTGTGAATGAATGTTTTCACCCACTGTTTGTTATGGATTTGAATGTTCATTTATAGGCTATTGACAACTTTGACTAAATTTGTTTACGCCGCCGCCGTTGTTTATGCTCACTGGGAAACGCGAAGCTAACGTTACCTTGCTATTATTGCGTCCTTGAATGGGAGCTAACGTTATAGTTATAACCTCAGGTGGCGAAACGATTTTAAGACAATGTTTCTCTTTTTCTGCATTCTGTTCTGCAATATATAAAAGCATTTATCTAACTTGGTGACATTACACATTGAATGAAGTATCAGTAAAACTTAACTTTGTTTTTAGTGACTACTTTGACTTTCCTTTATGCCGGAAGGGAGGGGAGGAGGGAGGAGACGGGATGAGGAGGAGGGAGGGTCTAGCTAGCCTCCGTTTTGTTTGACAACAATTCGAATGTCATCACTCCCGGCATCACTTAGAGCACCTTCACATACGATCTTCACATACGAGTTGTGTGACCGATGTTTCCAGTTAATTAGTATGAAGCAGCTGAGAATTCTGGGAGTCACTGTGCTGCTTTTAAAGGGGTCCTATAATGCGCTTTTCACAAGATGTAGAAACTCTCAATGTCCCCAGAGAGAGAGTGTGTGTGTGTGTGTGTGTGTGTGTGTGTGTGTGTGTGTGTGTGTGTGTGTGTGAAGTTTCAGCTCAAAATACCCCACAGATATTTTTTATAGCATGTTAAAGTTGTCACTTTTTGAGGGCGAGCAAAAACGCACAGTTTTTGTGTGTGTCCCTTTAAATGCAAATAATCTGCACAGAGGGCGGAGCTTAAAGAGCTTGTGTGTGTGTGTGTGTGTGTGTGTGTGTGTGTGTGTGTGTGTGTGTGTGTGTGTGTGTGATATGACATGAAATGTTGGGGGATAATTAAATGATACTATTATATATGAAACTAAAAGCGCCAGTAGGTGGCAGTGTCGTAATAAGTTATTCACTGAATCATTCATTCAACTGATTCGTTCAAACCAGCTGATTCATTCATGAGTGTCCACTGACTTTATGACTGAGTCATTGAATCATTGACTCACCTGATTCGCTCAAAAACGATGAATCATTCGAGAACGAAACACCGCTATGTGTTGCTGGGAAACTTTTCTGCTTTGTTTTGGACTATTTTCATTGGCAAAATAGAGTAAAACAGTCAAAATTGACAACGCTGTGTCTAAAAATGGTCAATTCAAGATCAACTTGATTGTTTATTGAACTGATGTACAAAATGACTCACATTTGCAATTGTGCTGATATTCGAGAAAACCGTGCTCTCGCTCTGTGTGATATTGCTTGATTATAATATACTATAAACTAGAAAATACAATAACTCATACAAGGGCAATCCATGTTTTGAATAGTTTTGGTGACATGTACGACCTTGCACAACGCTATTTTACATCAACACTGTCAAACACCACCAGTGGGAGAGCCTCGTGTGGTCTCGCAAAATTATTAAGAATACGTTGCCGGGAACTTGCTTAGTTGAGAACTGATGCCCCGGGACACATTAGACAAAAACTAAAATATGAACTAAAAGAAAGTCTTGCAAACAGGGCAATTATCTGGTCAGAGGTCAAAAGGTCAGCGGGTCTATCTGCCTAATGCAGGTCATTTAACCCTTTAAAGTCGGATGTGTCGTCGACGACACAGCCAACCAAGCTGTATTCATGTCACTGTAACTCTTCAACCGTTTGCACTATCAAAATAATTCAAATAGTTCCTGAAAGTAATTGCGCTTTTCGCCAATATACGGCTTATTACTGTAATGTCATGCTTTCCGTCTGCAAATGACAGCAGCGCGGGATGGAAGGATTTGAACAGAGAGATACGACGCGCGGCAGGTTAGAGTGTTTTGGATTGCATAAAATAATAAAAGAAACGAACAAATACATGGTGAAAGAAGTGTTAGACAGCAGAAGAGGGGATTGGGATGATTTTTAATGAAATTTGGGAGGCGGATGGCCGTTACTCTTTCACGTATCTAAGCATGTGGTGTGTGTGTGTGTGTGTGTGTGTGTGTGTGTGTGTGTGTGTGTGTGTGTGTGTGTGTGTGTGTGTGTGTGCCTATGAATGTGTGCATTTGTATGTGTGCGTGTATGAAAAAAAGTGTCCTAAATGAAAACTGTGCAACCCAATGTCACAATAAAATCAGTACATTTATTCTCGTTTTTTTTTGTTTTTTTTTTGTCAATTTAAATTCTATTTACAAACTCACCACACACAATAATGGTCAATAACTGTAATTTGTTGAAAGCTTATCTTTTTCTGAAAAAGATGACACCTTGCACATGAAGAGAGCACATTGTTTTAGAATTTTACAGTAAAAAAAATCTAATTATGTGAAAAACACCTATTTTAGCTTCAGGTTCTAAAGGGTTAAAAACCTTGACAGATAAATCAAATTAAGGACGACTTTAAGATAAATAAGTCAACAGAAGACGAAGGTGGAAACAACACAAGCAGTGTGTGAGGACCTGAGAGGACCAGCTAGAGTGAGAGAGTGGTGGCGCCCCCTGTAGGTCAGCTGGGGAATCACTGCACTGTACAAGATTATCATAATTATAACGAGTGTAAAACGCTTCAGTGAAAGGCTGTTGATTAGTTAGTCCCTTAGCAAACGCGGTGAAAAACTAAGAGATCTAATGGGATATTCAATGTAATTTTTCAGCAAAATGCTGTTAAATTTACAGTTTTTGTATGTGAGAAAAGAACAAGTATTCTTATAATTTACAGTGAAAAACCATAAATTGAAAATCTCAGAATTCCCTGATGAATGTTGTTAAAATGAATGTTTATTGCATTATTTTAGTGTCATGTTTATATTTGTGTGTGTGAGAAACCATCATCACGTCACAGAAGAAGGTCTGCACGGCAAGACCAAGAAACCATTACAAATGTGGTTTAACTTTGAGAAACTGCGATGGAGATATATTACTCTTGTACAGTATACTGTACATCTTAATGTAAAACTACCACTACTAATAATAATAATAATGCAGTTATTATAAAAAAAATGTCTTCCATGTTTTAATTTGAACAGTAAACCTCTGCTGTGTTGCACTTGTTTGACAAAAAATTAAAGGGCTTGTTTATAAGATAAATTAATGTTTTATGCCTTCATTTGATTACCAGAAAACTTTAAATACACAACATAGAAAAAAATAAATAAAAACATTTCATAGGACCCTATTATTGTATACAAATTAATAAATTAAGTTGTTTTTATGAATTCAACTAAATAAATATGTTTTGATTAAACCATTCAAATTGAATTTAGACAAAACAAAACTGAAAGCACAGATCTGGGTGAAAATAAAATGGAGTTTGAAAAAATAAAACAGTAAGAATGTAATTAAACTGGTAATAATTTGCTGTTAAATTGAACAAGTTTCATGATTTCGATTAATCACACATGGTTTTTGATGAATAAAATGTAATTTAAACATCCAGAAATGTCCGGCACTATCAGCCTATACAGACAGCAGCCGTGTGAAGCTGAAGCGCTTCAGGAGCCGGTGTGTGCCGGAGTTAATCATCCAGGAGACGGGAGACAGAAGAGACGCATCTCAGCATCATAGCATCTCAGCATCATCTCCGCATCTCAGCATCATCTCAGCATCTCAGCATCATCTCCGCATCTCAGCATCTCAGCATCATCTCCGCATCTCAGCATCTCAGCATCATCTCCGCATCTCCGCATCTCAGCATCATCTCAGCATCATCTCCGCATCTCCGCATCTCAGCATCATCTCCGCATCTCAGCATCTCAGCATCATCTCCGCATCTCAGCATCATCTCCGCATCTCAGCATCTCGGCTCTCGGCTCTGGGCTTGTGTCGCGTTTTTATGGGGTTTTTGGGTAATTTTTTCAGTATTTGGTAATTTTTGTGTTACCCAGATCCTGGGTCAGATGTAACAACCCAGAGATTGAGTTATTTATCGTGGGCTTTTTGCGCCCTCTTCAGGAGAGAGCAGTGCAGCTCCGTCAGAATAGTGCATGTCTTCGTTCTGTACATTTTATTGTATCTATGAATTCGTTATTGTGCTGTATATCGTTTAATTTTATGTAAAGCATCACACAGGGGCGCGACGTGAGTCTCCTAAACGAGTGTCGCCTCAGTCTTTTCACGTGATGGAAACGCCTGATGCCTTGCATAACATTGTATGATTTTATTCAAAAAGATACAGAATATAAATACATATGATGTTCTCAGAACTGTTCACTGATTGTGTATGGACCGGTTATGGAGTCACAGTATATATCAGCTACGAGTGAAACACGAGATCCAGAGACGTTATGGTGGAAACCGCACAACAGAGACTGAATTACACTTTAATTACTTATAAATGTTTAATTTTTACATCTAATATTTGTTCAAACAAGCTTAAATGTTGGCAATATGTATAAAAAATGATTGAAAATATGATTGAAAATAAAAAAGCCAGTGGTTGTATCGAGTATTTTTTTTTTTACTTTAGAGGATTTAAGCTAATCTGTATGGAAGCTTGTTTCCGCCACTGAATAATAAATAAATAATAATAATTGCGACTTTTTTTCTCACAATTGCGAGATATCAAGTCAGGACTTTATTTCATGCAATTCTGACTTTATATCTCGCAATTCTGACTTTATATCTCGCAATTCTGACTTTATAACACGCAATTGCGACTTTATTTCACGCAATTCTGACTTTATATCAAGCAATTCTGACTTTATATCTCACAATTCTGACTTTATATCTCACAATTCTGACTTTATATCTCACAATTCTGACTTTATATCTCACAATTCTGACTTTATATCTCGCAATTCTGACTTTATATCTCGCAATTCTGACTTTATATCTCGCAATTCTGACTTTATATCTCGCAATTCTGACTTTATATCTCGCAATTCTGACTTTATATCTCGCAATTCTGACTTTATATCTCGCAATTCTGACTTTATATCTCGCAATTCTGACTTTATATCACGCAATTCTGACTTTATATCTCACAATTCTGACTTTATATCTCGCAATTCTGACTTTATATCTCACAATTCTGACTTTATATCTCGCAATTCTGACTTTATATCTCGCAATTCTGACTTTATATCTCACAATTCTGACTTTATATCTCACAATTCTGACTTTATATCTCGCAATTCTGACTTTATATCTCGCAATTCTGACTTTATATCTCGCAATTCTGACTTTATATCTCGCAATTCTGACTTTATATCTCGCAATTCTGACTTTATATCTCGCAATTGTGACTTTATTTCACGCAATTCTGACTTTATATCTCGCAATTCTGAGAAATAAAGTCCAATTCTAAGGGAAAAAAAGACGGACTTTTTTTAAGTTATTTTTTACCACAGAATAGTTTATATCTCACAATTCTGACAAGTGGCGGAAACAAGCTTCCATAAATCTGTAGACATTCATTCATGTAAGCAGTAAAAACAAAAAAAGAAAAAGGAATATTAAAAATGAATTTGAACATCAAACCGCATGTTTCCCATCAGGTCCTGTGGCATAAACACTCTGATACACACCGACCTTCATCTACATCCTAAGAAGAGTCAACACATGTCTTACTTCAGGGCAGCCAATGAGAGAGCTAGTTTACTTCAGGACAGCCAATGAGAGAGCTAGATTACTTCAGGACAGCCAATGAGAGAGCTAGTAGAGGGATGAACCCTGAGCTTTCATTTTGAGTGAGGGTTCATGACCATCAGCCCATGCAAGATAAAGCTCATGTAATGGTTAATTTCCTAAACCACGCTGGAGAACGACAGATAAGACAATATATTATTACACACACACTCCAGCTCTACTCTGGGGAGACACTGATTTGTTTCCAGTGAGAACTGAACTAAATGTAATGTTTCTGCCCACACATAACTGCATGTATTTGCAATTAAATGCAAATGTATTATAGTTTCAATTTATATTAAATGTAACTTTAAAGTGCTTTTTGACCCATGTAAGAACATCTTTATAAGTAATTTCAATATTACTTTTGAAATAAGTTTAAAGTGACAAGCATTTATGATACAATAAAATACACTTTATCAATGGGATGACATTAAAGTGCATTTTATTGTACCATAAATGCTTGTCAGCGGAACACTTTAAACTTATTTCAAAAGTCATATTGTGACAGTATCACATCAAAGCTGTTGCACGACAACTAATTATTAAAACATATATAAAAATACACTAGTAAATGTACCAAGTAAAACTTAATTTGACATTATTAAAAAGTGTACCGTTTAAACTTCACGTACACGACCGTTCAAAAGTTTGAGGTCAGTAAGATTTTTTAAATGTTATTTTTGGGGGAAAGAAATCAAATAAATCAATACTTTTATTCATCAAGGATGAGTTAAACTGATCAAAAGTTACAGTAAAGACATTTATAATGTTAGAAAATATTCTATTTTAAATAAATGCTGTTCTTTTGAACTTTCTATTCATCAAAGAATTTTGAAAAAAAATGTTTCTTGATCATCAAATCATCATATCAGAATGATTTCTGAAGGATCATGTGACACTGAAGACTGGAGTAATGATGCTGAAAATTCAGCTTTGATCACAGGAATAAATTACAGTTTAAAATATATTAAAATAGAAAACAGTCATTTTAAATTGTCATATTTCACAATATTACTGTTTTTTTTTTTATTGTTTTTTTATCAAATATATGCAGCCTTGGTGAGCAGAAGAGACTTCTTTAAAAAACATTAAAAATCTTGCCGATCTAAAACTTTTGACCAGTAGTGTATATCACATAACGCACTAAAGCAGTGCCACCAAAAGGGCCAAATTGGAGTCAGACAGGCGTCGGAATAAGATGAGAGTCAACATCGGGAAGGCTTTCAACAAATGGAGAGATCTCCGGTCTGCTCTAGGGCTCAAACGGGATCCTCAGTTGGCTTATAGTTGGCTAAATGTATTTTTGCTAGGTATTGTGTTGTATTATTGGGTGAAGTGCGATACGGGGCGAATCCAATGTAAAATGCTAGAGTTATCAGCTGGGGAGCATGCGGTTCGCGCGCAAATCATTCATGTGTGTATGTAACGGTAGGGTGATTAAATGTATACGGTTGAATTTATATAAATTGCCCTGTTTAGTTAAAGGTCGATGTATGATCTGTGTTGTCACATGTGTTTTATGTGAGATTGGGGCTTGTGAATATAGAGAGTGTCGCTGTTTTAGGATGCGCACTACTTTAAGTGCACTCATTTATTCACGGTGAACTTGGGATGCGTTGATTTAAAGGGGAAGTACATACGAGCTCATGCACTTGTGTATAACATTATATAAATAAGAGAGCTCATGCATTGTTGAGTGTAATAATTGTTCATTTATTGCCACAATTCATTCTAAGTAAAAACTCTGGATATGAAGCATCTCGTCTGACTGTTTATTGATAAGCGTGCTCCCTTACAGGAGTGCTACATAAAAAGTTTATCAGTTGCTCGTGCAAGCGTGCGTGTGCGTGTGGTCCATGAGCGTGCACACCTCTGGTTGCAGTTTCGCTTGTCGCCAGAGGGGGCATAGTTCTGCAAAAACTCAGAGACTTGCGCATTGCACCTTTAATAAATGATTCAATAACAAATAGATTTTTTAACAGTCACTTGTCGCCACCTAGTGGAGAAACAATGTAATCGATAAATGCGTTATTTTAAGCGCCAAGTTTCTATCAAAAGCTGATTTTGATCGCTATCGTAGACATCAGTGTTCATATTTGAACTTTAAACTTTTATCGCAGTACTTCTATGATAATTTGAACTATTGCATCACAGAAATAATGAAACTATGAGGTTGAAAAGACTGTTTGTGAAGCTGTTTCATGACGGCGCCAACACAGATCTGAATGTTGCGATATGATTTTGTCAGGTTTAATAGACAGACGAATTGGAAGAAGATCGCGTGTGTGTTTGAATGGAGATCACAGTCTTTTAAAGATGAATCGAGCAGCTCTACTGTCTTATCTCTCTCTCAGTATATGAAGAGGGCTTTCAGTCTCACGTCTCTTCCACGCCTTTAGGAAAGGGATATTACGACACTAAACACTCATAGATAACAACACATTTCATCCTCTGTTGGAACGAAAGTGGCTAACTTCTGTCAACCTCGTCTATAAGCAAGGACAAAAATAAAGCAATTTTATTTAAATTTAAATCGATTTTAGAATCGTAAAAAAAAAACTATTGCGATAGATTGTGAGTCGATTTTTTTCTCCCAGCCCTAATGACTACTAGTTAAGATTATTCCAAAAGGGAACTTGATTTCAGAGGAAAGTGTCACTGATGGAGAAGTTCACTTCAGAATTAAAACCTCCTGATAATTTACTCTCCCCACGTCATCCAAGATGTTCATTACGTAATGTGTGTCGCATCACAGCTAGTGCAAGACGGGCATTTGTGGTTAAAAGTATATAAATGTTTATTTTGTTATAAAATGTCCGCTGGTTTGTCTAGATAAGACTCTTATTCCTCGGCTGGATCGTGTCGAGACTTTGAAGCTGCACTGAAACTCACATTTGGACCTTCAACCCGTTGAACCCCATTGAAGACACTATATGGAGAAACATCCTGGAGTGTTTTCCTCAAAAACCTTCATTTCTTTTCCACTGAAGAAAGAAAGACATGAACATCTTGGATGCCGTGGGGGAGAGTAGATTATCAGGAAACTGTCATTCTGAAGTGAGCTACTCCTTCAAGGAAGCACGTTTCGACTGCTTTAGTCTATGTGCTGTCAGTCTGAACGTCTGATGTGTGTGTGTAACACGCCACTCACCACAATCATCTCAGACGGCTCTAAAGTGATGCATTCACAGCCTCTTCTTCCTCCACGCTGAGTCCCGAAACTGCAGACACACACAGAGAGACATGAATCAGGGCAACAAATCTCACACACATATCAAATCTCAATCACAATCTGAAAACCACGTTTTTATTTCCACAAAGACAGTCTATATGGTTATGTAATGCCCAATTATGATGAGCCCCAGTTCTTAGTTTACATGATGTGGCCCATAAGAGACACTCAACAGCCGGCCGTCTTGAAGAAGTAAACATAAAGACAACATTAGTGAAGATGATGTTCAGAGGCCGGTGTCTAATTTCACACTGCTAATGAAAACAGGCTAGTAGGGGTTAGCGGTTGAACACACTAGTCGACTTTAACACCGTGTCCTAACTACACGCGACGCGACGCCAGGCGATAATAACCGTGTGGTGGTTGTGTCCACACACTGCAAAGACACATTTACATGCAAACACCATATAAAAGTGAATCCAATGACCCCTTTAATGAGCAATGGACATCAGGACTAGTGGTGATGTAAATATGCGTATCATCTGCATAACAGTGATACCCAAGACCATATTTCCTGATAATCTGCCCAAGCGGAAGCATGTAAATGTTAAATAAAATTGGGCCCAACACTGAACCCTGAGGAACTCCTAGTCGAACAGGCACAGTATCAGATTTGAAGCTAAAAAGTTCTAGGATACATTTCATAGTAACTACAACACACAGCTTCACTATTAGAGAGACGATACCAGGTTCAATTCACACTAGGGGCCCTATTTTAACGATCTGAAACGCAAGTATCAAACGCGAAACACAAGTAAATTTGTGGGCGGATCTCTGGCGCTGTTGCTATTATACTGGCGGGATAAATTACTCTTGCGCTCGACGCAAATCTAAAATGTGTTGGTCTGAAGTAGCTTCATTACTCATAGGTGTGGTTTGGGCGTAACATGAAATAAATCGGAGCGACATCTCACATTCCCTTTAAGAGCAGGCACGCTCGTTCCATGGCGGATTGATATTATAACGGCCAGACGCACGCCAGGAGCGGTTCACAGCCGAGGAGACCGACGTTCTCGTCAGGGCCGTAGAAGACAGAGAAGTGACATTGGGGATGGAGAAACACACCCAACTTAGCTTTGGTTAAACAGGCGTATGATAATTTGGGTAAATGTGTAAGCTAGATACATTTTTTCACATCTTCATGGACACAACAATGATTTCCCTCGTGTGGTAATATTTTCTTTGTAATAATGTATGGCTTGCAAAATGGCAACCGCTGCGTCTGTGTAGATGAGAGAATCAAATTGTATGCGCCTTATGCACACGCTACATTATGGTCAAGCATGCGCCCTTAAAATAGCATCTGAATAACATGCGCAACGCGCCACTGACTTTAGACTAGGTTTCTCCTGGTCTGTGGCGGAATTGTTTTCTGAAACTGCAAAATAGCACCAGGGAACGTTTGCACCGGAACACGCCTCCTCTCTTCGCCGAACCGCCCCCGGGAGCGCAAGTTCATTCCCTAATTTACCGACGTGTGTCTGTGGAGGGAAAAGTCTGCTGTGCGTCGGGTGCAAAATAGGAATGATACATGCGTCGGTGTACAAAGTCAATTGTGCTGGGTGCAAGATAGGGCCCGCAATCTCTCTCACTAATGCATTCATATAAATGTAATCTTTACTGTGCAACTTTATCTATATCTGATTTACAACAAGCAAAATCTGTGAGAAATATAACAACCCAAAGACAAAAGAACTGATAAGAACAAGCTGTTATGTAGGAGTGCTGTGTCAGATGCCATTGCTGTGCACAAGGCAACACGTGATCGAGTCTCGCCTCGAGGTTTAGGCTTATTTGTTCATCAATGATGTCCTCAGCGACTAGTCGACGTCAACTCGTCTTTCATCACATAAATGTCGACTTTAAAAAACCCTGAAGTCGTTCAACCCCTAGTGGGGGTATGCGATATTGTTAAGACCAAACTTCTGAGACAAAGACCAAGATCTTAATTATTTTGCCGACCCCTACTTGAATCTAAATTATTCTGCCTGCATATTCTTATGAAGGGAAACAACTTAAATTCTGTCCGAGTTTCACTGACACAAACAAGCAAAGCTAGATTGCCATACATTCTTTTCAAAAACAGCAGAACTAAAGTCACACAGCAAAAGACACGCAACTGATTTACTTCTGCTTAGTAAAGTGGCCTAGACTGGAAGTGAACATGTCATAAAAGTGGCCTGTTCTGTGACCCTGTTACAGGTCAAGAGCAGCTGAATACCTGACACACACACTAACACACAGCTGATGGCAGTACAGTGCTCATATGGACAGTATTAACAACTATCTGTTGTGTATAAACACTGTAGTAAACGAGTCATGTGAATAATACAACGCTTCACATTTTATGTTTGAGATCATATTGAAATGAACCTCAATCCTCTCCATGGCTCAGGCAGAGCGTGGCATCAGTGCTGCCATGAAAGGGACTTTCAGTTTCTCTCTCAGATCACGGCGCAGTGCAGTCGTGTCTGCAGTGTGTGAGCAGAGCCAGAGGGGGTCAGAGGTCAGGTTTGTTTTGACATCTCTTCACACTCCAGTGAGCCTTAAGTCTGCTGTCAGATTCAGGGAAAAGCTGTCAGGAGCGTTCGAGCTCATGCACTCCTCTCTGTGGATGAGCGCTAGTCCTACAGCCAGTGTGTGTGTGTGTGTGTGTGTGTGTGTGTGTGTGTGTGTGTGTGTGTGTGTGTGTGTGTGTGTGTGTGACGTCACCGTCGGCCGGAGTCACTGCGGTTACACACACTGAGTGGCAGAAACACTGAGTGGTACGGAAACACCTAAAACGGGAAAGAGCTTTGAGATCTATACTTATCACCATTTGATTAAGTGTACAGCCCGACTATTCATACAAAAATTGCCAAATTCTGTGACATTCCGTGTTATACTATAAATTCCATTTTTATGACTGGATTCCATGTTTCCATCTACGTTTTCCATTTCCACATCATGGAAATCATTAGGGCTGGGAGAAAAAAAATCGACTCACTTAACTATCGCGATTGTCTTCATCAGACGACTTTGTTTACATCATTTCATCAGACGACTTTGTTTACGATTTTAAAATCTTTTTTTTTTTTTCAATATTGATTCAAATGAAATTGCTTTATTTTTGTCCTTGCTTATAGACCAGTTTTTTTTTTTTTTCAACAGGGACAATGTGCAAAAAACATGAATTAAAGATGCTTTGCACCAGATTTAGCTTAAGCTAGTTTCCATCTGCAGCGCGGGAAGTTATCCACTTTTGTTCCAACAGAGGATGAAATGTGTCGTTATCTATGAGTGTTTAGTGTCGTAATATCCCTTTTTCAAGAGGACGCGTGGAAGAGACGTGAGACTGAACGCACTGCTCATATACTGAGAGAGAGATAAGACAGTAGAGGTGCATTATTCATCTTTAAAAGACTGTGATCTCCATTCAAACACACTCGCGATCTTCTTCCAATTCGTGTCTATTAAACCTGACAAAATCATATCGCGACATTCAGATCTGTATTGGCGCCGTCATGAAACAGCTTCACAAACACTCTTTTCAACCTCATAGTGTCATTATTTCTGTGATACAATAGTTCAAATTATCATAGAAGTACTGGGATAAAAGTTTAAAGTTCAAATATAAACACTGATGTCTACGATAGCGATCAAAATCAGCTTTTGATAGAAACTTGGTGCTTAAAATAACGCATTTATCGATTACATTGTTTCACCACTAGGTAGTGGTAGTGGTAAAAGAAGTTACTTATGCTCACCAAGGCTGCATTATTTGATTATATATATATATATATATATATATATATATATATATATATATATATATATATATATTATATTTTAAAATGTAATTTATTCCTGTGATCAAAGCTGAATTTTCAGCATAATTCAGAAATCATTCTAATATGATGATTTGATGCTCAAAAAAACATTTATTATTATTATCAATGTTGAAAACAGTTGTGTACATTTTTTTTTCAGGATTTGAAAATAAAAATAAAATAAAAATTATTACTCAACCAAACTTTTGAACGGTAATATTTAATGTTACAAAAGCTTTCTGTTTCAGATAAATGCTGTTCTTTTGAACTTTCTATTCATCATAGCATCATGAAATAAAAATTTAAATAACTGTTTTCAACACTGATAATAATCATAAATGTTTTTTGATCATAAAATCCTCATATTAGAATGTTTTCTGAAGGATCATGTGACACTGAAGACTGGAGTAATGATGCTGAAAATTCAGCTTTGATCACAGGAATAAATTACACTTTACTAGATATTCACATAGAAAACAGCTGATTTAAATTGTAATAATATTTCACAATATTACTGTTTTGTTTTGTATTTTTAATCAAATAAATGCAGCCTTCGTGAGCAGAAGAGACTTCTTTTAAAAAAAAAACTTTAAATATCTTACCGATCCCAAACTTTTGACTGGTCATGTATATCATGTACGGTCTGTATAAGTGTATGATTTGGCTTTTCTCGATGGTCTAGTGATATATTTCTCAAATACATTGCAATATCGTATCGGCAATATCGTATCGTATCGTGATAGTATCGAATCGGCTCTAAATATTATTTATAAAGGTTTTTAAACGACCAAACACACTCACTTACACATTTCTGAGAACTGGAATATCAGATAGTTGATGATATGGCAAGTTGGTGAATATTTTGAATAAAAAAGGGAAAAACGTAATAAAAGCAATACATCTGTCATACAGTGTTATTGTGGCTGCGGTGTGTCACGTGACAAATATGACGCGATCCTAGTTTACGAAGTGATCAGATGCACCATTTTTACTGCTAAACAGGGGATAAAATCCCACAGAGGGACATTGAAGGAACCGGACCCACATGAACAGACCATAATATCAGGAGCGATTCTGTCCACGCCAGACGAGAGAAAACACCCACAACACCTCTGTAATATAATCAAATATATTCAAGCTGTTTATCCATTTTCTAGCCCTGAATTAAAAAATATAAAATCAAGCCGAATTCTCGTTTTGTCTTTTTTCTTTTAAACGAATAAATTAGCAGTTTTCGAATTTTCTACTTTCAACTTTAAATCGAAAAACGAATGAACGCAACACAACGTACCAGTACCGGACCAGTAACGGTGGAGAAAGCATGAAAATCCAGAACTGTTAGATCATCATTTCACATAAAACAAGAGTAATTGGTTTCAGTTTATTTTGAAGGTCCCTTTAACACGTTCTGTTGACTATGAGTAACACTGCACCAACATCTCTACTAACTCTGGTAGGGTTAGGGTTAGAATAAGTTGACATGTAGTTGTAAAGTTACTTATAGTCAGTAGAATGTCTGTTGAAGAGCATCACAATAAAGAGTCAACAGATATTAAGCAGACACTCCACTAATACTCTACCGATGCTCCACTGATACTCTACTGATACTCCACCGATACTCCACCGATTCTTCACTGATACTCTACTGATACTCCACCGATACTCCACCGATACTCCACCGATATTCCACTGATATTCCACCGATACTCTACTGATACACTCCACTGATACTCCACCGATACTCCACCGATATTTTTACGATACTCCACCGATACTCTACTGATACTCCACTGATACTCCACCGATACTCTACTGATACTTCACTGATACTCTACTGATACTCCACCGATACTCTACTGGTACTCCACTGATACTCTACGATACTCCACTGATACTCTACTAATACTCTGATACACCACTAGTATTCTACTAATACACCACTAACACTGATACTCTACTAATACTCCACTAATACTCTGATACACCACTAGTACTCTACTAATACACCACAAATACACCACAAATACTCCACTAATACTCCACTAATACTCCACTGATACTCCACTGATACTCCACTGATACTCCACTGATACACCACTATACTCTACTAATACACCACTAGTACTCTACTGATACTATACTGATACTCTACTGATACACCACTAATACTCCACTAATACTATACTGATACTATACTGATACTCTACTGATACTCTACTGATACTCCACTAATACTCCACTAATACTCTACTGATACTCTACTGATACTCTACTGATACACCACTAATACTCCACTAATACACCACTAGTACTCTACTGATACTCTACTGATACACCACTAATACTCTACTAATACACCACTAGTACTCTATATATACTTATAGTCAACAGAATGTTCAAAAGGGGCCCTCAAAATAAAGTGTTACCGAGTAATTTTTGCAAATAAGCCGAGTGAAGAGTGCAGTAAGTACACGAGCAGCTCCTGGAGTGTGATGTAAAGCGACAGGTTTAAACTGAACGTGCAGAAGTGAGTCTGAGCGGAGCTTCCTCTTCCTGATCCTGATGATGTTCAAAACACCACAGAAACGTGACAAAAGAGAGTGCTGACGCTGAACACACACACCACCGGCAGCCTGGGACTGTGTCGCGCCGGTAAAACAACACACACATACACAGATTTGAGTTCTGTGACCAGACCCCGTACACACACACACACACACACACACACACACACACACACTTACACACAACAGATTTGAGTTCTGTGACCAGACCCTGTACACACACACACACACACAAAAAACACACACACACACACACACAGATCTGAGTTCTGTGACCAGACCCTGTATACACACATAAAACACACACACAGATCTGAGTTCTGTGACCAGACCCTGTATACACACATAAAACACACACAACACACACACAGATCTGAGTTCTGTGACCAGACCCTGTACACACACATAAAACACACACACACAGATCTGAGTTCAGTGAAGTCATAGAAAACCCGCTGTTACTCACAGTAAAAAAAAGCCAACAGCGAACGGGAGAAAGCTGAGAGAGGAACGGCTCACACACACACCTCTTTCAGCTGTGTGTGTGTCCGTTAGGAATGAACGTGCTGCTACAGGAGCTCAATGTTGATCGCCCGTGACACGAGGAGCTTCACCAACGGCTTTAGGCCCAGAGCACAAACAATGCAGATTAACCAGTCTAAAGCATCTGAGGTATTCTTCAGCTGATCGCACACACTCACACACACACCTGAGCGCCCGGATTCTCCTGCGCTGACGAGGAGAACAGCCTCTTACTGGAGGAAATCACGAGCTCGTGCTGCAAAACTTCCAGAAGAGAAAGAAAGAAGAAAGAAAGAGCACTTCTGAAATCCTGAAAGGAAACGACTCTTAGATGAGCAAACTTCCCAGTTCTCCTCTGTGGTCTTTACGTGCGTGTGTGTGTGTGTGTGAGTGAGAGAGAGAGAGAGAGAGAGAGAGAGAGAGAGACAGTGTGTGTGTGTATGTGTGTGTGTGTGTGAGTGAAAGAGAGAGAGAGACAGAGACAGTGTGTGTGTGTGTGTGTGTGTGTGTGTGTGTGTGTGTGTGTGTGTGTGTGTGTGTGAGTGAGAGAGAGAGAGAGAGAAAGAGAGAGTGTGTGTGTCTGTGTGTGTGTGTGTGTGTGTGTGTGTGTGTGTGTGTGTGTGTGTGTGTGTGTGTGTGTGTGTGTGTGTGTGTGTGTGTGTACGGGGTCTGGACACAGGAGTGTGTGTGCTTCCTGTCTCCATGTGTTCATGACACACAGCTGGAAAACTCTAGCGGCACGAGTTCCTCATTCCTCATTCCCACTGACCCCCGCAGAGGTCAACAAACAGACAGGACACACACACACACACATCCCTTTATGCTTCAGGACAAGACACACCCACAATCAAAACAAACACTGCAGCCACGAGGCTTTATATGTGTGTAAAACAAACTAAACACCACAAACCATTTCAGGGCCTTCCTATGGTTCAACTCTTTCTCTTGCAGAATTCATACTGTGATGATTCAAATATATATCAATTCTGAATTGAAATGGTTTCAAGACTTATTTTCCGCTTTTCATACACCGATCCCAGCTGTGCTTTCTCTCTCACACACTCTCACACTCTCACACTCTCACTCACTCACTCACTCACTCACTCACTCACTCACTCACTCACTCACTCACTCACTCACTCACTCTCACTCACTCACTCACTCACTCTCTCACTCTCTCACTCTCTCACTCTCTCACTCTCTCACTCACTCTCTCTCTCACTCTCTCACTCTCTCTCTCTCACTCTCTCTCACTGTCTCTCTCACACACACTCCGCAGTGTGTGTTTTAATAAAGTAGAGTTAGTTGTGTTGTGTGTTTGAGACTGATGCGCAGCGCTGTGTTCATCCACACACGAGTGTGTTCGTGACGCGAGTTCGTGACGCGAGTGTGTTCAGCGTCTCGTATCGGCTCAGTTCGTGACGCGAGTGTGTTCAGCGTCTCGTATCGGCTCAGTTCGTGACGCGAGTGTGTTCAGCGTCTCGTATCGGCTCAGTTCGTGACGCGAGTGTGTTCAGCGTCTCGTATCGGCTCAGTTCGTGACGCGAGTGTGTTCAGCGTCTCGTATCGGCTCAGTTCGTGACGCGAGTGTGTTCAGCGTCTCGTATCGGCTCAGTTCGTGACGCGAGTGTGTTCAGCGTCACGTATCGGCTCAGTTCGTGACGCGAGTGTGTTCAGCGTCACGTATCGGCTCAGTTCGTGACGCGAGTGTGTTCAGCGTCACGTATCGGCTCAGTTCGTGACGCGAGTGTGTTCAGCGTCTCGTATCGGCTCAGTTCGTGACGCGAGTGTGTTCAGCGTCACGTATCGGCTCAGTTCGTGACGCGAGTGTGTTCAGCGTCTCGTATCGGCTCAGTTCGTGACGCGAGTGTGGTCAGCGTCACGTATCGGCTCAGTTCGTGACGCGAGTGTGGTCAGCGTCACGTATCGGCTCAGTTCGTGACGCGAGTGTGTTCAGCGTCACGTATCGGCTCAGTTCGTGACGCGAGTGTGTTCAGCGTCACGTATCGGCTCAGTTCGTGGCGCGAGTGTGTTCAGCGTCACGTATCGGCTCAGTTCGTGACGCGAGTGTGTTCAGCGTCACGTATCGGCTCAGTTCGTGGCGCGAGTGTGTTCAGCGTCACGTATCGGCTCAGTTCGTGACGCGAGTGTGTTCAGCGTCACGTATCGGCTCAGTTCGTGACGCGAGTGTGTTCAGCGTCACGTATCGGCTCAGTTCGTGACGCGAGTGTGTTCAGCGTCACGTATCGGCTCAGTTCGTGACGCGAGTGTGTTCAGCGTCACGTATCGGCTCAGTTCGTGACGCGAGTGTGTTCAGCGTCACGTATCGGCTCAGTTCGTGACGCGAGTGTGTTTTCAGCGTCTCGGCTCAGTTCGTGACGCGAGTGTGTTCAGCGTCTCGTATCGGCTCAGTTCGTGACGCGAGTGTGTTCAGCGTCTCGTATCGGCTCAGTTCGTGACGCGAGTGTGTTCAGCGTCTCGTATCGGCTCAGTTCGTGACGCGAGTGTGTTCAGCGTCACGTATCGGCTCAGTTCGTGACGCGAGTGTGGTCAGCGTCACGTATCGGCTCAGTTCGTGACGCGAGTGTGTTCAGCGTCTCGTATCGGCTCAGTTCGTGACGCGAGTGTGTTCAGCGTCACGTATCGGCTCAGTTCGTGACGCGAGTGTGTTCAGCGTCTCATATCGGCTCAGTTCGTGACGCGAGTGTGTTCAGCGTCTCGTATCGGCTCAGTTCGTGACGCGAGTGTGTTCAGCGTCTCGTATCGGCTCAGTTCGTGACGCGAGTGTGGTCAGCGTCACGTATCGGCTCAGTTCGTGACGCGAGTGTGTTCAGCGTCACGTATCGGCTCAGTTCGTGACGCGAGTGTGTTCAGCGTCACGTATCGGCTCAGTTCGTGGCGCGAGTGTGTTCAGCGTCACGTATCGGCTCAGTTCGTGACGCGAGTGTGTTCAGCGTCACGTATCGGCTCAGTTCGTGACGCGAGTGTGTTCAGCGTCACGTATCGGCTCAGTTCGTGACGCGAGTGTGTTTTCAGCGTCTCGGCTCAGTTCGTGACGCGAGTGTGTTCAGCGTCTCGTATCGGCTCAGTTCGTGACGCGAGTGTGTTCAGCGTCTCGTATCGGCTCAGTTCGTGACGCGAGTGTGTTCAGCGTCTCGTATCGGCTCAGTTCGTGAAGCCAGTGTGTTCAGCGTCTCGTATCGGCTCAGTTCGTGACGCGAGTGTGTTCAGCGTCTCGGCTCGGCTCAGTTCGTGAAGCGAGTGTGTTCAGCGTCTCGTATCGGCTCAGTTCGTGACGCGAGTGTGTTCAGCGTCTCGTATCGGCTCAGTTCGTGACGCGAGTGTGTTCAGTGTCTCGTATCGGCTCAGTTCGTGACGCGAGTGTGTTCAGCGTCTCGGCTCGGCTCAGTTCGTGAAGCGAGTGTGTTCAGCGTCTCGTATCGGCTCAGTTCGTGACGCGAGTGTGTTCAGTGTCTCGTATCGGCTCAGTTCGTGACGCGAGTGTGTTCAGCGTCTCGGCTCGGCTCAGTTCGTGACGCGAGTGTGTTCAGCGTCACGTATCGGCTCAGTTCGTGACGCGAGTGTGTTCAGCGTCTCGTATCGGCTCAGTTCGTGACGCGAGTGTGTTCAGCATCTCAGCTCGGCTCAGTTCGTGACGCGAGTGTGTTCAGCGTCTCGTATCGGCTCAGTTCGTGACGCGAGTGTGTTCAGCGTCTCGTATCGGCTCAGTTCGTGATGGTCACACTGAATCCAGTCGACTCCATCTCTAGCTTTTTACTAGTATTTAATACAGAGGAGAACTCTTTCAGGGTGTGTTCACACTCGTAGTTCTCTTCACTTGGTTCTTTTAGCCCTGAACAAAAAAGAAAATAGGGCTGCACAATATATAGAAATCATCGAAATATCACAACCTATATATAGTGATATGAATATCGCAACAGCTTGCAATAACTGTGGTCATGAACAAAAGACAGAGAGAAAATCACTTGCTGCTCTTCGGGTGAATAACTTTTATAACTTTAATAAGAATAAAAGTGTATATTTAATTCATACAGTGAAAACTAAGCAGTGTTTTATTTTCACGTTTGATTATTCAGTTTCCGTTGTTAAATAACCCTAATGTAGGATAACCTGAACCCCTGAACCCTGTGGTTTACACTGATGTTAAAATAACACTTCTTACGCTACAGTAAAACACTGATGTTCACTGTCAGAAGCTGTGGGGATGTTTTCTTGTCACAAAAAGAATGTGAAATTTTTTATATATTTTAAAGATTATTTCACACATTTTAAGCATTATCGTATAAAATATTGCATTGTTTAATGAGTTATCGCATATCGCATTTTTCTCCAATATCTTGCAGCCCTAAATTATACATTGTTCTTGGTTCCTTAGGTGTCTTTAATCCGTGTTGTACTTCAAGTGCTACTAAAACACACACGATATATATCGTCTGTAATAATATCGTAATTGTTTTTTTAACGATGTGCGATCTGACATTACCGAGTATGTCCCTCACACACACCCAGAGAGTGCACACACACACTACGTGTAGTCCAGTAGATTAGACTAGTGCGCTTGTGCATTTAGACCGCACACTTCCACTGTGTGATTTACTCTATTAAAATATTAAAATGTCCCCAAAATTCATGATAAGGGGCAAAAATGCCCCTCTATGTCTTTTATATTTAGATCATTTAATATAGTGAAATCAATATCACACGAAGAGTGCAGTTTTTCTCCAGATATCAGCAATAAAACAAATGTGATATTGAGTTATTGAAGTTCAATAAACAAGAAGTTAATATTAAGTGACTTACATTTTAGACACAATATTGCCTGGTTAGTACCAACCAGTACCAACCAGAATAGTTCAAAACAAAACCACAGGACTGTTCTGCGTCTCTGAGCAACAAACAGCGGTGATTCATTACTGAATGAACGAATCGTTTGAATGAATGATTCAATGACTCACTCGTTCAGACAAATGATTCGTTCCTGGATGAATCAGCCATTTGAATGAATCGGTTGAATCTCAACAACTCACTCATTGATTTCACACAGTATCTTTTCACGATTTAAATCCTTTCAAATATCAATATTCAACATTTCATGTTTAAGACATCAGAACATTATTTCTGCATGTGTAAGTATGGGTTAAATACACATGTTCCTCTGAGCTGCATTAAACAGTCTTAAACGCACTTCAGATCTGCAGAGATCAATTACGTTGACACTGATTTCATTTGATTGGTAACAGACCTATTGTGTCTTATTATTAGAATTTAATTTACTGATAAAATATAAGAATTTGACACAAAATATGATGCATACATATAATTAGGTTAGAAAAAAACCTTAAAAGGTAAAAATTCCCATAATACATCGTCCAATTATCGTTCTCGATAAAATCCCAGAAAATATGGATATCATTTTTTGTCAATATAGCACACTGCCAACACACACACACACACACACACAACAAAAACTGGCAAAATATGAAATTCATTCAAACTGAATTAAGAAAACGTTCCTTACAAATTAAATTAAACATTAAAGGAGTCATGAAATGGAGAATCAAAGTGTCCTTGATATTTACACTTATGAACCATATAAACATACTGCAAGTTTCAGAACTCAAACTAACTCCGCAGTTTAAAATATGAAAGCCTGGATTTGAAATCTGAGAACGGTGATGCCCTTATATAACGTGCATCGTTTGTTCTTCACTATAAACTGTTTTGTGAATTATTCTCAAAACGCTGAAAGTTTTTCTAAATATATTTTATTGAAAGATATCAAGTGCACTTATTTTTATTTTCCGATGCAGACGTGGCGTTACAGTGTGTTTGTAACACACGTCAAACCAGCATTTAATGCTATTAAGGCGAGACACGGCAGGCAAAACATTGTTTGTTTTTTTTCTTTTCACTGGTCAATTTTGAGATTTTGAGCTATTTGTCTTCAGTAACATGTCTTCTTTCAGACTTGTGTTGAAAAAAAGTCTGAAATACACATTTAGGTCTTTATTTTCCTACACTTTGTCTGTTTGCGTCTGTAGATTTCTCATAAATTCAACAAAAGTTGGCGTTGTAAATCAACATGATGCTCCCTGTCATCACACACACCGCTGGAAAGCTCTCTCTCTCCTGTACAATGCTGTCGGATCCAAATATGGTCATTTTCTTTTTATCAGCAACCAATCATTAAAGTACAATGGGGCATTTAATTCTAAAAGCGAAATCTCATTGGCTGATGTCAATTTTAAAGGCCGTTTTCTCAAAATGTTTTTTTTTCCTCATACTCTGAGCCAGAAACCTCCACTTCAGCAGCTCTTACACACACCAAACGTTCCAGTTGTATTCCTATCTATATTCTTAAGGTTTTTACAGAGGGGTTTGTTCATATATCATTCAGATTCTGATTTATACAACATTTTATACCTAAAAATGGAGCGAAAATGGATTTTTTGTATGCCTGTTGACAGTTTTTCTGATTAATGGAGTGATAAAAAGAGATATCCAAAATCCCCTCAGAAAAAACCCTTGACTCTAATATGCCAACAAAATGAAACAAGAATTTTGAATCTGGTTTTTTCCAATGTTCAGATTTCTCTTCTGGAAATATTATGCAAAATAGCGCATATTTAATGAGATACTACCTAATCTGCATATTTAAACATAAATATTCTAAAAACTTGTAATACAAAAGATATTTGTCTTAATGTCAGTAATCAACTGGGGAAGTTTCATGCTGATATCTATTAGTTATTTTTTTGTTTCCTATTCACCTGGGGTGTCTGCAAGCGTATCGTTGTGTGAGAGTTGCTAATAAAATCAGTACATACCCAGTTGTTTCGATTCCTTCTGCTGGGATCTGACTCACACACACAGAGTTACCACAACGCTTGCCATCTCGAGTATCAAAACACATAACATGCTGTAAATGACGTCAGCCAATCACAGCACTGGCCTTTCATTTCCACTTTTGCAAAGGTAACACCCCTCGAATTGAGTGTTTTCCTCAGAGAGTGAAAATAAGGATGAAAAATGATAATTTTCACAAATATTGGACCTTTTTTGGTCTGAAACTGCAGTTCATGACCCCTTTAATTCATAAATATGCATAAATGCTCCAGTGTTGTCATGTTGGAGTGACTTGTTTAGCATTTACAGGTGGTTATTAAGCATTACAGCTCGTGTTCAACAGATAGTTCCTATTCCAGCCAAACCCAAATGCAGTAAAGTTGTTATAAAAGTGTAGATTTGTTGCTGTGAGAGTTAGCATGCTCATAGAAACTAACATGCTAACGCTGACTAGAGAAACGTGACTTTATAGACTGAACGAGCTTCCAGCTGTAGATGATTAGCTGGCCGTTTCTACTAAATATAGTACTAGATAACATGATTTATTTTGTTGGTGTGAATAATTAGGAAGTCTCATGCTGGAATAAGAAAAGAGAAATGAAAGGCATGTTGAGGAAGTGAAACACCTGCTGTTTTAAAAACTCACACACACACACATCACTTGTATGACATCATCACATGCATGATTTCATTGGTCCACAAGTCAAGTCCCCTTCATTTATACAGCGCTTTAACAATATAGATGTTTCACAGCAGCTTTACAGTGATAATAGGAGATTACAGTCACAGAGAGTGTTTAGGCTTTACAGCAGCTCTAGAATACAGTTATTGTCCAGATAAAGTTAGTTTTGATTGATTCACTTCCGTTGGAAAGATGATTAGTTATTACCTTATAACACTACACCCCTGATCCGGCTGATCACCGGCACAACAACAGTGTTCGGTGCTCGAGAACGCAAACCTTTTTTGGGAAAAACGTGATCATCTCCGTGTAAACTTCAAAAATGTGAATCTGTGAGAGCGCTGACGGCGTGCACATGCGTATTACGTGTTTAGTCTATAGATATGCACATTTGAATATATATGTGCGCATGCGTGTAGTGTTTCTCTACACACACACACACACACACACACACACACACGGTGCAGTACATACCAGCATCGGGCCAGATACATGTGCTCCTTCACCAGCACTGATCCCGAGAGCAGGACGAACCAGCACACGGAGATGCTGTCAGCGCTGGAACACAAACAGGATATGACATCAGCATCGTGACATCATCGCAATACATCCCAGTCATATGAAGGACCCCCGACACGACGACTTATTTTGGTATCATTGATATACAGTGTTGTGTGTGTAACTCATTACAAGTAACTGGAGTTATGTAATCAGATTACTTTTTCAAGTTACTAGTAAAATCGCGTTACTTAAAGTATTAAGTAATTAATACTTACTTAAGCACTTACTTACGTTAAGCATTACTTAACGCATTACTTAAAGTAACGCATTACTTTTAAAAATGAAGTTACTTTTTCAAATAAGTAATGCTAGTTACTTTGTTTTCCCATTTATTGACTGACAGCTCTCCTGTCCTCATGTTGAGACAAATCGAAGTGCAGAGGCATTGTGTGTGTGTGAGAGTGTGTGTGTGTAAACATGATGGTTATTGTAGTTCTAGACTAAATGTGAGCATTTACTCATCTCACTTGCACACAAAAAGATTCAATATTCCTCAAAATGAATAAAATCAGTGAAATGCAGAGTCAGAATACTATACACAAACCTCCAATAACTGAATATGTTAAAGAAAACATGCATTTAATCTCACTTTATTGACCAATGTACTTGCTTCTGACCTTCGATGATTCAGTTAAACCATAAGCAAAAATTACAATAGATTTTAATTTTATTTTTATTGGTGAAGTAAGTGTTAAACGTTCTTCTCCTTCATCTATTCTTCTGTGACCCAGAACGGCTGACAGGTTTGTCTGAGCGTCGCCCTCTACTGGACACGCGTGAATCTGCATTTCCTTCAGCCTGAGGATTATTATTTCACTTTTGGTGTGAAAAGGTCTTTACATCTGCCCAAAAATATAACTTTTTTTGTTATAAAAAAACAAATAAAGCCCAGCCCAGGTGAGAAAAAAAGTGACGCAAAAGTAACATAACGCATTACTTTTCTAAAAAAGTAACTAAGTAACGCAATCAGTTTGTGTGCAGAGCTCGTACTGAGTGACATACATGCATCACTTGTTTATGTCTACTTTTAAATAAATGAATTCAAGTGCGTGTGTTTGAGCTCTGATGAGGCTATGTGTTTTATATCGGCAATCAGGCTCATATGATTTATGGCTTATTAATATAAACGCACGATTAGTCGACTAAACGCTTAATTGAACGACTACTAGACGACTGGAAAAATCTTTAGTCGAGGGCAGTCCTATTAAATACACACTGATGTTCAATCCTTTCAGTTATAATTTGATATCTTGTTTTATTTATATCAGATATACATAGTGTAGATAACTATAAAGTTTACTCTATTCTTCTCCCACTTCTCTGGTCACTTACATTTATGTATTTCGGGAGAAATGGATGAATTTACATGTTATAGATTAACTAACATGATCATTATAAAGGTGTTTAAACGACAAAACACATTCACTTACATGTATTTGACAATCATATCTATGTATATAACTATAATCTAGTTCATGATATAGTTAGGAAATAATAAGGAAATAATCTGTCATAACTTGTCATAACATGCAGTGATGTACTTACTAGAAGAGAACGTGGTTTGCATCATAGCGCTCATATCTGGCCGTCATGCACATGGACCTGTGACACACACACACACACACACACACACACACACACACACACAGTGAAAAAGTGTTTGTCATTTCTTAAGAAATTAATACTTTTATTCAGCAAGGACACAATTTTTTTTAATCCCAAGTAAAAAAATAAAATAAAATCTATACCAAAATCTATTTAAAATACATTTATTTCATACTAAGTATACTTCAAACCATTAACATATTTACTGACTTATTGATTATAAATTATAATTAAACTTTACTTGGAGTATTTCTTTAATGCACAATGCACACGTCTTAATATTAAGCCTAAAATGTGTTTAATATCACTATAAGTAAGGTTAGTATGATTTCTGGATAATATCAGTCTTTAAATGCAAGATATTTAAAGTGTACCTAAAGTATACTTGCAATAGTTCAACTTAAACACAATCAAGAACACTTAAGTACATCTTTAGTTGGACCTCAGCACTATTTCTGCACAATTAAAGTAAAAAATTAGTTTAGTACAATTCAGCAGACTTTAAGTATACCAGTTTAGTACACCAAAAGTACAACTGAGGGTATTTATATTGAAGGATTAGTTCACCCCAAAATTAAAATGTCCTAATAATTTACTCACCCCGATGCCATCCAAGATATCCATGTCTTTCTTTCCTCAGTGGGAGAGAAATTATGTTTTTTGAGGAAAACATTTCTGGATTTTTCTTCTAACAATGGACTTCATTGGTTACCATCGTTTTTAAGTCCAAATCAATGCAGTTTCAAAAGTCTCTGAAGTGTTTAAACGGGCTGTACGCGATCACAGCTGAAGAAGTGGTTATCTAGTGAAACGATAGGTCATTTAAAAAAAATATATATATAATTTATAGACGTTTTACCTTCAATAGTTGGGATTGAGCTGATCAACAAACGGACAGGGAACTACATCATCACGTTGAAAGGTCGCGCCGGCGCCGGCAGAAGAACCGCCCCACTGTTTACAATGCGACCGTACGTAGGAGGATAGTTCAAATAGGATTGTTTGCTATTATATATATAGTAATAGTATTCAGTGAATATGAATATGAATAGTATATGAATAACATTCTGAATATGAATAGTAGTTCAAATAGTATTGCCAGCGCCGGCGTGACCTTTCAACGTGATGACGTAGTTCCCTGTCCGTTTGTTGATCAGCTCAATCCGAATGAAGCAATGAAGTCCATTATTAGAAGAAAAAATGTTCCTCAAAAAACATAATTTCTCTCCCACTGAGGAAAGAAAGACATGGATATCTTGGATGGCATTGGGGTCAATTATTAGGAAATTTTCATTTTGGGGTGAACTAATCCTTTTAAGTACATAAATATGTATTTTTAGTATACTTAGCACTAAATAAGTGTATTTAAAATACATTTTAGTATTTATATTTTTCACTAGGCATGACATGCACAATCTTACAAAAGCTTTCCATTTCAAATAAATGCTTTCTCTTCATCAAAGAGTCCTGAGGGAAATGTTTGACGTTTCCACACAAATATAAAGCAGCACATCTGTTTCCAACACTGATAATCATGTGACACTGAAGACTGGAGTAATGATGCTGAAAATTCAGCTTTGATCACAGGAATAAATTACACTTTACTATATATTCACATAGAAAACAGCTGATTTACACTGGAATAATATTTCACTGTTTTACTGTCATTTGGATCAAATAAATGCAGCTCTGGTGAGCAGAAGAGACAAGAACAGCAAGTGTTGACAGGTATTGTGTGTGTTTTGCGGAGTCTCACCTGAGCTGGTGTTCTCTGAGGTGAGACAGCACGTCCATGTGGTACAGGTGAGCGTAGATGGTGTTCAGGTCCTACACACACACACACACACACACATCTGATCAGCATCACTCAGGACTAAAGATCTGTTCACACAGTGATTGGCCGATAGCGACTGCCGTTTCAATGTTTAAAGTACCAAAAATAAGGTGCATTTTACTCAAAACATTAATAGTTCTGTTGTAAAGATCATTCTTACACACTGGAAACCAGTAGATGGCATTAAATCTGCTCCAGTGGGAATTCATCGGTCTCTGCTTATAGTTTCCCATCTTGGTGTTTTGTTGTAAATTATGCAAACCACTAATTATTTAAGCAACAGGTTGAAGATGTGGTGCAGTTATTGAAGGTGAAACTATATAAACATCTGTATATTAGCATACATTTCTATCAAAATATATTAAAATGTCATTTAATTGGTGTTTACATCCTCTTCAATTTCCCATCTCCATCTGAAACTGCACAACGATTAACTCTGGAAAACACCCAGTGGAGAAAAGAGTCGTATTCATAGATTATAATCTAAGACTTTATTTTAGATCAAGAATATTCTGCATAATGTGCATTTAATGTGGTTATGATCATGATTCTACAGGCAGATATAGTAATGAAATACATCTTTTCAAATACAAACTAAATGCTTTTGACCGAATAAAATAAATCACATCAGGTTGTATTTGATTTATTAATCTCTTCTTCATTTTAAAACTCTTATCAGTACTCAGGTTTCAACATTGTACAGTGAAATATCATATTTGATTCCTTCTTGATTGCCTTCTTAAACGCTAAAGTTTCGATGTGACTCAAACTGGAAACAAAACTGGAAAATCACAGAAAGAAACGTGTGTAATATTCCTGTTATATATCATGTGATGTTAGACATAAAGCCTTTAGAAAGCCTTTTCAAATCATGAAATGTGTGTCGATGTCCAGCTCTACAAAGCACTGAACTAAGAAAGCATACTAGATATGTTCTGCGAGATCTAGGGTTGGGAATTCTGGAATCGGATACTTGTTATAAAATCAAAATTTCGATTCCTCTTATCGATTCCTTTGTGAGTATTTCAATATGACTTTAAACTTTAGACGGTCTTCTGTGCCGCACACACACATCCAAAGTGACTTTAACGTGATTTTAAAACATTCAAGCGCGCATGGTGTGTGTAACTATATTGTGCAACTCTTAAAGTCAAGTCAAGTCAAGTCAAGTTTATTTGTATAGCGCTTTTCACAATACAGATTGTATCAAAGCAGCTTCACAGTATTAAATTAAAATAATACAACAAAGTTTGTTTCAAGAGGAATTTATTGATTGATAAAATTAAATTAAATATCCCCAAAATATCCCCAACTGAGCAAGCCAAAGGCAACAGTGGCAAGGAACCGAAAAACTCCATCAAGTGACCTAATGGTGTCCTAAAACTCCATCAGGTGACCTAATGGAGAAAAAAAACCTTGGGAGAACCCAGGCTCAGTCGGGGACCAGTTCTCCTCTGGCATTTATGAGCTAGAGGCCGGATTGTAGTTTGAACTGTAGGATTATATGAATGCCTGGCTGAAGAGATCTTGATCTCGTAAGAACTCTAGCGGCGGCATTTTGGACTAACTGTAGCTTGTTTATTGAGGATGCAGGACAACCAGCTAATAAAGCATTACAGTAATCCAGTCTCGAGGTCATGAATGCATGAACTAACTTTTCTGCATCAGAAACTGATAGCATATTACGTAGCTTAGCAATGTTTCTAAGGTGGAAAAAGGCTGTTTTTGTAACATATGAATTATGATTTTCAAAAGACAGGTTGCAATCGAGTATAACACCCAGGTCTTTTACTGTAGAGGATAAAGTAACAGGACATCCTATGATGTTAAAGTTGTATTGTGCGAGGTTTTGTGGGCGGTTTTTTGAACCGATAAGTATTACCTCTGTCTTGTCTGGATTTAATAAAAGAAAATTACGCGTCATCCAATCTTTTATATCTTTAACACACTCTGTCAATTTGGAAAATTTAGCGTTTTCATCCGGCCGTGATGAAATATATATTTGAGTGTCATCAGCATAACAATGGAAACTAATTCCATGTTTCCTTATAATATTTCCAAGTGGCATCATATATATTGAAAATAACAGAGGGCCTAATACAGATCCCTGCGGCACTCCATAGTTTACTGGAGTTATGATCGATTTTTCTCCATTTAAATAGACAAAATGGTAGCGGTCAGATAGGTATGATTTGAACCAGCTTAGTGCTTGTCCTTAACCCTCTGGGGACCAAAAACGCGCCCGCGCGTTTTGCTCGTTTTTTTTTTTAGCAATGAAAAATAAACACAAAATGCTCTGTTAATTTTGATCTTTCATTTTCGTGTAATACATCAATCGATCCTGTTCAGTTTCTATTTTTTTTCTGTATACTCACAATACAAATAAAGTGTTTTGCTTTTTGACAAATAAAGAAAAACTAACATGATGCTATTTCTGCCTTCTCTCTGTCAGTAAACTCCCATTTGAAACGCGTTCGAAAATTATCTATAACTCCGCGAAAATTCAGTCAAACAGGCAAACAGACCCACGGGCATAAAGCTTGAGATCGCAGCTTTTAAATGAAGTAATTTATATAAAAAACAAATATTATCAGCTTCTGTAATCTGTATAAAAAGAGAGCGACTCCAGTCGAGCTCATTAGGAGCCATTCAAAAGTAATTTGACCACGCCCCGGAGAGCGCGTGCTATTCAAACGCAAATTCTGAGAACCATTTCAGTCTGTGAAACGCCCCCACATCAGCTGTAAACAAAGAGGCATAATATAGCCTACCTTATGGAGAAAATTTTCCGTGCTGATATGAGGAGCAGATCCCGCTGAGGAGTGAGGTAGGCTAAGTTATCCTTTCTCAAGTGTTAATGTGGAATAACGTTATGGAATAACGTTGTAGGCTTATGTAAACAAAAAGATGAATCGCGTTTCTATAATATGAATCGCGTTTCTGTGAGATGATTGAAGGGTACATATTTGTAAAGAGTGTTTAGCCTAAATATGAATCGCGCGTCTGTGTGTGAAAGAATAAACTGCTTTTACAGTTACAGTTACTGCGTTACAGTCAGGCGAAGTATGAAAGACAACATTTTGTTGACTAGATTTGGGTACAGTTTTTACTGTAGAATATACTGTCACATCAAATAAGCTTTTCTGCTCATATATATAAAATACTATTTTGTCAAAAATAAAGTCATAGACTAAGATGTTCCAATGTTGGCTATATTCAAACTAATGAATACATATGATAAAATGTAGGCCTATAATCTTTTTTTTTTTTTTTTTTTACAAAGAAAGAGTACTTTTTTGCAGAAATATTGCTGAAATTGTAATTATTGTTGTAATTGTAACCTTTTTAATAAAATAGCAAAACATATTTACAAGATAGATGTAAGCAAAATCTTAAATGGTCAATATAAGTCTTCTTCAAAATATATATTTTGTCTTTGCATTGTGGCTCAGTCAGTGTCACACCTGAATGAATGGCTAATTATGCAGAGTCATTATGCAGAGTGGGTGGGACTAAGGTGTAAACTACTCCTCCCCCTCGCATATTGGCTTTCCAAGCAAAACCTGTTTTACACCATTTAAATCAATGTATTTTTTTTTGTGAACGATAAAGCAAGACTATTTTCACATAATTTTGAAGCTAGAACTGAAAGGGACAACATCCATTAGTCAAAAGTCTTGTGGGCACATATTTTGTATGAGTTTTGTGGTCTTATTTCAGCAACTTTCATTTTTATTTTTTTAAATAACCACGCATAAACATTATTCTCTTAAAAATACAAACATCTACATACATGTTGCTCGCATATTATGGTAGGCCTGTTTGTGCTATATAGAGTGAATTTACACCTTTGCCATTAACATGTTTATAAATAACTGAAAAAAGCACAAATGTCAGAGCATGTCAGAACATCTCAAGGGCCCCAAAAACAGCTTGGTCCCCAGAGGGTTAAACACCAGTATAATTTTGTAGTCGATCTAAGAGTATTGTGTGATCTATAGTATCGAACGCAGCACTAAGATCAAGTAAAACTAGTATTGAGATACAGCCTTGGTCAGAAGCTAAAAGTAAATCATTTGTGATTTTAACGAGCGCAGTTTCAGTGCTATGATGCGGTCTGAATCCAGACTGAAACTTTTCATAGATCTCATTTTGTTGCAAGAAAGAGCCCAGTTGAGCGGACACCACTTTTTCTAATATTTTAGACATAAATGGAAGATTTGAAATGGGTCTATAATTTGCTAGATTATTATGATCTAATTGTGGTTTCTTAATGAGAGGTTTTATAACTGCCAGTTTAAATGTTCTTGGAACATGACCTAAAGATAAAGACGAGTTAATAATATTGAGGAGAGGCTCTTCCACTACAGGTAACACTTCTTTCAGTAGTTTAGTTGGTATAGGATCTAATAAACATGTTGTTGTTTTAGATGAAGTGATAAGTTTATTTAACTCTTTTTGTTCTATAGTTGTAAAGCACTGTAATTGTTCTTTCGGGGTGATAATTGAAGCTGAATTATAAGGCGCGATTGAAGATTGAACGTTTACAATTGTGGTTCTGATGCTTTCTATTTTCTCAGTGAAGAAGTTCATGAAATCATTACTACTGAACTGTAACGGGATATTTTGTTCGGGTGACGTCTGTTTATTTGTTAGTCTAGCCACGGTGCTAAATAAAACCTTGGATTGTTTTGGTTGTTTTCTATTAGTTTGCGGAGGTGCTCAGCCCTGGCCGCTTTTAGGGCCTTTTTATAACGTGACATGACATTAAAGTGACAGCAGCCTAATATTCCTGCTGGGTCTCTACTGTATAATAACACTAATATTATGGGATCAATTTCCCGCCTAAAGTATTGCAGCCACGGATCAAAAAATAATAAGCGTGAATCAAAAATTTAAAAACGCATGTAAAAATATATTGCACAAACTGAAAAAAATTATGCAAAATGATCAGAATAGCAAACAACGTGTTCACGGATCAAAATATAATAAGCGTGAATCAAGAAATAACAAGCATGAATAAAAACTTTAGACGCATTAAAAGTTATTTTGCACAAAACTTAAACTTATGGTCATGCTTTCTTAAAGAGTAGCCTATGTTTTCCTTGGTTGTATTACTCTGTACTTTGTGCTCTCTTGCGTTTTCTGCTCATATTTTACTCTTTTGTACGCTTGTGCTGTTTTTCTCTTCGCTCTTCTTTCTATGTTCTGCACTTGCTTTCCCAAATGTTGCAGTTCGAGTTTCATGTAAATTAGGGCGGGCTTAAGAGTCACCATTGGTCCACTAGTTCTAGATTGACAGCTCCTCCTCTAGCCAATCAATCAAACAGGGGAGTTGACGTCACACCAATGCGACTCGTGGCTACTGATGCTTATACAGGGGAAGACGACAGGTTCATTTAACTTTACAAAAAACATTTTTTTGATCCGTGGCTGCAATACTTTAGGCGGGAAATTGATCCCATATAATATTCCTGCTGCCGTCTCTATAATAACACTAATCAAACAACAAAAGACAGAGAGAAAGTTCACTCGTTCTTGATTGAGTAACTTTTGTAACTATATTTATAATGTTTTATTTATAAAGTGCAGTGTTATTTTACATCTGATTACAGTTTCTGAACCTGAAAATCTTAAAACACTGTTTATTTCAATCATGTCTTTGTTCAGTTGTTTCTATTTGTTGCGATTGCTTATGTTTTATTTGTTCTATTTTAATAAGTGTTTACTTGTCTTTAATAATGCTTGAAATGTATATTAGTTAGGCTAGTTGTTTTCCTTGTTCTTTAGCCTGTTGATTTTGCTCATGATATTCAGATACAATTAAATGTTTTGCAATAAGGCTAAATGTGAATGATATCTAAGTTGTTGTTGTTGTTTATCTTAATTTAGGAATCAATAAGAAGAATCGAAATCAGAATTGTTCAAATTCAGACGATCCCCGACTCTAGCTAGATCTGAGGATGAACTCACTATATCAACACCACAGCTAACTAGCCTAGCGCACGTGTCACAGCTTTGTGGATCTGAGTTTAAAAGTGCAGCATGGGGTTTGGACAACACTTCATCAACTCATGACTGAACAGAGCCGCTGTTCTCCACTACAAAACATCCATTCAGAGACGAGCGAACAAACATCTCGGCAGAAAACAACAGGCTGTACTTTCATTCATTCACTCTTTAAAACACTTACGTAGAGCTTGACTGATACTTCAGCTTTAACCATTATAATCAACCCAGCTGCATAATGAATCTCACTTTTCTTCACGCAAATAGAAATCTTTGATGCAACGTGAGCAGATCTGGACATAATGCTGTGATCGACATTTCACTGTAATCGTGTGTCGTTATAGATTTAGTTTCACTGTGTGAATATCTTCAGTTTGGGGCATTTTTGCCTCAAGACCCACTTAATCTCGGAAACACTGTGTGTGTGTGTGTGTGTGTGTGTGTGTGTGTGTGTGTGTGTGTGTCTTGTACTGTTTGCCCTGAAAATGTTACACTAGCCGCGTTTCCATTATCCTTTAAATTGCGCAAATTTAAATTGCGAATTGAAAATATGGCCAATGGAAACACGTAATTTTCGCATAAACTCCCATTTATCGCAAAAAAGTTTTTACGCTCGCATGAGGGGTTTTTTCAGGCAATTCAAAAAAAAAAATGAATATTTCGCAAGACTGCATTGGAAACAGTTTTTGCACATTTACAGTCACCTGACGTAGATGATGAGGTGTGTTTGGACAGAAGACGAGACAGAGTTCTTCATTAAACTCATAAAAGACGAAAGAATTATGGGAATACTGGATTCTAAACCACTAAGAAATTCCACAATCAAGATCTTGAAGCAGATTTGAGGGAGAAACACCCAGAAACTCCTTATATGAGCCGCTCTCAGTATAACGGTCTTTCCTTGCCGTTAATGCTTGGAAAACACATCTACGACTCCTTCGATTTAAAATAATGTCTAGTGCGGTGGCTGAGATACAGTATAAACCTACAAACATCCGTTCCCATGATTATTGGAATGACTTATTGCGAGAGGAAAAAAATTACGTTTCAGTCGAATAACATCGGTTAATGGAAACGCCGTCATTTCGCAATAGTTTTTTATCGGCATTTAGAAAATATCACAAAATATTTGCGCAAATCTGTAATGGAAACGCGGCCCGTGTCTGACTCCGGTTCTGGACACGTTAAAGCTGAACACACATTTTGACTGCGTGAGATTCTCCAATTTTGTTGTTGCTGGAGTATCCGAAACACAAACTGTAAAGGCTCCGCCCTCTTCTGAAAAGGGGGCGGGGAGCAGCAGCTCATTTGCATTTAAAGAGACACACACACACAAAAAGGCGTGTTTTTGCTCACACCCAAAAAGGGGAAAATTTGACAAGCTCTAATAAATGATCTGGGGGGATTTTTGAGCTGAAATTTCACAGACACATTCTGAGGACACCATAGAGTTACATTACATCTTGTGAAAAGGGGCATAATATGTCACCTTTAAATTGTGTATAATATGTGTCTGCGCGCACAATCATAATAATCATAATAGGAACAGTAAAAACAGAGACTGGATAGTCATGTGTCATAATATTGGAAAGGTTTCAACTAAATCATCCACACGCTAAATGAGTAGGTGTGTGAAAACCATCAGACGGGCTGTGTTTAACCAGATTAGCATCTCATGTTTCTCTATGAGGATTATTTTAACATCTCTCAACTAGGCTTGATGCGATAGTCTGTGTTAGTGGTTTTACACAGTGTTCAGGCGCAACACTGGTTACATCACTTGCCCACCTACAAATCACTGCCCACACCATCGTTTAGATTGTTTATAGGAATAAATATGATTTAATTCAGTTAGAGAACAGACACGACATTAAAAAATTGAACGTATCTGCTCAATTCAACGTGAGCCGGAGTCAGATCTCATTCATCACGAGCGAGGAGTTGACTGACAAGACGATACACACTAGATGTCGCCTTGTCTACGGCAGTTCATTGGAACGAATGTCTTTAAGGCGACATCTAGTGTATATATCTATGCACCAGTCTGCGTACACGTCAGATCAGATCACTTGGACGTGGCTGTGTATAAGAGGTAAAAACGATATAAATACTGTTCGTTTTCTCACACAAACCGCTCGTTTCGTGTCTTAGGCCATCAATGTGTACTTACGATGGGCAATTGTTTAATTTGGACGATGGGGAATTGTTTTAATTTGGACTCTGTGCATGCTCTTTGAGACAGTGACCACAGACCTGCATTATATGACTGACAGACAAGAACGGTTTGACCTAAAAATATAAAAATTGAAACTACTGCGGAAAAAAAGACACCTACATCTTGGATGCCCTTGAGGTAAGCTAAAACATACCAAAAATTAATTTCAAAGTGAACTATCCCTTTAATCAGAGAATCTCTGGTGCACATAGCAATATAGATATACCAACTAATAATCTATCATGGTGCACCTCTATTAAGAAAGCTTTAAAATGAACACATTCAGCAGTTTGTGGGTTAACGCCTTCTCAATGGATGTGATCAACAGAACAGAAAGTGCTTCAGAAAGGCTGAGTGAGCGCTTCAGTGAGCCGCGGGCCGCAGGAACAGCACTGAAGGGCATGGGAAACAGCAATGCAAATCACACACTCTTTACATGCTTCGACTTGTTGGGTTCCCACAACACACCGCAGCAGGAAACACTCGGATCAGGATCAGGTTCATCACCAGGAAATGAAAGTTGAACAACTAGTTGAAAATCTGGAATCTGAGGGTGCAAAAAAATCTAAATATTGAGAAAATCTCCTTTAAAGTTGTCCATTTATGTTCGCGCTTGTGTTGCATCCACTCACAAAAAAACGATTACCATCTCATGATAATCCAGCAATCCTCACTATATGTGATCTGACACGTGTGAATGATGCCATCCTCGACTGGAGCTCATCATTAACCTCTCTATGACTGATCGGGAGATTTCACAAGAGCCCTGAAGCCTGAATCACACAAGAGTTACAGTCATGAATCCCACTCAGAGAACTGTCAACGTGCCTCTGAAGAAGCATTTCATTCACACACACGTGTCTCAGCACAACGGTTGGTTCAGTGTTGTTTGGAGACTCCTCACTCTGCACTGAGGTGCTTTAAAATGAACCATACACTTGTTCCTGACACTGGGATCTTGCTGGGAAACATGTTGTTCAAGCCGGACGAGTCAAAGCGAGCATTTTTGATTCTTCCATTTGTCCTGTTGAAGGATGTCAGAAACTGAATGCACATCTATATCTGTATCATTCTGGGCTCATGTATAACATCCAGTGTACGCACTGCTCATGCATGTAGTTTTGCTTTAATCTCATCACAACAGAAAGAGGGAGACGAGTTTCCTCTAGTGGAAGTGTTCGGTACTGCAGTCAAACTAAATCTGACCGAAAGCTCATTTCTGGAGATATCAGGCTCAAATTTTGGAACAACTTGTTTAGATTTATGGCTTTGATTTTCTTGCAGTTTTAGAGTAATTTTGATTTTGAAAATATATATTTCATATAAAAAAAAATATAGTATTTTTGTGCATTTTTTATAACAATACACGTAAAATTCTGTTCCTTTTTTTAAGTTCACTTTTTAAAACTTTTTTCACTTCAGCAATAATCTGCCAAGTGTCGTCTTTGAAAAGAGATCAAACAACAGTCTGTTGCTCTAAAGCATTCAAGATTTACCACAGTTTAAGTTGGAAATTACATTTTCAGGTAATTTAGTATAAAAAAAATCCCCTAAAAATACAAAATATTACATAAAAAAACATTATCAAACCAAAATATACTACATCTGTGTTTTTTCACTGACATGCGAAGAGCACCAGTTTTGTTCAACAGCATAGCCTAGTTTTCCAACATTTTAACTGTCAAGAATTGCTGTATATTATTGCAACTTAACAACTACCTTACTAACTATTAATACTGTCAAGAATGGCTGCATTTCACTGGTGATGAAACTGGAACTGGTGAATGGTTCACTGCACAAGGGATCAATAAAGGCAGATGCTCACATTCCCAGCATTCCTCCAGATCAAAACAGTGCAAAACTAACATTTCAGGTTTGACCTCATTCAAGTCCGTCTTGTCCTTTACCAGCACAGCTTATGGACATTCCTGACCTAGTGAGGCATTGTAGTTCAACATAGTGTCATTTTACAGGCCTCGATCACCTCGACTGTGCTAGCGAGCGGCACGCTGCTATACAAGACGTTCAGTCGCGGTTCAGGACAGACTTTCACTCGCCTGACCAGTGTTGCATCATCACTAAAGTTTATCATGTGCACACCTTGTCAATTTAAACATTCAAGAGATTTAAAGCATTCATTTCTGAGAGACTCGTCCTCAGAGCGCACACACAAAGCCGTCTCTCAAACAGCTCATGGATGCCAAACTGAGTGCAGATTATTGAGCTTAAACGGTCAGAAACGCACAAAAGTACGTAAAAAAGCCGGTCTTGGTGAGTATTCACATAAACACATTCGGTGATGTGATAAAGGGATACTCCACTTTTTTTGGAAATAGGCTCATTTTACAGCTCCCCCAGAGTTAAACTGTTGAGTTTTACCGTTTTCGAATCCATTCAGCCGATCTCCGGGTCTGGCGGTACCACTTGTGTACTCGTGTACTAAGACCGACGGAAAATGTAAAGTTGTGATTTTCTAGGCTGATATGGCTAGGAACTATACTCTCATTCCTGCGTAATAATCAAGAAACTTTGCTGCCGTACCATGAGTCCAGCAGGCATAATGATATGATGCAGCGCCTTAAAATAGGTCTAATAGGTTAGACAAACTTAGTCCCGGTCACGTTGGAAGTTACCGAGCTGGGGACTATTTTCAGGCGCTGCGTCATATCATTACGCCTGCTGGACTCATGGTACGGCAGCAAAGTTTCAACATTTCAAAATTTTATTTTCCGTCGGTCTTAGTACACGATGTAACTACAGAAGAGTCAAGTTTTAAATAGGAAAAATATCGAAACTCTTTGGTCATTTTTTTGAGAGAGATGCTAATGGTCCTGTCCGATTCAATGATCTATGCTAAGCTATGCTAAAAGTGGTACCGCCAGACCCGGAGATCGGCTGAATGGATTCGAAAACGGTAAAACTCAACTCTTTAACTCTGGGGGAGTTGTAAAATGAGCCTATTTCCAAAAAAAAGTGGAGTATCCCTTTAAGAGAACATAAACAGATGAGGAAGAAAACAGTATATTGGATCTGTGCATTCGCTCTTAAAGTGACAGAAGCCTAATATTCCTGATGCCGTCTGTCATTAATGTTCATCACACTACAAAAGATAGCGAGAATAATTCATCTGGATTTAATTTATACAATTAAACATTCAATTTATTCAATTTCTGTAGTAATTATGTATACCTGAAGACTGTTAGAAAACCTCAAAGCACTCTTTATATTATATTTATTTGTATTTTTTGCTGGTAATTTGTTTATTTGTTGTTTGTTTATTTTGTAAATTCAATTTAAGGTTGAAATCAAGCTTCCTTGTGCGGTGTGTAAACTCATGCGCAACAGAACTACCTCACTGTAAAAACACGAACACATAGAGTGAGCAAATATTTAGGCCAGATAAGGACATCAGAAAGATCCCACTGACACCAGGGGCAGAAATGACCTTTTCCAGTCTGGAGCAATAACAGTCCACTGCAACTGATCTGCAAATACTTGAATCTAACCAGTTACTTTAATTAGTCATTATAGACCTGTGGTTCTCAGACGTTTTACACCAAGTACCACCTCAGAAAATATGTGGCTCTCCAAGTACCACCATGATGACCAATATTAAAATACAGTAGCGTAGTAGGCGTAACTCTTCAGCTACAGCTAGCTAACACAGCTCATAACCAGGCCGTTTTATTCCTAATAAAAATATTTATTAATGTCAGACACTTTAAACACTGTACATACACAGTTTGAACATTAAAGGGATAGTTCACTTTGAAATAAATTTTTGGTATGTTTTAGCTTACCTCAAGGGCATCCAAGATGTAGGTGTCTTTTTTTCCGCAGTAGTTTCAATTTTGATATTTTTAGGTCAAACCGTTCTTGTCTGTCAGTCATATAATGCAGGTCGATGGTCACTGTCTCAAAGAGCATGCACAGAGTCCAAATTAAAACAATTCCCCGTCGTCCAAATTAAACAATTCCCCATCGTAAGTACACATTGATGGCCTAAGACACGAAACGAGCGGTTTGTGTGAGAAAACGAACAGTATTTATATCGTTTTTACCTCTTATACACAGCCATGTCCAAGTGATCTGATCTGACGTGTACGCAGACTGGTGCATAGATATATACACACTAGATGTCGCCTTGTCTACGGCAGTTCATTGGAACGAATGTCTTTAAGGCGACATCTAGTGTATATATCTATGCACCAGTCTGCGTACACGTCAGATCAGATCACTTGGACGTGGCTGTGTATAAGAGGTAAAAACGATATAAATACTGTTCGTTTTCTCACACAAACCGCTCGTTTCGTGTCTTAGGCCATCAATGTGTACTTACGATGGGGAATTGTTTAATTTGGACGACGGGGAATTGTTTTAATTTGGACTCTGTGCATGCTCTTTGAGACCGTGACCATAGACCTGCATTATATGACTGACAGACAAGAACGGTTTGACCTAAAAATATCAAAATTGAAACTACTGCGGAAAAAAAGACACCTACATCTTGGATGCCCTTGAGGTAAGCTAAAACATACCAAAAAATAATTTCAAAGTGAACTATCCCTTTAACACTGCATTCTGCTGCTAACATACAGGTAAATAAAAAACGTAATTAATGATTGCATTAAAATGTACTGTAGCTAAAAGTGGTTTCATGCATTTCATTGCTAAGATTGACACACACACACACACACACACACACACACACACACACACACTGCAGCTCTTCTTCTCTCCCACTCCAAATAAACCCATATTTGATTGATTTGATGTGATTTGACTGACATCTGAGGAATATTTTGCTTTATTTCCAGATTCACTCAGACTCGTTCTTACACACTAGAGCTCGTTCACACACACACACTAGAGCTCGTTCACACACACACACTCTTCAACAACTACACTTTAAATCTCTCGACAAACTAAAAGACGTTAAATGACATTTGCATGTATTGTAAATTAAAGACACAGGTTGCACTGAATGTCAGCTTGATTATTTTGCTCAAGATCAGGATTTATTGAGTCCACATGTCATGAACACTAGAAACTCTTCTTCTAACCACAGGTCGAGATCTGTCGTTACACACACACACACACACACACACACACACACACACACACACACACACACACACAACTCCGAGATGCTGTTTGCGAATGTTCGTTTGCGTATTCTTTACCCCCTTCTCTTGAATTTCTGTTCATTTTTGTGGTATTTTTGCCCCAAATCCTGTTCATTTCTGACCCTGACTGACACTGTTTTATTATATTTCCACAATATTTTACATAATATTTAGGCTATAGTAAAGCTAATAGAACTAGATGTTTTAATCCCCCTTAGTAGGAAACCCTTGACAGTATATAAAGAGTTTAAAATAGTTTAAATAGTATTTAACATTGTCTGCTGAAGCGTTAACGTTCTCATATTACGGATTGGATGTAATCAGAGCCGGACTGTAATCAGAGCCGGACTGTAGTCAGAGCCGGACTGTAATCAGAGCCGGACTGTAGTCAGAGCCGGACTGTAATCAGAGCCGGACTGTGCCGGACTGTAGTCAGAGCCGGACTGTAATCAGAGCCGGACTGTAATCAGAGCCGGACTGTAGTCAGAGCTCAGAGCCGGACTGTAGTCAGAGCCGGACTGTAGTCAGAGCCGGACTGTAGTCAGAGCTCAGAGCCGGACTGTAGTCAGAGCCGGACTGTAATCAGAGCCGGACTGTAATCAGAGCCGGACTGTAGTCAGAGCCGGACTGTAGTCAGAGCCGGACTGTAGTCAGAGCCGGACTGTAGTCAGAGCCGGACTGGATGTAATCAGAGCCGGACTGTAGTCAGAGCCGGACTGTAATCAGAGCCGGACTGTAGTCAGAGCCGGACTGTAATCAGAGCCGGACTGTAGTCAGAGCCGGACTGTAATCAGAGCCGGACTGTAGTCAGAGCCGGACTGGATGTAATCAGAGCCGGACTGTAGTCAGAGCCGGACTGGATGTAATCAGAGCCGGACTGTAGTCAGAGCCGGACTGTAGTCAGAGCCGGACTGTAATCAGAGCCGGACTGTAGTCAGAGCCGGACTGTAATCAGAGCCGGACTGTAGTCAGAGCCGGACTGGATGTAATCAGAGCCGGACTGTAGTCAGAGCCGGACTGTAGTCAGAGCCGGACTGTAATCAGAGCCGGACTGTAGTCAGAGCCGGACTGTAATCAGAGCCGGACTATAGTCAGAGCCGGACTGGATGTAATCAGAGCCGGACTGGATGTAATCAGAGCCGGACTGTAGTCAGAGCCGGACTGTAGTCAGAGCCGGACTGGATGTAATCAGAGCCGGACTGTAATCAGAGCCGGACTGTAGTCAGAGACGGACTGGATGTAATCAGAGCAGGACTGTAGTCAGAGCCGGACTGGATGTAATCAGAGCCGGACTGTAGTCAGAGCCGGACTGTAGTCAGAGCCGGACTGTAGTCAGAGCCGGACTATAGTCAGAGCCGGACTGGATGTAATCAGAGCCGGACTGTAGTCAGAGCCGGACTGGATGTAATCAGAGCCGGACTGTAGTCAGGTATAGTCTTTTTTAAAGTTTTTTATGCATAGTTTAAGAAAATACATTTGTTTGGTAAGCATTGCTTGTGGACTGTGGTGGACTCTTTACACAGACGTCCCTGTAGTTTCATTGGTCTGAAGCAGTGCTTGATCTGCTCGTCACGCCCTCTGGTGGATTCAGGAGACAAACCAGAACCTTTAACTGAAATCTGAATATTTAAGTGAAAAATTCTAATGCAATTTTTCATCTTTATCACAGCCCTAGAGCTTTACACACGGTCAGTATGAGAAATGTCTGTTAGCCCATATGAGTCACATGTGTTTTTTTGGCAGGGCAAGAAATACATTTTAACCACTTCCCCAATCAGGCCAGTAGAAAAAACCCTTAGCATTGAGTCCTGATGTGGGAAATTGAATAGTTCTCACGTAGTATTATTATTTTTTTAATAAAAAAGGTAATTATAACTTTTTATCTCAGAATTTGCGAAATACACATTTAGGTCTTTATTTTACTACACTTTGTCTGTTCGCGTCTGTAGATTTCTCATAAATTCAACAAAAGTTTGCGTTCTTAATGAACCCGCTGCTCCGCGATCTCTGTCTGCTCCCTGTCATCACACACACCGCTGGAAAGCTCTCTCTCTCCTGTACAATGCTGTCGGATCCAAATATGGTCATTTCCTTTTTATCAGCAACCAATCGTGAAAGTAAAAGGGCTGCAATCTCATTGGCTGATGATAAATCTTTAAAGCCCGTTTTCTCAAAATGACTTTTCTCTCATTCTCCAAGTCTGAAATCTCCACTTCAGTAGCACCGATATACACCAAACTTTCCAGTCTTGTTCCTAGTTATATTATGAAGACATTTACAGAGGGATTTGTAAATATATTATTCCTAGCCTGATTTATATAACAGTATATTCTGATTTACAGGATAACAAAAGTAGATATCCATAAATCCCTGTCATTTTTTTTCCCATCTAATATGTGAACACAATGAAAAAAAATATTTTTAACCTGGTTTTATCCAATACTCAGATTTAGTTTTTTTTAATATATATATATATGCAAATTAGTGCATATTTAATTAGATATTGCCTAATTTGCATATTTAAACATTAAATTACAGATAACTTGTAATACATCTTAATGTAGGTAATCAACTGGGAAAGTTTCATGGTGATATCTGCTAGTTAAAAAATGTACCCTATTCACCTGTAGTGTCTCACCTTAAGAATTAAAAACTAGTTCAAAAGAATTAAACACTCAAAATAACTTCACAGGTCCTCTTTTGTTTGTTAATATCTGCACAAGACAAAAAGCCCTCAGTTTTTATAACTATGATGGAAGTATTGCTAAGGCTTTCCTGACATTAGGGGTTTTTGTGTGAGATGTGGAGGGTTTCATTAGTGTGTTTGTCTCTGACGTAACTCATTTCTGCAGCAGTTAACCGTAACGCCGCATCATCAAACTCCCATCAGGCATAGCAGCTCGAGGCACGAGTGGGCGGGATAATGCTATGGAAATAGACACGAGGGATATTTGTTTTGCTCTCTTATGTAACGCTCGACACACCCATCTGGAAACTTGCTATGAGAGCAATGAGAGCTGGTGCAGTTTGTGTTTGTTAGTGTGTTTTACTGCAGTCAGACACGCCCACGCCTGGAGCGACACACACACACACACACACACACACACACACACTGATCTGGAGGAGGACGACAACAGATGAAGAGAACAGCAGGAAAGATCTCAGAGAACCACAGATGACCAGATTTAAACCAGACTCTCTTGGTTTATTATAATCACACTTGTGTGTGTGTGTGTGTGTGTGTGTGTGTGTGTGTGTGTGTGTGTGTGTGTGTGTGTGTGTGTGTGTGTGTGTGTGTGTGTGTGACAGATCTCGACCTGTGGTTAGAAGAAGAGTTTCTAGTGTTCATGACATGTGGACTCAATAAATCCTGATCTTGAGCAAAATAATCAAGCTGACATTCAGGACAACCTGTGTCTTTAATTTACAATACATGCAAATGTAATTTACATCTTTTAGTTCGTCAAGAGATTTAAAGTGTAGTTGTTGAAGAGTGTGTGTGTGTGAACGAGCTCTAGTGTGTGAGAACGAGTCTATGAGTGAATCTGGAAATAAAGCAAAATAACTGAGAAAGATGAGCAATAGTCCTCAGATGCCAGTCCGTGATTTATAGCAAAACATCTCGCATTAATTCAGTCTCAAACAGATTCATTAGAAGAAGCTAGGGATGCACCGATATGAACATTTTTACCGATAACCGATGATTCTTTATATTTGAAAGCCGATAACCGATATATTGGCCGATAAACCTAAAATCCAAATTTTTATATAATTTTTGAGAGCCTACACTGTTCTGAAGACAGACTGTTACCTGTGAAACAGGGGTGCTCTGAAAACACCCCCATTAGCAATTAGTGCTTTCCATCTGATGAAATGAACACGGCAAAAAAACGACCAATCAGAATTTTGGTCGAGCCAGAACGTATCGACCAATAATCGACTGGGAGATTACAGCCCTAGTATTTTCCTTTTTTAAAGTGATTTCAATCATATTTCAAGCCATTCAAAAGCATCATGTTGAACAATGGCATCTGAAGAGTCTCAGCTGAAGGAGATAATACATTATTTATCAGCTTTAATATATCGTCCAAATTTTCTTACTGGGCCGATAACGATAACATTAAAATTAACCGATATCGGCCGATAACGATATGGTGGCCGATATCTCGTGCATCCCTAGAAGAAGTTATTACTCCACCACCTGTGTGACATCATTAACGCTGTAAGTCGACACCATTGCTGTGTATTTCCTCCTTAAAACTGCAGTGAACCAAAGACAGTCTCAAAAACACGCTTTGAAATCGCTGGTGTTTCTGACGTCACAAACTACCTTGTAACCAATCAGATCAACATGTGATCGTCAACCAGTGGATCTCTGAGCTGAGTGAGTGAGTGGAGGCAGGGCTCATTTGCATATTCCACGTATACTAAATGAGGCAAGGGTGTCGAGTTACATTCAAGATATTTTAAGGCATGAAGAATTATTTTTCAAGGAAAAAACATTTAAACGTAATTTTGGTGATCAAAGATGAGTTTTAAGGGATAAAATGATTGGCTACAGAGGGACTTTAAATACGCTGTGCATAGCGCTTCATCTTTTGTATCACGAGATTTTGATCGTGAGATTTCTACTAGGGCTGAACGATTAATCGCAATAAAACCGCACGCGATTTGGCAAAGGCTGTGATTAGGCCATCCTTAAAAATATTTTGGTTTGCAGTAACAGCAAAAAAAAGAAAAAAAGGGACGGTAGGTAGGTCTATATTTTTTTATATATAAAAAAAATAATATAAAAAAGTTTTTTTTTTAAGTTTTTTTTTTTAGCGGGGTCGGGTTGGGATACATTTTTCACCTATGTCTAGGGGCTGTTTACACCAGGCCACTTCATGCGTTTTCTCAGATCGGATTCCAATCTGATTTATCAAAACGATTCCATTTACACCTGGTTACATAAATGTGTGTTGTTTTTTTGCTGATATAAATCCGATCTTCAATTCTCGCTATATGCAGATTTAATGGAGTGCACGTCACCGAAAGCAACGAGATACATTATTTTATTGATCATTAGCTAAAATTTCTGAATCAAAGCCCGCAATAAGAGAAAGCGGAAACAGCCCTGGTAAGATCATTTCGTTTCTTTACATTTAATGATGATGATTGTGTGTTAAGCGTCTGCGACTTACTTTCACTTTGATTTGCGATAGTTTGCACGTTGATGATGCAGCTTCTCATCTGCGGCGAGTGTGTTGCAGTAGCGTCGTCATATCTGACTAAAGCATGACATATAGCCTATAACACGCTCTCGCATGTTCATTTTTTAATAAACCATATTCAACAACATATAAAAATGAAATAATCTTTAGAGTAAAGCCGCAGCCATCATTACCAAGCGCGAACCATTGACAGTGAATGAAAGGAAGCGAACTTAGCTTGCAGGCTGTAGTGTGATGCGTTAACCAATGGTGTAAACATAATCATAGATGACGCGCCACGGGTTTTTATTTAAAAGAAAGAACGTAGCTATGTAGGTCTAGGCAATTTATATTCACAATACTTAATAACTAATATTATTTTATTGCATTTGTATTAGTTGTTTTAAGAGTTAAAAAAAAATCGGTCGGTCTAAACGCAAGTTTACAACCGGCAAGTCGGTCGGACTAAAAGAAAAAAAATAATAATAATTGGGTCGGTACTAAATTGACAGGGTCGGTCGGGTTACGGCAAACAAGAATATTTTTAAGGATGGCCTTATCTTATGCGCAGCTTGTCAGTGGAGTGCGGCTGATCGGTAGTAAATACTGCCCCATTTGAACACCAGAGGGCGCTTTCATGCAAACACGATAAATATGCCCCGCCGCAGAAGTACAATAATGCGCATCATTCCAGGAAACCCCTAATGCTGAAGCTGAATAAACAGAAGATTGAAACGCTTTGATTAAACATGACTTATAAATACACGACTGCCTTATTCTGTGTAAGAAGCCACATCATCTCCCAGAAGGAGGAGCTCAGCTGTCGTTATGAAGTGAGTTTGGAGTTAAAGCATGTTATTAAATGTTGTCTGTTGTTGGACAAGAGGTTCATAAATGCTTATCATGTTTTGGAAAGATGTTTGACGCGTGTTGTTTTTTCAAATGCACATTATAAGTGACTCAATCTCCTCAATCTCACAGTGCTTTCAGAGTGAGCAGCGTTTACAGAGCCGTACGTCACTGACAAGCTGCGCATAAAAAATAATCGCAGCCTTTGCGATTTTAAAATCGCGATAAGCCATCTCGATTTAAGTGCGATTACATGGAAAGTGCGATTAATCGTTCAGCCCTAATTTCTACAAGAAAAGGTGAGCAGACATATAGCTACAATAAATGTTACATCCTTTGCGTGATGAAAGCGTAATGCGATGAAGCTGTTCCAGTGACAGATAAAATAACGGTCATTCGCTGGTCAAAAACCATTTGACCTCAATTTTTGCTTATTTTTATTTTTTAAGCATGAGGAGGTTTCCGCCCGACAGGGACGATATGTAAATGTATTGTTTTGCCATCACCAAGTTCCCTATATGATCTTATTATGTTCCTACCTGACTAAAGCTCAAGAGTACTACTACTTTTTATATAATATCTAGTTTTAATATGCCATTTGAACCAATGCATGCTTGTGCCATTTTTTTTATTTTTATATAGTGGTGAGCCATAGGATTTTTTACTTATCAAAACTGTGCCGTGGCAAAAAAAAAAAAAAAGGTTGGGAAACACTGCAATATAGTGCTTGACAATAAGGGTGGCCCGGGATTAATGTGGCATAGTTTCTGGCCAGCTGACCGAACAGTCACTTGCACTTTTGTTGCTATTGAATGCCATGCAAACACGAGGTCAGAGGTCACTCTTCCGCCAGATGTATACTCGCATACGGAAGCCAGATATTATGGTTTATAAAGTTATAACAAATATGTATATTTTCCTACAAAAACACATGGCTTCGCTTCAGAAGGCCTTTAATAACCCTTTGGACTCGTTTGGATTACTTTTATGATGGATGGATGCACTTTTCTCACGCCCCATTCACTCCCATTATAAAGCTGGGAAGAGCCAGGATATTTAATAATATACTGCAATTGTGTTTGGCTGAAAGAAGAAAGTCTTACACACCTAGGATGGCTTGAGGGTGAGTAAATTATGGGAGAATTTTCATTTTTGGGTGAACTAACCCTTTAATATCACACTATCCAAGATGGTTTGAAAGTGTCCTGCTTCATGATCAAACCATTACAATACAGTGCTTGATGATCAATAGTTCTTGCCCCGCTCACAGTCACTTACACTTCTGTTGCCATTGATAAAAGCTTTTTATGTCATGCAAACGCAAACCTTTGTTTTCTGTCAATGTTCTTGTTGTTGCAAATCCAGCCGACGTCTCCAATATCATGTTATCTAGTTGGTATCTAACACGGATGAGAATTTGTTAAATTGCAAGGAATAACTTTGCCCCGACCAAACGAAAACTATAATAATTTGAATAATAATTGTTGAGCCCTGCAATAAAATCAACCTTTGCACTTTGAACTGATATTCAAGATATCTTGGGTCAAACTTATGGCCGGTTTTTAATACCATGACCCAGATTTACTCATTTAACATTTGTAACAATGCACCACTAGTGTTTTCTTCTTTAAAACCACTGAAATAATCCAGATGTGCATCTCACCCTACAGTGTTCACACACACACACACACACACACACACACACTATAAAGAGGTCATGGCAACACTGTCATGCAGTCTAGCCCGCCAATACCAGAATTAAAACACAAACTTCTTCCCTCCAAACATCTGCATACAGTGATCACCAAATACACCACAATATTAGGATTTTAGCCCCTAAATGCTGTCATAATAGGCAGATCACAAGGTTGTGCCACTATGATGACTAAAACGCTTTCTCTGTAAGCAGCTGACTGGGTTTTTATACCGTGAGGCCCAGAAACACGGTCTAGTCAGTCAGCTCATTATGATATGAGACACAGCCCGGCTCCACCGCTGGAATGCAGTGAACTTTCATTGATTTCTGTCATTAATAAATGACTTGAGCTGATGAATCAAATATTCTACTGTACTGGTGTCTGTGGACTAGTTGAACATCTGTCAATGTACAACACATAACCTCATAAAGAGAGCAAAAACATCGCTTAGAGACCCCAAACAAACGAGTACAACTATTACAGACTCATATTTACAGTATAAAACACTGAACACAAGTAGTTTATGAATATTTGCAATGAATGAGTCCTGAATCGAAACTATTAAGCTTTTCATTGTGTTGATATAACGTTAGCCTATAAGAATTTGGAGCGTTATTGACAAAGTGTTTCTTTTTAGTCGTGTCTGCATAATGAAGGGTATTTCTGTGGGTGTTTTTACCTCAGCAGTTCGTCGTGTCGGAGGAGTTTTCAGCGCTTTCTTCAGCGATAAATCCACTGAGGAATTCATATTAAACTCCCTGATTTCCGGAAATGAAAACTTCATATATCCACGAGTGTCGTTAAAATAAAATAAAATGTAAAACTGAAGTGGAATAAAGTAAAAATCCCATCATGAACATGATGATTGTGAGGAATCTGGCATTGATTTGAGTTAGCTTCGGTTAGCATGAGAAGTTGAGTGAAGTCGCTGTTAAGTGTTGTTGAAAGCGCGGATCAGAAAAAGCGAAAGTTGACAAAAAACGATCCTTAATTCCCGGGTCATTTCTCCATTTGTGATCGTAAAACATCATAAATAATCAGAAGTTCATGTGATCCTCCAAACAGAGGCGTACAGCAACAGCGCATGATGACTGAACATCAGCCCTGACTGAGCCGAACCGGAGCCGCCTCAACATTCACATGACTCTGAACTACACTGGCCACTGAGAAACCAGTATGTACTAAACTACACTAATCACTGAGAAACCAGTGCGTGCTAAACTACACTGATAACTGAGAAACCAGTGCGTGCTAAACTACACTGATAACTGAGAAACCAGTGCGTGCTAAACTACACTGATCACTGAGAAACCAGTGCGTACTAGACTACACTGATCACTGAGAAACCAGTGCGTGCTAAACTACACTGATCACTGAGAAACCAGTGCGTGCTAAACTACACTGATAACTGAGAAACCAGTGCGTGCTAGACTACACTGATCACTGAGAAACCAGTGCGTGCTAAACTACACTGATCACTGAGAAACCAGTGCGTGCTAAACTACACTGATCACTGAGAAACCAGTGCGTGCTAAACTACACTGATCACTGAGAAACCAGTGCATGCTAAACTACACTGATCACTGAGAAACCAGTGCGTACTAAACTACACTGATCACTGAGAAACCAGTGCGTGCTAAACTACACTACACTGATCACTGAGAAACCAGTCCGTACTAAACTACACTGATCACTGAGAAACCAGTGCGTGCTAAACTACACTACACTGATCACTGAGAAACCAGTGCGTGCTAAACTATACACTGATCACTGAGAAACCAGTGTGTTCTAAACTACTGATCACTGAGAAACCAGTGCGTACTAAACTACACTGATCACTGAGAAACCAGTGCGTGCTAAACTATACACTGATCACTGAGAAACCAGTGTGTTCTAAACTACACTGATCACTGAGAAACCAGTGCGTACTAAACTACACTGATCACTGAGAAACCAGTGCGTGCTAAACTACTGATCATTGAGAAACCAGTGTGTTCTAAACTACACTGATCACTGAGAAACCAGTGTGTTCTAAACTACTGATCACTGAGAAACCAGTGCGTGCTAAACTACACTGATCACTGAGAAACCAGTGCGTGCTAAACTACACTGATCACTGAGAAACCAGTGTGTTCTAAACTACACTGATCACTGAGAAACCAGTGCGTGCTAAACTACACTGATCACTGAGAAACCAGTGCGTGCTAAACTACACTGATCACTGAGAAACCAGTGCGTGCTAAACTACACTGAGAACTGAGAAACCAGTGCGTACTAAACTACAATGATCACTGAGAAACCAGTGCGTGCTAAACTACACTACACTGATCACTGAGAAACCAGTGTGTGCTAAACTACACTGATCACTGAGAAACCAGTGCGTGCTAAACTATACACTGATCACTGAGAAACCAGTGTGTTCTAAACTACTGATCACTGAGAAACCAGTGCGTGCTAAACTACACTGATCACTGAGAAACCAGTGCGTGCTAAACTACACTGATCACTGAGAAACCAGTGCGTGCTAAACTACACTGAGAACTGAGAAACCAGTGCGTACTAAACTACACTGATCACTGAGAAACCAGTGCGTGCTAAACTACACTACACTGATCACTGAGAAACCAGTGCGTGCTAAACTACACTGAGAACTGAGAAACCAGTGCGTACTAAACTACACTGATCACTGAGAAACCAGTGCGTGCTAAACTACACTACACTGATCACTGAGAAACCAGTGCGTGCTAAACTACACTACACTGATCACTGAGAAACCAGTGCGTGCTAAACTACACTGATCACTGAGAAACCAGTGTGTTCTAAACTACACTGATCACTGAGAAACCAGTGCGTACTAAACTACACTGATCACTGAGAAACCAGTGCGTGCTAAACTATACACTGATCACTGAGAAACCAGTGTGTTCTAAACTACTGATCACTGAGAAACCAGTGCGTGCTAAACTACACTGATCACTGAGAAACCAGTGCGTGCTAAACTACACTGATCACTGAGAAACTAGTATAAACTACACTGATCACTGAGAAACCAGTGTGTGCTAAACTACACTGATCACTGAGAAACCAGTGCGTACTAAACTACACTGATCACTGAGAAACCAGTGCGTGCTAAACTATACACTGATCACTGAGAAACCAGTGTGTTCTAAACTACTGATCACTGAGAAACCAGTGCGTGCTAAACTACACTGATCACTGAGAAACCAATGCATACTAAACTACACTGATCACTGAGAAACCAGTGCGTGCTAAACTACACTGATCACTGAGAAACCAGTGTGTGCTAAACTACACTACACTGATCACTGAGAAACCAGTGCGTGCTAAACTATACACTGATCACTGAGAAACCAGTGTGTTCTAAACTACTGATCACTGAGAAACCAGTGCGTACTAAACTACACTGATCACTGAGAAACCAGTGCGTGCTAAACTATACACTGATCACTGAGAAACCAGTGTGTTCTAAACTACACTGATCACTGAGAAACCAGTGCGTACTAAACTACACTGATCACTGAGAAACCAGTGCGTGCTAAACTACTGATCATTGAGAAACCAGTGTGTTCTAAACTACACTGATCACTGAGAAACCAGTGTGTTCTAAACTACTGATCACTGAGAAACCAGTGCGTGCTAAACTACACTGATCACTGAGAAACCAGTGCGTGCTAAACTACACTGATCACTGAGAAACCAGTGTGTTCTAAACTACACTGATCACTGAGAAACCAGTGCGTGCTAAACTACACTGATCACTGAGAAACCAGTGCGTGCTAAACTACACTGATCACTGAGAAACCAGTGCGTGCTAAACTACACTGAGAACTGAGAAACCAGTGCGTACTAAACTACACTGATCACTGAGAAACCAGTGCGTGCTAAACTACACTACACTGATCACTGAGAAACCAGTGTGTGCTAAACTACACTGATCACTGAGAAACCAGTGCGTGCTAAACTATACACTGATCACTGAGAAACCAGTGTGTTCTAAACTACTGATCACTGAGAAACCAGTGCGTGCTAAACTACACTGATCACTGAGAAACCAGTGCGTGCTAAACTACACTGATCACTGAGAAACCAGTGCGTGCTAAACTACACTGAGAACTGAGAAACCAGTGCGTACTAAACTACACTGATCACTGAGAAACCAGTGCGTGCTAAACTACACTACACTGATCACTGAGAAACCAGTGCGTGCTAAACTACACTGAGAACTGAGAAACCAGTGCGTACTAAACTACACTGATCACTGAGAAACCAGTGCGTGCTAAACTACACTACACTGATCACTGAGAAACCAGTGCGTGCTAAACTACACTACACTGATCACTGAGAAACCAGTGCGTGCTAAACTACACTGAGAACTGAGAAACCAGTGTGTGCTAAACTACACTGATCACTGAGAAACCAGTGTGTTCTAAACTACACTGATCACTGAGAAACCAGTGCGTACTAAACTACACTGATCACTGAGAAACCAGTGCGTGCTAAACTATACACTGATCACTGAGAAACCAGTGTGTTCTAAACTACTGATCACTGAGAAACCAGTGCGTGCTAAACTACACTGATCACTGAGAAACCAGTGCGTGCTAAACTACACTGATCACTGAGAAACTAGTATAAACTACACTGATCACTGAGAAACCAGTGTGTGCTAAACTACACTGATCACTGAGAAACCAGTGCGTGCTAAACTACACTGATCACTGAGAAACCAGTGTGTGCTAAACTACACTGATCACTGAGAAACCAGTGTGTTCTAAACTACACTGATCACTGAGAAACCAGTGCGTGCTAAACTACACTGATCACTGAGAAACCAGTGCGTGCTAAACTACACTGATCACTGAGAAACCAGTGCGTGCTAAACTACACTGAGAACTGAGAAACCAGTGCGTACTAAACTACACTGATCACTGAGAAACCAGTGCGTGCTAAACTACACTACACTGATCACTGAGAAACCAGTGTGTGCTAAACTACACTGATCACTGAGAAACCAGTGCGTACTAAACTACACTGATCACTGAGAAACCAGTGCGTGCTAAACTATACACTGATCACTGAGAAACCAGTGTGTTCTAAACTACTGATCACTGAGAAACCAGTGCGTGCTAAACTACACTGATCACTGAGAAACCAGTGCGTGCTAAACTACACTGATCACTGAGAAACCAATGCATACTAAACTACACTGATCACTGAGAAACCAGTGCGTGCTAAATTACACTGATCACTGAGAAACCAGTGTGTGCTAAACTACACTGATCACTGAGAAACCAGTGCGTGCTAAACTACACTGATCACTGAGAAACTAGTATAAACTACACTGATCACTGAGAAACCAGTGTGTGCTAAACTACACTGATCACTGAGAAACCAGTGTGTACTAAACTACACTGAGAAACCAGTGCGTGCTAAACTACACTGATCACTGAGAAACCAGTGTGTACTAAACTACACTGATCACTGAGAAACCAGTGCGTGCTAAACTATACACTGATCACTGAGAAACCAGTGTGTTCTAAACTACTGATCACTGAGAAACCAGTGCGTGCTAAACTACACTGATCACTGAGAAACTAGTATAAACTACACTGATCACTGAGAAACCAGTGTGTGCTAAACTACACTGATCACTGAGAAACCAGTGTGTACTAAACTACACTTAGAAACCAGTGCGTGCTAAACTACACTGATCACTGAGAAACCAGTGTACTAAACTACACTGATCACTGAGAAACCAGTGCGTGCTAAACTATACACTGATCACTGAGAAACCAGTGTGTTCTAAACTACTGATCACTGAGAAACCAGTGTGTGCTAAACTATACACTGATCACTGAGAAACCAGTGTGTTCTAAACTACTGATCACTGAGAAACCAGTGCATGCTAAACTACACTGATCACTGAGAAACCAGTGCGTGCTAAACTATACACTGATCACTGAGAAACCAGTGCGTGCTAAACTATACACTGATCACTGAGAAACCAGTGTGTTCTAAACGACTGATCACTGAGAAACGTACTCGGTTACTAACGTAACCTCGGTTCTCTCTAGAGAGGAAACGAGTACTGCGTAAGTCTTACGCTAGGGGAAAATCTCTTTTCCGCGAGATACTGAAGCCAAAAATTATCCTTAATTTTGAAATAATGTAAAACGCGTTGCGGCAGCATGCAGACACAGGCGAGACGGCTTGTGCGCCTATTGGCTGCCCTGCGGCAACTGCAGCAGCCTATCGATAAGGCCTTTTCGTGACGTCAGCTCCAATGGGGGCGCTTCGCGCCCAATACGTCACGTCCCGCCAGAATGGGCGTGGTCTAGGGTTATAAATATAGCTTCGAGAGGCTAGCTCACTGGTTTTTCATCGCCAAAGCGAACCAGAGCGTGTGCAGGCACGGCAAGATACGCAGTACTCGTTTCCTCTCTAGAGAGAACCGAGGTTACGTTAGTAACCGAGTACGTTCTCTTACGAGAGGTACTCTCGTACTGCGTAAGTCTTACGCTAGGGGAAACAGTGTAAAACGCCGTGCATGCTAAGATCCAGCACCAAAGTCCCAAGGGCAAGTGCCCGGGCTCATATAGTACATGATCATAAGGGACTCACAGAGAGCCCAGGAAAGAGTGGCTAGAATAGCATCATTCCTGTAATAATATAACATCCTATAAGGAGCAGTTATACTGATGATGTGTCGTACAGTCAGGGCGACCCCCGGCCTGGACTGACGAATATAGTGGGTCTTACACACTGCCCATAGAGCTGCGCGATCAAACAGCGAGCATTTGCTCAAGCAGTTTCAGTATTCTGGCCCGAACACATCAGGGCAGACAGTACCGATTTTAGACCGAAAGCAGCTTAGCCTGCAAGGCGGGAACCTCTAGGTTATAAAACCTTATAAATGTAGACGGGGAGGCCCAGCCTGCCGCCATACAGATATCTTGCAAGGCAATCCCACTAGACCAAGCCCACGACGAGGCCACGCCTCTCTTGGAGTGTGCTCTGACTCCAAATGGGCACTGTAAGCCCTTAGAGGTATAAGCCAGCGCTATAGCATCAACTATCCAACTGGATAGGCTGTTTCGACACGGCAAGTCCCTTAGAACGTCCGTAGAGTGAAAACAAAGAGCTGCTCTGTCTGTCTGAAAACAGACGTGCGAGACACATAAGCTCTTAATGCCCTGACTGGGCAAAGGAAGCTTGCGTCTCCTTCCTCGTCAGAGACCGGTAGGGCTGACAGGGAATGACCTGCGCCCTAAACGGTGTGTTGAGGGATTTTGGAACATAACCGTGCTTAGGTTTGAGTATAACTCTTGAGTCATTAGGCCCAAACTCCATACACGTCGCGCTTACTGAGAGCGCGTGTAAGTCCCCTGTGCGCTTCACTGAAGCGAGAGCCAGAAGAAACACTGTCTTGAAAGACAGGTGTTTAAGATCAATCGTCTGTAAAGGCTCGAATGGGTCACCTTTCATGGCTTCCAGCACTGTAGAAAGGTTCCATACAGGGACTGAGGGAGGTCTGGATTCAGTCTCTTAGCTCCTCTAAGGAAGACGATGACTAAATCGTTCCTTCCTACTGACTGACCCAGCGTTGTTTTTGAGAACGCTGCTATGGCCGCCACATACACTTTGAGCGTGGAAGGGGTCCTGCCCTTGTCCAACAGCTCTTGTAGGAAGGAGAGAACCTCCGTCACCCCACAGTCTAGGGGCGACACGCCACAAGCTGTGCACCAGCTGGAGAACACTGACCATTTCGAGGAATAGAGACGTCGCATAGACGGAGCTCTAGCCTGCGTGATCGTGTTTAACACTCCGCTTGGGAGGTCAGCGGGTACCCGTTGATGGCCCAAACATGAAGGGACCACAGCTCTGGGCGCGGATGCCAAAACGAGCCCTTGGCCTGAGAGAGGAGGTCCCTCCTCACTGGCACTGGCCATGGGGCAGTGCTTGCTAGCTGCATCAGAACTGGGAACCAGGGTTGGTTTTTCCAGAACGGCGCTACGAGTAGCACTGAGCATCCTTCTCTGATCCGTTCTATCACCTGAGGCAGGAGAGAGACGGGAGGAAAGGCATAGAGCGGGCGGCGGGGCCATACGTGAGCCAGCGCGTCCCTGCTCTTGGAGAAAAATTCCAGACAGTGAGCGTTTTCTTGAGACGCGAACAGGTCTACTTCCGCTCTGCCGAATTTCTTCCACAGCAGCTGGACTGTCTGTGGGTGTAGAGGCCACTCGCCTGTCGGAACATTGTTCCTGGACAGTCTGTCCGGTCCTACGTTTAGGAGCCCTGGCACATGCGCTGCTCTCGGCGAGAGCAGGTTGCGCTGAGCCCACACCAGGAGGCGTTCTGTCAGCCTGTGCAGGTTTCGGGACCTGAGGCCGCCCTGGCGATTTATGTAGGACACCACTGACATGTTGTCCGAGCGGACCAGGACGTGGTGTCCTCGTATTTGGGGACAAAAACGCGTCAGTGCGTTGTCTACTGCCAACATTTCGAGGCAGTTTATGTGTAGAAGCTTCTCCCGTTCTGACCATTGGCCGAAGAACGGTCCGCCCTTGAGCAGTGCTCCCCATCCCAAGGTGGAGGCGTCCGTAGACACTACCTTCACACTCGAGGAAGTCCCCAGGCTAACACCTGATTGGTACAAGTCGTTTGCTTTCCAAGGTTTCAGAGCTGCGATGCATTTCTGATTGACCTTGAGACGAAGCAGACCGGAAGCCCACGCTCGGCGCGGTACTCGCGCTTTCAGCCAGAACTGTAGCGGGCGCATGCGAAGCAAGCCCAGCTGAAGTACTGATGATGCTGAGGCCATGAGACCTAGCATCCTCTGAAATTTCTTGAGCGGGACAGATGCGCCGCAGCGGAAAGAGCTCGCTGCGCGCTGAATGTCTAGTACGCGCTCTGGTGACAGTCGCGCTATCATAGACAGCGAGTCCAGTTCTGTGCCCAGAAAAGATATTATCTGTCTGGGAGACAGAGAACTCTTCGCCCAATTGACCCAGATTCTCGAGGTGATCGAGCAAAATGGTCCTGTGCTCTATGAGCACCGAGTGAGATTGAGCTAGAATCAGCCAATCGTCCAAGTAGTTCAATACTCGCATGCCCTGTAGTCTGAGGGGTGCGAGCGGCTAGAGACAAGCCGAACGGTAGGACTGAGCACTGATATGCCTGGCCCTCGAAGGCGAATCTCAAACGTCGCCTGTGACGTGACGCTATTTGTATTTGAGAATATGCGTCTTTCAGATCTATTGACACAAACCAATCTCCTCGGCGAATCTGCGTGAGGATTTTTCTGGTCGTGAGCATTCTGAACTGTTGCTTCGCAAGCACTCTGTTCAGTTGCCTTAGATCTAGTATGGGTCTGAGACCCCCGTCTTTTTTCAGTACCAGGAAGTATCTGCTGTATAGCCCTCCTTCACTCTGAGCTTGAGATAAAGGCTCTATGGCCCCTTTGCTCAACAGTTTAAAAATTTCGGCTCGAAGTAGGTGGTGTTACTTCTGTTTTTACCGTAGCTTCGACGCGCGTCACATAGCGGCGAGGGCGTCGGCGAAACTGTAGCGAATAGCCTCTTTCTATAATGTCTAGCACCCACTTCAAAACCCCCGGGTAGCCTTGCCCATGCATCTGCACGAATGGCTAGGGGCTGAATGCGGAGCGCGCTCTGGTCGCTCAGCGACAGAGGGGCTTCGGTGTGCTGTAACATAAGCGTCGCGCTTCGAGGCAGGGGGCGCGCTGATAACAGCGGGCAGATTGCCCGCGCTCGACTCCTTTGCGGTGGTCAACCGAGAGGGGAGGGCTGGGCGAGTCCCGTAGGACCTGTCATGTCTATGTGTGAATGTGGGCGCGGGATAGCGGGCACATTTACAACACTGAGAGCATTGTCCGCCTGAGCAGAGCGAATGCACGTTGGTTTTGTTTTTACAGAAACCTTGAGATATGCGGAACGTAGTGTTTGTGGGCACTGGGCAGTGGGCACATTTACCACGTTTAATGCGCAATCGACCTGGGTCGATTTCATGTGCGCGAGCCCTGTGTGACGGGCTGTGTTTGTGTGTAGGAATGAGCACTGGGCAGTGGGCATTTCGTCTACATTCGTAACACCATCGGCCGTGGCCGGGACACCAGAAAATACACTCTTATGGGATTTATCTGGGTAGCCGTAAAAGCGGCGTTTGTGTGCAGGCAAGCGGGCTGCTTCGCCGACTTGTTTACTGCAGAATACACTGGAACAGTCGCATTTACTGGAACTGAACGAGCGAGAAGTTGCCATAGAAACAGAGAGCGTCAACATGCTGGCGTTTGTTTGCAGGCGTGCGTGTATTACAGCAGGCTTGTTCACTGCAATATTGACATTTCCAGTCGTCTGAACTTCAGAGGCGGAAACCATAGAAACAGAGTTTGGGTGCAGGCGAGCGGGTTGTACCACGCGCTCGTTGGCTGCAAAATACACATCTGCAGTCGCCTTTTCAGGGAACTGCCAGAGCGAGAATTGACGGCAAAAATTTGTTTTGCCGGTAGACCCGGGATTCGATCGCGGGTCTCTCGCGCGAAAACCTGATGATCTACCACTGGACCACAGAGGAAGACACAGACATTCAGTAGCGCGAGTATTATCAAAGAGCGTCAACATGCTGGCGTTTGTTTGCAGGCGTGCGTGCAAAACAACAGGCTCGCTCACTGCAATATTGACATTTCCAGTCACCTGAACTTAAGAGGGGAATGAGAAATGTGTCAGGAGTGGAGGTCGGCCCGGCCGCAGCGGGGCTAAAAACACCCTTTTCTCCTTTCGCCAGTGACGCACGGGAACCATAGAAACGGTGTTTGGGTGCAGGCTAGCGGGTTGTACAGCGCGCTCGTTGGCTGCAAAATGCACATCTGCAGTCGCCTTTCAGGGAACTGACAGAGCGAAGCATTGGCGGCATAATACAGGTCCTTCTCAATAAATTAGCATATTGTGATAAAGTTCATTATTTTCCATAATGTAATGATAAAAATTAAACTTTCATATATTTTAGATTCATTGCACACCAACTGAAATATTTCAGGTCTTTTATTGTTTTAATACTGATGATTTTGGCATACAGCTCATGAAAACCCAAAATTCCTGTCTCAATAAATTAGCATATCATGAAAAGGTTCTCTAAACGAGCTATTAACCTAATCATCTGAATTCACTGATTAACTCTAAACACCTGCAAAAGATTCCTGAGGCTTTTAAAAACTCCCAGCCTGGTTCATTACTCAAAACCGCAATCATGGGTAAGACTGCTGACCAGAAGGCCATCATTGCAAGAGGGTCATCATTGCAAGAAGCAAGAGGGTAAGACACAGAAAGAAATTTCTGAAGGAATAGGCTGTTCCCAGAGTGCTGTATCAAGGCACCTCAGTGGGAAGTCTGTGGGAAGGAAAAAGTGTGGCAAAAAACGCTGCACAACGAGAAGAGGTGACCTGACCCTGAGGAAGATTGTGGAGAAGGACCGATTCCAGACCTTGGGGGACTTGCGGAAGCAGTGGACTGAGTCTGGAGTAGAAACATCCAGAGCCACCGTGCACAGGCGTGTGCAGGAAATGGGCTACAGGTGCCGCATTCCCCAGGTCAAGCCACTTTTGAACCAGAAACAGCGGCAGAAGCGCCTGACCTGGGCTACAGAGAAGCAGCACTGGACTGTTGCTCAGTGGTTGCTCAAATTTTGCATGTCATTCGGAAATCAAGGTGCCAGAGTCTGGAGGAAGACTGGGGAGAAGGAAATGCCAAAATGCCTGAAGTCCAGTGTCAAGTACCCACAGTCAGTGATGGTCTGGGGTGCCATGTCAGCTGCTGGTGTTGGCCCACTGTGTTTTATCAAGGGCAGGGTCAATGCAGCTAGCTATCAGGAGATTTTGGAGCACTCCATGCTTCCATCTGCTGAAAAGCTTTATGGAGATGAAGATTTCATTCTTCAGCATGACCTGGCACCTGCTCACAGTGCCAAAACCACTGGTAAATGGTTTACTGACCATGGTATTACTGTGCTCAATTGGCCTGCCAACTCTTCTGACCTGAACCCCATAGAGGATCTGTGGGATATTGTGAAGAGAAAGTTGAGAGACGCAAGACCCAACACTCTGGATGAGCTTAAGGCCGCTATCGAAGCATCCTGGGCCTCCATAACACCTCAGCAGTGCCACAGGCTGATTACGGCCATGCCACGCCGCATTGAAGCAGTCATTTCTGCAAAAAGGATTCCCGACCAAGTATTGAGTGCATAACTGAACATAATTATTTGAAGGTTGACTTTTTTTTGTATTAAAAACACTTTTCTTTTATTGGTCGGATGAAATATGCTAATTTATTGAGACAGGAATTTTGGGTTTTCATGAGCTGTATGCCAAAATCATCAGTATTAAAACAATAAAAGACCTGAAATATTTCAGTTGGTGTGCAATGAATCTAAAATATATGAAAGTTTAATTTTTATCATTACATTAGGGAAAATAATGAACTTTATCACAATATGCTAATTTATTGAGAAGGACCTGTATATCTGCCGTTAGACCAGGATTCGAACCCCGGTCTCTCGTGCGAAAAACCTAAGATTCCGCCACTGAGCCACAGGGGGGAACACAAAGGTGTATAGATGCGTGAGCATATAAGAGAGCGTCAACATGTTTTCTTCGGCGTTTGCTTGCAAGCGTGCGTGTTACAACAGGCTCGTTTGCTGCAATATTGATATTTCCAGTCGCCTAATCAGGGAACTGAGTTCTCTTTTCGCCGGTGAGTGACGCGTGAATGGGGCGCAAGGGCAGGGTAGCTTTCTTGTAACGTAAAGAAAAACTAACCCCGATCGTCCGCTTCCAGCCTCCCTTGTGAACGGCGCAGTTTGCGCGGCTCGAACAGAGGGAGAGAGAAAGCTAGCCCCGTGACCGTCCGCTCCTGACATCCCCTGTGAACGGCGCGGTTTGCGCGGCTCGAACAGAGGGAGAGCAGGTATCATCCCCCAAGCAGGCAAGGCAAGCGGGCGAACCGGCGAGCTTTGCGGGTTGGGTTGGGGGGGGGGCGGAGGAGCAGTCTCGGAGAAGGATGCCAGGTGAGTCCTCAGAGTCACCATAGGCAGTAACTGGCTCGCAGTGAGGGCGGTCGCCGTCAGCGAGCGCGAGAGCTGCGTGATCCTCAGGAAAGGGGCGTCTTGAAAAAGACGCCCGGCTCTTTTAGTGCAATGAGAGTGTGTGTCGCGGCGGCGAGCACACACACATACACAAAACACAGTAGCAGAGAAAGGATATAACGCCGGATAGCGCAGCAGGAAGGCGACTGAAGGCGGCGCGGCCAGCGGCTTCAGAGTGTCGACTCGTCCCGCTGAAAGGCTTCTTCAGATGGCGCGGCTTCTCTCCGGATCCAGCGATGCGAGAGCTTCGCTGAAGAGCTGAAAAATCAGTGAGCTAGCCTCTCGAAGCTATATTTATAGCCCTAGACCACGCCCATTCTGGCGGGACGTGACGTATTGGGCGCGAAGCGCCCCCATTGGAGCTGACGTCACGAAAAGGCCTTATCGATAGGCTGCTGCAGTTGCCGCAGGGCAGCCAATAGGCGCACAAGCCGTCTCGCCTGTGTCTGCATGCTGCCGCAACGCGTTTTACATTATTTCAAAATTAAGGATAATTTTTGGCTTCAGTATCTCGCGGAAAAGAGATTTTCCCCTAGCGTAAGACTTACGCAGTACGAGAGTACCTCTCGTAAGAGAACCAGTGCGTACTAAACTACACTGATCACTGAGAAACCAGTGCGTGCTAAACTACTGATCACTGAGAAACCAGTGCATGCTAAACTACACTGATCACTGAGAAACCAGTGCGTGCTAAACTATACACTGATCACTGAGAAACCAGTGTGTTGTAAACTACTGATCACTGAGAAACCAGTGCATGCTAAACTACACTGATCACTGAGAAACCAGTGTGTTCTAAACTACACTGATCACTGAGAAACCAGTGCGTACTAAACTACACTGATCACTGAGAAACCAGTGCGTGCTAAACTATACACTGATCACTGAGAAACCAGTGTGTTGTAAACTACTGATCACTGAGAAACCAGTGCATGCTAAACTACACTGATCACTGAGAAACCAGTGCGTGCTAAACTACACTGATCACTGAGAAACCAGTGCGTGCTAAACTACACTGATCACTGAGAAACTAGTATAAACTACACTGATCACTGAGAAACCAGTGCGTGCTAAACTACACTGATCACTGAGAAACCAGTGCGTGCTAAACTATACACTGATCACTGAGAAACCAGTGTGTTCTAAACTACTGATCACTGAGAAACCAGTGCGTGCTAAACTACACTGATCACCGAGAAACCAGTGCGTGCTAAACTACACTGATCACCGAGAAACCAATGTGTGCTAAACGTACTCGGTTACTAACGTAACCTCGGTTCTCTCTAGAAGAGGGAACGAGTACTGCGTAAGTATCTTACGCTAGGGGAAAATCCCTTTTCCATGAGATATTGAAGCCAAAAAATTATCCTTAATTGTGTATTATTGTAAAACGCGTTGCGGCAGCATACAGACATAGGCAAGACGGCTCGTGTGCCTATTGGCTGTTCTGCGGCAACTGCAGCAGCCTATCGAGCGAGGCCTAGCGTGACGTCAGACCCAATGAGGAATGGGCGTGGCTTAGGCCTGTAAATCCAGCTCGCAGGCAGCTGATATCTGTTTTTTCATCGCCGAAGCTAACCAGAGCGTGTGCATGCACGGCAAGATACGCAGTACTCGTTCCCTCTTCTAGAGAGAACCGAGGTTACGTTAGTAACCGAGTACATTCTCTTACGAGAGGTCTCTCGTAATGCGTAAGTATCTTACGCTAGGGGACCCAATGTAAAACGCCGTGCGTGCTGGGATCTGACACCAAAGACCCAAGGGCGAAAGCCTGGGGTTCATATAGTGCATAATCACCAGGGGAACTCACAGGGAGTCCGGGAAGAGGGAGGGGCGGAGCCGCGCTCTTCCACATATAGCAGCGTCCCTCAGACGCAAATTACATCATACAGACAGGGCGAAGTACGGCCTGAACTGATGGAAAATTGTGGGTCTTATTCATTTGCCCATAAGCATTTTGCGGTCGATCAGCGAGCAGTGCACATCGAGCAGTGCTCAGCAGACACAGTATTCTGAACCGATAGCATCAGAACAGACAGTACTGGTATATTTAGACCGACAACAGCCTGGCCTGTAAGGCGGGAACCTCTAGGTTATAAAACCTTATAAATGTAGACGGGGAGGCCCAGCCTGCCGCCATACATATATCTTGCAAGGCAATCCCACTTGACCAGGCCCACGATGAAGCCATGCTTCTCGTGGAGTGCGCTCTGACACCCAACGGGCACTGCATACCCTTGGAAGTGTACGCCAGCGCAATGGCGTCAACTATCCATCCGGATAGGCTCTGTTTCGACGCGGCTAGTCCCTTGGAACATCCGCTGAACGAAACGAAGAGCTGCTCCGTCTGTCTGAAGACAGATGAGCGAGACACATAAGCTCTTAATGCCCTGACTGGACAAAGGAAGCTCGCGTCTCCTTCCTCGTCAGAGACCGGTAGGGCTGACAGGGAAATGACCTGCGCCCTAAACGGTGTGTTGAGGGATTTTGGAACATAACCGTGCTTAGGTTTGAGTATAACTCTTGAGTCATTAGGCCCAAACTCCATGCACGTCGCGCTCACTGAGAGTGCGTGTAAGTTCCCTATGCGCTTCACTGAAGCGAGAGCCAGAAGAAACACTGTCTTGAAAGAGAGGTGTTTAAGATCAATCGTCTGTAAAGGCTCGAATGGGTCACCTTTCATGGCCTCCAGTACCGTAGAAAGGTCCCATACGGGGACTGAGGGAGGTCTGGGAGGATTCAGTCTCTTAGCTCCTCTAAGGAAGCGGATGACTAAATCGTTCCTTCCTATTGACTGGCCGAGCGTTGTTTTTGAGAACGCTGCTATGGCCGCCACATAAACTTTGAGCGTGGAAGGGGACCTGCCCTTGTCCAACAGCTTTTGTAGGAAGGAGAGAACCTCCGTCACCCCACAGTCTGGGGGCGACACGCCACGAGCTGTGCACCAGCTGGAGAACACTGACCATTTCGAGGAATAGAGACGTCGCGTAGACGGAGCTCTAGCCTGCGTGATCGTGTTTAACACTCCGCTTGGGAGGTCAGCGGGTACCCGTTGATGGCCCAAACATGAAGGGACCACAGCTCTGGGCGCGGATGCCAAATCGAGCCCTTGGCCTGAGAGAGGAGGTCCCTCCTCACTGGCACTGGCCATGGGGCAGTGCTCGCTAGCTGCATCAGAACTGGGAACCAGGGTTGGTTTTTCCAGAACGGCGCTACGAGTAGCACTGAGCATCCTTCTTCCCTGATCCGTTCTATCACCTGAGGCAGGAGAGAGACGGGAGGAAAGGCATAGAGCGGGCGGCGGGGCAATACATGAGCCAGCGCGTCCCTGCTCTTGGAGAAAAATTCCAGACAGTGAGCATTTTCTTGAGACGCGAACAGGTCTACTTCCGCTCTGCCGAATTTCTTCCACAGCAGCTGGACTGTCTGTGGGTGTAGAGACCACTCGCCTGTCGGAACATTGTTCCTGGACAGTCTGTCCGGTCCTACGTTTAGGAGCCCTGGCACATGTGCTGCTCTCAGCGAGAGCAGGTTGCGCTGAGCCCACACCAGGAGGCGTTCTGTCAGCCTGTGCAGGTTTCGGGACCTGAGGCCGCCCTGGCGATTTATGTAGGACACCACTGACATGTTGTCCGAGCGGACCAGGACGTGGTGTCCTCGTATTTGGGGACAAAAACGCGTCAGCGCGTTGTCTACTGCCAGCATTTCAAGGCAGTTTATGTGTAGAAGCTTCTCCCGTTCTGACCATTGGCCGAAGAACGGTCTGCCCTCGAGCAGCGCTCCCCATCCCGAGGTGGATGCGTCCGTAGACACTACCTTCACACTCGAGGAAGTCCCCAGGCTTACACCTGATTGGTACCAGTCATTTGCTTTCCAAGGTTTCAGAGCTGCGATGCATTTCTGATTGACCTTGAGACGAAGCAGACCGGAAGCCCACGCTCGGCGCGGCACTCGCGCTTTCAGCCAGAACTGTAGTGAAGCAAGCCCAGCTGAAGTACTGATGATGCTGAGGCCATGAGACCCAGCATCCTCTGAAATCTCTTGAGCGGGACAAATGCGCCGCAGCGGAAGAGCTCGCTGCGCACTGAATGTCTAGTACGCGCTGTGGTGACAGTCGCGCTATCATAGTTAGCGAGTCCAGTTCTGTGCCCAAGAAAGATATTATCTGTCTGGGGGACAGAGAACTCTTTGCCCAATTGACTCTGAGACCCAGATTCTCGAGGTGATCGAGTAAAATGGTCCTGTGCTCTATGAGCTCCGAGTGAGATTGAGCTAGAATCAGCAAATCGTCCAAGTAGTCCAATACTCGCACGCCCTGTAGTCTGAGGGGTGCGAGCGCTGCGTCCATGCACATCGTAAAATGTACGGGGTGCTAGGGACAAGCCGAACGGTAGGACTGTGTACTGATATGCCTGGCCCTCGAAGGCGAATCTCAAATATCGCCTGTGACGTGACGCTATCTGTATTTGAAAATACGCGTCTTTCAGATCTATTGACACAAACCAATCTCCTCGGCGAATCTGCGCAAGGATTTTTCTGGTCGTGAGCATTCTGAACTGTCGCTTCGCAAGCACTCTGTTCAGTTGTCTTAGATCTAGTATGGGTCTGAGACCCCCGTCTTTTTTCGGTACCAGGAAGTATCTGCTGTATAGCCCTCCTTCGCTCTGAGCTTGAGATAAAGGCTCTATGGCCCCTTTGCTCAATAGTTTCAAAATTTCGGCTCGAAGTAGGTGTGCTACTTCTGTTTTTACTGTGGTTTTGACGCGCGTCGCATAGCGACGAGGGCGTCGGCGAAACTGTAGCGAATAGCTTCTTTCTATAATGTCTAGCACCCACTTCGAAACCCCGGGTAGCCTTGCCCATGCATCTGCACGAATGGCTAGGGGTTGAATGCGAAGCGCGCTCTGGTCGATCAGCGACAGAGGGGCTTCAGTGTGCTGCAGCATAAGCGTTGCGCTTATGACATTTGAGGCAGGGGGCGCGCTGATAATAGCGGGCAGATTGCCTGCGCTCGACTCCTCTGCGGTGGTCAACCGAGAGGGGGAGGGCTGGGCGAGTCCCGTAAGACCTGTCATGTCTATGTGCGAATGTGGGTGCGGGATAGCGGGCACATTTACAACACTGAGAGCATTGTCCGCCTGAGCAGAGCGAATGCACGTTGGTTTCGTTTTTACAGAAACCTTGAGACATGCAGAACGTAGTGTTTGTGGGCAGTGGGCACATCTACCACGTTTAATACGCAATCGATCTGGGTCGATTTCATGTGCGCGAGCCCTGTGTGACGGGCTGTGTTTGTGTGTAGGAATGAGCACTGGGCAGTGGGCATTTTGTCTACACTCATAACACCATCGGCCGTGGCCGGGGCACCAGAAAATACACCAGAAAATACACTCTTATGGGATTTAACTGGGTAGCCGTAAAAGCGGCGTTTGTGTGCAGGCAAGCGGGCTGTGTCGCCGACTTGTTTACTGCAGAATACACTGGAACAGTCGCATTTACTGGAACTGAACGAACGAGAAGTTGCCATAGAAACAGAGAGAGTCAACATGCTGGCGTTTGTTTGCAGGCGTGCGTGTATTACAACAGGCTCGTCCACTGCAATATTGACATTTCCAGTCGCCTGAACTTCAGAGGGGAATGAGAAATGTGTGAGAAATGGATGTCGGTCCAGCCGCAGCTGGACTAGGAACACTCTCTTTTCTCCTTTCGCCAGTGACGCACGGAAACCATAGAAACGGTGTTTGGGTGCAGGCGAGCGGGTTGTACAATGCGCTCGTTGGCTGCAAAATACACATCTGCAGTCGCCTTTTCAGGGAACTGACAGAGTGAGCATTGGCGGCATAATTTATCTGCCGTTAGACCGGGATTCGAACACCGGTCTCTCGTGCGAAAAACCTTAGATTCCACCACTGAGCCACAGGGGGAACACAAAGGCTTTCAGATGCACGAGCATATAAGAGCGTCAACATGTTTTCTTCGGCGTTTGCTTGCAGGCGTGCGTGTATTATAACAGGCTCGTTTGCTGCAATATTGATATTTCCAGTCGCCTGATCAGGGAACTGAGAAATGTGTGAGAAATTGAGGTCAGTCCAGCCTCGGCGGGACTATAAACACACTTTTCTCCTTTCGCCAGTGAGTGACGCGTGAATGGGGCGCAGGGACAGGGTAGCTTTCTTGTACGTAAAAGAAAAACTAACCCCGACCGTCCGCTTCTGCCGTTAGACCCAGGATCGAACACGGGTCTCTCGCGCGAAAGCCTGAGAATCTGCCACTGGGCCACAGGGGAAAACACATAGACATTCAGTTAGCGCGAGTATTATCAGAGAGCGTCAACATGCTGGCGTTTGTTTGCAGGCATGCGTGTATTACAACAGGCTCGCTCACTGCAATATTGACATTTCCAGTCGCCTGAACTTCAGAGGGGAATGAGAAATGTGTGAGAAATGGAGGTCGGCCCGGCCGCAGCGGGACATAAAACACTCTTTTCTCCTTTTGCCAGTGACGCACGGGAACCATAGAAACGGTGTTTGGGTGCAGGCGAGCGGGTTGTACAACGCGCTCGTCAGCTGCAAAATGCACATCTGCAGTCGCCTTTCAGGGAACTGACAGAGCAAAGCATTGGCGGCATTTATCTGCCGTTAGACCGGGATTCGAACACCGGTCTCTCGTGCGAAAAGCCTTAGATTCCGCCACTGAGCCACAGGGGGGAACACAAAGGCTTTCAGATGCACGAGCATATAAGAGCGTCAACATGTTTCCTTCGGCGTTTGCTTGCAGGCGTGCGTGTATTATAACAGGCTCGTTTGCTGCAATATTGATATTTCCAGTCGCCTGATCAGGGAACTGAGAAATGTGCCTCGGCTGGACTATAAACACACTTTTCTCCTTTCGCCAGTGAGTGACGCGTGAATGGGGCGCAGGGACAGGGTAGCTTTCTTGTACGTAAAAGAAAAACTAACCCCGACCGTCCGCTTCCAGCCTCCCTTGTGAACGGCGCAGTTTGCGCGGCTCGAACAGAGGGAGAGAGAAAGCTAGCCCCGAGCAGGTATCATCCCCCAAGCAGGCAAGGCAAGCGGGCGAACCGGCGAGCTTTGCGGGTTGGGGGGGCGGAGGAGCAGTCTCGGAGAAGGATGCCAGGTGAGTCCTCAGAGTCACCATAGGCAGTAACTAGCTCGCAGTGAGGGCAGTCGCCGTCAGCGAGCGCGAGAGCTGCGTGATCCTCAGGAAAGGGGCGTCTTGAAAACGCCCGGCTCTTTTAGTGCAATGAGAGTGTGTGTCGCGGCAGCGAGCACACACACATACACAAAACACAGTAGCAGAGAAAGGATATAACGCCGGATAGCGCAGCAGGAAGGCGACTGAAGGCGGCGCGGCTAGCGGCTTCAGAGTGTCGACTCGTCCCGCTGAAGGCTCCTTCAGACGGCGCGGCTTCTCTCCGGATCCAGCGATGCGAGAGCTTCGCTGAAGAGATGAAAAATCATATATCAGCTGCCTGCGAGCCAGATTTATAGGCCTAAGCCACGCCCGTTTCGACGGGACGTGACGCAGCGGGCGCGAAGCACCCTCATTGGGTCTGACGTCACGCTAGGCCTCGCTCGATAGGCTGCTGAAGACCTCCGCGGGGATCCCATCAGGACCAGTGGCCTTGTTGTTCCTGAGGTTCTTGATGGCATTGTGAACCTCAGTTAGGGTAGGAGGTTCCCCCATGTCTTCTCTGATGGGACTCTGCGGGATATGGTCGGCGATGTCTGGTTCGGCTGAGCTGTCACGGTTCAGAAGTTCTTGAAAGTGCTCCTTCCAACGTGCGTTGATGGAGTCATTGTCTTTTAAAAGAGTCTGTCCATCTTTTGGGCGCAGGGGATTTGAGGCATGGTGGCTAGGGCCATAGACAGCCTTAGTGGCACTAAAAAAGCCTCTAGTGTTACCTGAGTCTGCCAGTCTCTGGAGTTCCAGAGACTTTTCTGTCCACCAGTTGTTCTTGAGCTCCCTCATCAATCTCTGAACGTCAGCCTTGGCTCTGGAGTGTGCTGCCCTTTTGGCCTCACATGTTATGTCATTTTGCCACACTTGGAAGGCTTTTCGTTTTCTGGAGATAAGTTGTTCTATCTCTATGTCATTTTCATCAAACCAGTCCTGATGTTTCCTGGACTGATACCCAAGGGTGGATTTGCATGAGTCATGGATGGTGGATTTGAGAAGGCCCCAGTGCTCTTCGATGTTATCAGGATATTCTTGCTGAAGATTTTTCTCGAGAGAGTCCTGAAGTAGCTGCTGGATGGCAGTTTCCTTCAGGCTGTCAAGGTTCAGTCTTCGCCGGGTCTGCCTCTTTTGAATCCTCCTCCTTTTTTTAAGTTTGATGGACATTGTGGATCGGATGAGGCGGTGGTCTGTCCAGCAGTTGTCAGAGTTTATCATGGCCCTTTTGATGTTCACATCACAGCGGTCCCTGGCCCTTACAATGACATAATCAATGAGGTGCCATTGCTTGGAGCGAGGGTGTCTCCAAGATGCCTTGAATTTTTTTTTTTTTCGATAGAGAGTGTTGGTGATGACGAGGTTGTGTTGAGCGCATTTACTCAGAAGCAGCACTCCGTTGGAGTTGATATTACCGATGCCCTCCTTGCCAATAGTGCCCTTCCAGAGGTGTTGGTCCCGGCATACCCTTGCATTGAAGTCTCCAAGGAGGATGATCTTGTCCTCCTTGGGGATTTTTGACAGGGTTTCTTCCAGGCAGGCGTAGAAGGCTTCTTTTTCTTCCACGTCGGAGTCTAGGGTAGGGGCATAGGCGCTCACTACTGTCGCTGTCTGGTTGTTGGCCAACACCAGACGGATTGTCATGAGGCGCTCGCTGATCCCCACAGGAAGTTCGGAGAGGTGGTTGACAAGCTGATTTTTGATGGCAAGTCCAACTCCATGGTTTCTAGCCTCATCGGCTGGCTTTCCTTTCCAGAAGAAAGTGTAGCCACCTTTCTCCTCCTTCAACTGCCCTTCACCTGCCCGTCGGGTTTCGAAAAGAGCAGCTATATCAATCCGGCATCTCTGCAGTTCTCTGGCTATGATGGCGGTTCGTCTCTCAGGTCTGTCACTGGAGGTGCTGTCCATCAGAGTGCGCACATTCCATGCTCCAAAATTTAATTTCTTTTGTTTCTGACCGCAAATGGGGTGTTCCCTCTGGACGCGGTAATCCAGTCAGGAGGTATGAGGCAGGCTATTTTTAGGGCACCTTTTCTAGCCCCTTCCCCATGTGGGGTAAGCAGAGCGGATCCTGAATAGGACTGCTTAGTCATGGGTGTAGCTGCCGAAGGGCTCTTCTGCCTCGTTCCAAGAGCCCAGCGACTGATTCTGACACCCATCGCCTGATGTGCCAGCTCATGACTAGGGGCTTCCAGACTACACAAACCTGCCCCCGTCGCCACTTGCTGGTCGCCATAGGACTTTATCCGGGAGTGGTAGGGTGGATTTCCCTTTGTGGAGGACGCCTGTGCGCTCGCTGATCCCCACAGGAAGTTCGGAGAGGTGGTTGACAAGCTGATTTTTGATGGCAAGTCCAACTCCATGGTTTCTAGCCTCATCGGCTGGCTTTCCTTTCCAGAAGAAAGTGTAGCCACCTTTCTCCTCCTTCAACTGCCCTTCACCTGCCCGTCGGGTTTCGAAAAGAGCAGCTATATCAATCCGGCATCTCTGCAGTTCTCTGGCTATGATGGCGGTTCGTCTCTCAGGTCTGTCACTGGAGGTGCTGTCCATCAGAGTGCGCACATTCCATGCTCCAAAATTAAATTTCTTTTGTTTCTGACCGCAAATGGGGTGTTCCCTCTGGACGCGGTAATCCAGTCAGGAGGTATGAGGCAGGCTATTTTTAGGGCACCTTTTCTAGCCCCTTCCCCATGTGGGGTAAGCAGAGCGGATCCTGAATAGGACTGCTTAGTCATGGGTGTAGCTGCCGAAGGGCTCTTCTGCCTCGTTCCAAGAGCCCAGCGACTGATTCTGACACCCATCGCCTGATGTGCCAGCTCATGACTAGGGGCTTCCAGACTACACAAACCTGCCCCCGTCGCCACTTGCTGGTCGCCATAGGACTTTATCCGGGAGTGGTAGGGTGGATTCCCTTTGTGGAGGACGCCTGTGCGTGGCGTTATTTAACGTGTGGAGGCTGGTGCACAGACAACCACCACACGGTCCTTGGCAGGTCTGGGTCAGGATCCAGTGGCACGGAGTCCAAGACGACTGGAGACCCATCACTGCTGCAGCCTTCATCCGCCTTCCCAGCCGTTGTGATGCTCCACTTAAGTCAGCCATCATCCTCCGCCTGTTCCGCCGTTGAGGTCTTTTGTCTTTTTTTTTCAGGGTGTGCTCCCTTAGCCTTCGCCTCTATAGGCTACCCCACAAGGCAGTGGGACTATTTACCCATAGTTGGGGCTGTGGTTGGCGGGTGCCAGGGCATGTCCACTACTTGGTGGGCCTGCACACCGCGCCTCTGGGGCCCACTGCTGCTCCGAGATCCCCTACAGGTTACCGTGTGTGGCCGCAAGGAGGCACTGTAGGAGTCTTGACGGTGGAGAGGCTGTGTACCGACAGGAGGAGTCTTACGCACTTGGCTCCTCTTTTCACCCTTGCACAAGGGCTAGTCGGTGGCAGTAGCTGTAAGCAGAAAGTAGCAAGCAGAAGTAGCATGCAACATGCAATATCTACTAAACTACAGGCACTACTATTCCAGTAATACTGCACTGACGCATCACACACGCCCTGTGTGACCCAGTATATACACACACACACACACACACACACGTAATCAGTCCTTCACTGACCAATCAGCATTCATTAGCAGAATGCTAGCGTGTTATGGGCAACAACAACTCAACCTGTAAGAAATCGAAAGGACATAAGTACTCGTTCATTCAACTTTCGACCTATAACCCATGTTGAACTTGCAAAACCTACAATCAAATCTGAGATTTCTCAACGGCAATCGGATGAAAGAGACAAATTTAGCCGTCTAACGCCATAGACTCCCATTCATTTTGCACTCATGGGCGATCGCCCCCAGTAGAACTCTGGTGGAACTACAACCAAAATTCGGTACAATAGGACTTAATAGGGAGTGTCTCTCCGTAGACGGGCTCTGCCAATACTGCAAAAGGGAGAGAGTTGTGTACTCGTGTTTGTGCCAGAAAAATATACAAGACATTTGTTAGAAAATATTCTACAAGTGTGCAACTCTCATTGGATGAATTCACATACTGATTTGCGGATGAGCAACATTTCTCCGTGATTTCACATTTTTTTGTGGCAAGTTTCTTAATTTGTGATTTGTATTATGTGATTTGTGAACCTGCAATGAAGAATTTGAGAAGGTGTAACTGTTGTTTTGTGTTTGTGGAAGAGAAAAAAAGTCTACAAGTTTGCAACTCTTAAAACATTTCTCTCTACAACTACAAATTTCACTGTCACCAGATTTCAGTTGATTTGCACCAAAAATACCTTCATAGATTACCGTTGCGCACTAAAATGTCAGAAACTGTTCTGCCTTTTATGTTTAAACTGGAGTCGGACAAAGATGGAGAGACTCAAGAAGAAGTGACAACATGTAGAAGCAACAGGACATTTCTGAATGGTTACTTGATGAATTTATGTAGCTTATGTGGAGTTAACTATCTTCTAGTCATTGACTGGCATATTCCGTCATTATGTTGTAAGATGCCTACAGAGTGACATGCTATTGCATTTGTGTTACGACCAGAAGAGTTAGAGAAACAACTAATATTCCCAATCATGGTCTCAAAAGGATGAGCTACTGACCAAGAAATCAGGGATCTCTGAGTCTCTGAGAAGAGTTATTGCTCCATAAGAGTGACAGCTATATTATACTTGTTAAAGGGGGGATATAATGCCTTTTTCACAAGATGTAAAATAAGTCTGTGATGTCCCCCAGAGTGTGTATGTGAAGTTTTAGCTCAAAACACCCCACATATATTTGTATATAGCATGTTAAAATTGTCACTTTTTGAGGGTGAACAAAAACGCACCGTTTTTTTTGTCTGTCCCTTTAAATGCAAATGAGCTGCTGCTCCCGGCACAGGGGGCGGAGCTTCAATAGCTCGTGTCCTTTTACCTCACACACACACATGCACTGAACATTTCAAAATCTTTTAGCCTTTTATGTTCAAACCGGTTCAGACAATGATGGAGAAACTCAAGAAGAAGTGACAACATGTAGAAGCAACAGGACATTTCTGAATGGTTAGTTGATGAATTTATGTAGCTTATGTGGAGTTAACTATCTTCTAGTCATTGATTGGCATATTCCGTCATTATAATCTATAAATCGCTCGTGTGGGAACTGTAATAAGAGGCCTACAGAGTGACATGCTATTGCATTTGTGTTACGTACTGTATTGCAATAAATGTGAAAAGACGGATGCTTCAGTTTGAGCTTGAACAAATGTGCTCGACTACAACAACTCTTCCTCTTCTCAACATGGACTGCGTGTTCCAGGGGGCGGGGTTTATGTAAATTTTAGGGTTTGTGATGTCACTAACCCGGGAGGAATGTGGTGTAGTCTCTAACAGCCGTTTGTTGTAGTCCTTAAAAAGCGATTTCTTTAAAAGAAAATATCTTCCTTTGCTTTGAACTTTGAGTGTTGTAACTTTGCAGATGTTGTTTATGCTCAAACAGCAACATTACACACTAACTAAAGTTAGAAAAGTCAAATCATAATCAACCACCCCTTTAAACAGCTTGATTTTCACCACAGGGGGACTTTAACTGTCACATGCCTGTCCTGTCTTGTGCTACACATGGGTGTTTTGTTATGTTGGGCCATGTGTTCGTGTCATTGTCTGATCCCTCCCCCTTGTTATCTGATTATTGTTTGAGTTCATCCACCTGTTCCCTCCTGATTAGTTTCCCCTTATAAGTCCCCTCTTGTTTGCAGTCTGTGTCGGTACGTTGTCTTATGTTCCTGTTCCCTGTGATCCTCTTGAAAGTTTATGTTCTGTTCTGTTCTGTTCTGTTCTGTTTTGTTTTGGTTTTGTATTTATTAAGTTATGTTTTCCCCTCGTGGGTTTTGTTTAGTGTTTCTTTTGTAATAAATATTAATTATTCCTGCACTTGAGTCCTCACACCTTTTTGCACTCAACCTTGCCGTGACATTAACACTATAAACCTATGAATAAAAATGTTTTTCAGTATCTGTTGTGGGTGGGAATAAAACCCAATAAAACCAAATAAGTACAAAAACTAAAAAACTAAAACGAACAAGCTCAGTTGTAAATGTATTTTATAAGTGTAAAACTTTATTTTGCAAGCTGTAAAATGGTTAATAACTGGTTCATTTTGTTCAGATCATTTTTCATTAATACAAATAACAAACATAACGCACTTGTAAATAAAATATTTTGATTTAGTATACAATGTATTAATATGTATTAATTTTATTTCAAACAGGTGAGGAAAATAAAGTGGGTTGAATCGAAGGAGCTCTAAAGAAAGTTTAGCATGTTATTAAAGCTATAATATGTATTTTTTTTTTTCACCGCTAGAGGTCGCTAACCTCTTACAATAACAAAGGCGTATGATGACGCATTGTAAACAGTATGAAAAACAAAAATGTCATGTATTTTCCTTGGTGTAAATGTCAGATACACAGATCATAACATAACATTCATAACAGAGATACATAACATCATTACAGATTATGTAAAGTAAATATTTTAGATTTACGAGATATTAGATTTACGCATTTCAATCAATAGATAAATTCCGTCAAATTTAATAGAATAATCCTTACACATTTTAACTGAATAATTGATTAAGGATTGTTCACTTATTTATTTAAAATGTGTAAGGATTATTCAATTTAATTGGATGGAATTTTACTATTAATTGAAAGGCGTAATTCTAAAAAAAATAAAATAAAAAATAAAAAAAGCTTAAATGTTTTTGAGTGCACTTCTTTTTTGTGCACATGTTTTTGAGTGCATCTCTACATATCGTGCACGTACAGCGTCACATGCTGTTATGATCAGTGGTGTCCAGAAGATGGCAGTGCTGTGAATATAACCGTGCTGGAGCTTCATGAGGAAAACACAACATTCACACAGAGTTATTATAATTAGGCAGTGTGAAAATGTTAGATATATGGGTGATTCTCCAACTACAGGCACTTTTTGTGTCCTTGGCCTTTTTTTGTAAATAAATAAACAAACAAATGCACAAATAAATTGTCATTATGAAGTTCATGCTCCAACATCAGTAACCACCAAATCTTGCCCCTGTTTTCTTTTAAAAATGTTTTTGCAAGGCTGTTTATTAGCAGATTTTGCAGTTTTATGCTTGTCCCCAACCCAGACGGGCCCTCTTTGAATGTTAACAAATGATATTAAAGGATCGATTTAAAAATATTTTTTAACATGTTTGTCTTAAGGACAAATACAATAATATCATACCATCGAAATTCCATATGTATATCACAATTTTAAACTATTTTTGGAATAAAATAAATCTGTCCCCAGGTTTTCCGTCATTTCCACCTCCCTCAACAAAATCCAATTTAATAGATCCACCTTAAATATTTTATTTACTTGGTAACCATGGAAATAATAGTGAAAAGGACGTATTCTTTGAAGATGAAACTTCAGTTACATGTGCTCTTCAGCACAAGAAAATAAATCAAGGTAACTCAAGCTTTCTTAAAGAGTATTTTTATTCAGCGTCATTTCCACTTTGGCTGTAGTTCGGTTAACAAATATGAAAATAATATATTTAGGTTTATTACGAGTAAACAACATGCTAAGTCCAAAAGTAGCTAAGCCTGACATGAGGGTGTGCTAATATTGCCTAAAACTGCTAAAATGTCATTTCCACCTCTGGGAAATTACAGGCGTAGCTTTGGACATGATATATGCCGTTTGTGTGCGCTATTTGCATGTTCTCATGACATATTTGTGCCTTTGGACTGAGAACTTTATATATCACCATTCCAGTGCAATCTATATTTATTTTTATTTATCTATATATATATGAATGTTTTGAGCAGGTTCATATAATTTGCATATAATTTGTAATCATTATTTTTAAAACTATTAGTTATACTGTTCAACTCATATATGTTAAATAATAACATACATGGTTAAAAATATTTTGGACTGGCAATTTAAGTAAAAATAAACAGAAACAATCTTTCCACCATAAACCGTCATTTCCACCACTTTCCACCACTACAGTTTTAAGAAAAAAAAAAAAAAGAATAACCAATGATGTGGATCTAAATGTATTTTAAATCAAGTATTAATAGTTCATTACTTACAATATATGTGTGAGTGACTTATAATAAACATAGACCTGATGAGCAAAAATGAAATGCTGTAGGCAAAAAAAAAACTAGTGGAAACTATATATATATATTTTTTTTTTTTATAAAAAACAATATGCATAAATATCCTTACCTAAATGCAAATCATATTGGAATTCTCTGTATAATCATCGGAAAGAGGTCTGGAGTTTACCCAGTACTGTCTCAACAATAAAGTTAAAGAAGTCATATATAAAGTTTAATTTACCCAGTGAGACAAGACGTCTTTAGATTTTAAGAAACATGGAGACTATTTGTGTCTTTTGCAGAATCCATAAAACATTTATTCTATCAATGTTTATTTACCAAATTACAAATTAAAGATTCAGCTTTCTAGTAAAGATATTTTTTTTGTATAAGAATAGGGGTTGATATAAACCTGATATAATCTGAAATAGAATATACAAGATGTACTGTAGAATTCTTGAAACCTTTTTTCTTATTTCTTTTACGTAATTCCCCTGTATATATATTTTTTCTCTTTTTTCCTTTTAATTCTACTACGATATGTGCATAAAAAAGAAGAAATACAGTGAGGAGAACAAGTATTTGATACACTGCAGATTTTGCAGGTTTTCCCACTTACAAAGCATGTAGAGGTCTGTAATTTGTATCATAGGTACTCTTCAACTGTGAGTGACGGAATCTAAAACAAAAATCCAGGGAATCACATTGTATGATTTTTAAGTAATTCATTTGCATTTTATTGCATGACATAAGTATTTGATACATCAGAAAAGCAGAACTTAATATTTGGTACAGAAACCTTTGTTTGCAATTATAGAGATCATACGTTTCCTGTAGTTCTTGACCAGGTTTGCACACACTGCAGCAGGGATTCTGGCCCACTCCTCCATACAGACCATCTCCAGATCCTTCAGGTTTCGGGGCTGTCGCTGGGCAATACGGACTTTCAGCTCCCTCCAAAGATTTTCTATTGGGTTCAGGTCTGGAGACTGGCTAGGCCACTCCAGGACCTTGAGATGCTTCTTATGGAGCCACTCCTTAGTTGCCCTGGCTGAGTGTTTCCAAAAAGTTTAGACCAAAAAGCTCTATTTTTGTCTCATCAGACCACATGACCTTCTCCCATTCCTCCTCTGGATCATCCAGATGGTCATTGTCAAACTTCAGACGGGCCTGGACATGCGCTGGCTTGAGCAGGGGGACCTTGCGTGCGCTGCAGGATTTTAATCCATGACGGCGTAGTGTGTTACTAATGGTTTTCTTTGAGACTGTGGTCACAGCTCTCTTCAGGTCATTGACCAGGTCCTGCCGTGTAGTTCTGGGCTGATCCCTCACCTTCCTCATGATCATTGATGCCCCACGAGGTGAGATCTTGCATCGTGCCCCAGACTGAGGGAGATTGACCGTCATCTTGAACTTCTTCCATTTACTAATAATTGCGCCAACAGTTGTTGCCTTCTCACCAAGCTGCTTGCCTATTGTCCTGTAGCCCATCCCAGCCTTGTGCAGGTCTACAATTTTATCCCTGATGTCCTTACACAGCTCTCTGGTCTTGGCCATTGTGGAGAGGTTGGAGTCTGTTTGATTGAGTGTGTGGACAGGTGTCTTTTATACAGGTAACGAGTTCAAACAGGTGCAGTTAATACAGTTAATGAGTGGAAAACAGGCAGATTTCTTAAAGAAAAACTAACAGGTCTGTGAGAGCCGGAATTCTTACTGGTTGGTAGGTGATCAAATACTTGTGTAAAGGATCCACTGGAGGCAAGTTGTAATTGAGAACCCAAGTGCAGTTTATTATAAACAAAACCAAACATGAAACAAAAACATGGCGTGGCATGAAAACTCAAAACAAGACATGGACATGGACATGGACATGAACAGAACTCACAAACAGTGGTTACAGGGAACAATACTTGACAAAGACACATGGCAAACATGAGGGCTTAAATACACAGACTAATGACAAGACAAGGGACACCTGTGAACAATGATCAGACAATTAACCAATGACAAGACACATGGCAGGATCACATGACAAACAGGAAATCACATGACAGACATGGAAACATGACATGAACAAACCCAAAACGTGACAGATCCCCCCCTCTAAGGGTGGCTCCCGACACCCAAACAACAGAAAAAATGTTCAAGGAGGGTGGTGGAGCGGTGGCGGTCTTGGGGGAGGGATGGTGGGCCAGGGCCGTGCAGGGTGACAGGACATGAGTTGTGTCATGGCGTGGACGGGCCTGGGTCGTGGCATGGCGTGGACGGGCCTGGGTCGTGGCATGGCGTGGGCGGACTTGGACCGTGGCAAGGCGTGGGCGGACCTGGGCCGTGGCATGGCGTGGGCGGACCTGGGCCGTGGCATGGCGTGGGCGGACCTGGGCCGTGGCAAGGCGTGGGCGGACCTTGGTCGTGGCAAGGCGTGGGCGGACCTGGGCCGTGGCATGGCGTGGGCGGACCCGGCAGTGCAGGAAGCCAGGCCGGATCCGGCAGTGCAGGAAGCCAGGGTGGAGCCGGCAATTCAGGGGACAGAATCCTATCAAGATCCCATATAAGTCATGTAATTGTTATAACTATTAGATGTTTGAATGAAAGTGTCTTGTTTCCTATCAGTATGATCGTATGTTCTTAATTCAAAAGATGGCTTGATTGAAATCTGTATAAAATGTTTCGTATTCTTATAATAGTAATGATGTCTAAACTGTGGCCTCTGTACTCTCTGCTAGAGCTTGGCGAGTAAGGGGATCACAGATAGCGCATGATTTACGATGAGAAGTGAAGAAAATGCCACCTCTCAAATAAAGACAGTGTCTAATTGGTCAGAACTCATCCAGGAGGCTGGACAAACATTTGAGTTTAAAATCTTAGGACCCGAACAAAGCTTTGGGGGGAGAAAAAGAGAAAAGTAGATTCAAAAAACGATCATGGAGAAGCCATGACGGAGTAACCAGACAGACAAGTAACCATGTAAACGAGCAGACAAAAGAACCCAAATCAAGATCAGAAGAACATGGGTTAAACTCGTCCCAATTTTCTTTCTTTTCTTAGTTTTCTTTTCTTTTCCGTTGTGAGTCAGGAACAGACACCGTGGCTGCCATCTGGGGACGTGACTCTGGCATGGTGGCGGCCATCTTGGGACGTGACTCTGGCATGGCGGCGGCCATCTTGTCCGAAGACATATACACAGCAGGCATGAAGTGAACAGCCTCTGGCTCGGCAGGCGTGACGTGAACTGGCTCGGCAGGCGTGACGTGAACTGGCTCAGGCTTGGCAGGCATGATGTGAAGAGACTCAGACTTGGCAGGCATGGCGTGAAGTGGTTCAGGCTGAGAGGATACTGTGGGTTTGCGGTGTTCCTCATCCGTTAAACCCACAGTAAGAGTTGAGCCACTTAACAACAAGGCCTGGTCAATGTATTGGGCCAAGGACCAGTGGATTTTTTCCCCAGGAAGCTGGGAGCGAATGGGCTCATTTAGACTCACCCTAAATATGTCCTTGAGGGCCACATCATTAAAATCCAACTGGCAACACAGCCCACAAAATTCCTCCACATATTTTTCCAAGGGAAGATTCCCCTGGCGTAGGTTTAGGAGGGCAACTGCATTGGTGGAGGTCAAGTATTCTGTAATGGATCCACTGGAGGCAAGTTGTAATTGAGAACCCAAGTGCAGTTTATTATAAACGAGAACATAAACGAGAACATAAACGAGAACATAAACGAGAACATAAACGAGAACATAAACGAGAACATAAACGAGAACATAAACGAGAACATAAACGAGAACATAAACGAGAACATAAACGAGAACATGAACGAGAACATGAACGAGAACATGAACATGAACTCACAAACAGTGGTTACAGGGAACAATACTTGACAAAGACACATGGCAAACATGAGGGCTTAAATACACAGACTAATGACAAGACAAGGAGCACCTGTGAACAATGATCAGACAATTAACCAATGACAAGACATATGGCAGGATCACATGACAAACAGGAAATCACATGACAGACATGGAAACATGACATGAACAAACCCAAAACGTGACATTATGTTATGCAATAAAATGCAAATTAATTATTTAAAAATCATACAATGTGATTTTTTGGATTTTTGATTTTCTGGATTTTTTTTAATGAATTCTGCAAGAGAAATAGTTGAACTATAGGAAGGCCCTGAAATGGTTTGTGTTGTTTGGTTTGTTTTACACACATATGAAGCCTTGTGGCTGCAGTGTTTGTTTAGATTGTGGGTGTGTCTTGTCCTGAAGCATAAAGGGATGTGTGTGTGTGTGTGTGTGTGTGTGTCATGTCTGTTTGCTGACCTCTGTGGGGGTCAGTGGGAATTTGGAATGAGGGACTTGTGCCCAGGGCCGGATTAACGGGCAACTGGTCACTTGCCCAGTCAGATCCAGGTAAATAAAAATGTTTTTGATAATACAATTTTCCAACGTTAAACAATTCTTCAATAATTAGCCTATTGTAAATGTGATTTTTTTTTTTTTTATGCATTAAAACTCTATCCTAATAATATTAATAAGAACATGCTAATTCATCTCTTCAGTTACGTCACACCAGCGACCAGTAGGCTAGTAATTTTCTTCTTCGTGCAAATATTCGGATTTTAACTAGCAGCACCCTTTTTATGTTATTACAAAAATGGCTTAACCGCTATATATGATGCATTTAATAAAGAAAAACGTCTTGACAAAGATGACGGGACGCCGTAACAACTTGACACTTTTGTTGTTTGAAAAGAAAACTAACAGATAGGCTAAGTTAAAGTCCCTGTAAAGGCAATTCTACAAAAAAATTCTAAACACATTATAAGTGCTAGAAATGTATTGCTAAAACATGTTACAAAGACTGAGAACTGTGAAGTACTAAATTGTGGAGTTAACAGTTTAACAGTTTTTCACCCTTGCTGTGAGCCGGATTTTTTGGGCGGGGCTAAAACGGGGGCTCGATGACGCACTGCGACCCCCTTAGCTTGATTGGGCCCCTACTTGATGACGCACGGAGTCACTAAGCCTATCGCTCAATCGCGAGTTACTATCAGACAGCCTACTATGCCCACGGCTCTGGCTATGCCTTCGTCATGTAAATGCGTATTCCCTGGATGCAATCACTTAGAAAAAAGATCGGTGTCCTTATTTAAATTTCCGAAAAATGATCATATCAAGAAGAGGTGGATTTATCTTGTGAAGAGCTAACGTTACCTTGATGGAGAGCTGATGATCACCACCACACTCGCCTCTGTAGAGATCAGGATAGTTTACTTTCGTTGGAGACAACTGGAATTCACTGATAATCCGCTGTTACTGGTGAATAGGGCCGAACCGACTATCTCCCGCTGTCCGCTTCGGCCTTCATCCTCCCGTCGCGCCGACATGCACGAGCTGTGCGCGAGTCATATTTCCCGCGAGTGGGCGTGGTTTCAGCGCAGCCAGCGGACACGCCCCCAGCGTTTGAGAGCTGAGACTACTGCTCATTTTTTCGAGATTTTGATAGCTTATTTTATTTACTTGGCGGCTTTTTTAATCATTGAAATTGGGCTGGGTGGCTAATAACACATTTTTCGGTGGTATGACAAACTCAGAACACATACTTAATTTTGACTTTACAGGGACTTTAATGACGATGTGAACATATTCAATTCAAAACCCAGACGACTGTCTTGTTTAGAACAAACATCAGCCATACAAGGTAAGCTATGGGTTTTTAGTCTGGCCTGCCGTGGCATGGTCATGCAATATTTTTTGCTTGTGATATATTTGTGAGCAAGGGGTTTTCTGAAATGTAGGCTATACATAGAAGCCACATGTGTGGCAGTGCTATAACGTTCACGCAAAAACGGTCATTCTGTCTGACGGCCTGAGCACAACAGAGATATAGGCAACACATACTCTTGTTCTGAGGTTTATACTGTAGCCATGTGTAATTAAAACGTATTAAAGCTGAAATCCTAAAAAAATAAAACATAGGCTAACTTTTCCTGGGCGCACCTGCGCGAATGATGCGCGCTCGCGTGCATGTAGCAATGGCGAGGCCAAGATTTTCACTTAATAATAAACATTTTCAGTTTGTTTCTCGTCAAACCCAGTATACAATCAGAACAAATATAGCACGATTTGCATGGGATTATTTTATAACATTTGAATACTGAATAAATATTGAATTCTTTTTTTTTTTTTTTTTTTACTGCATGAAAGCGCAGCAGGGATTTTATTTTTAAAATGTATGTAGCCTATTTTTGTGTTCTGAAAAAAAAAGGTAATAAGGCTTTAAAACAACATCAAGGTGAGTAAATAATTACTGAATTTCCATGTTTTTTGTGTGAACTAGCTGTCCCAAAGACAGTCACAGAAAAATAGTGAAGGGGTAAATACACTTTAAAACAGATAAAATACATCGTTATAAACACAATCCTCACTTTCCTATTTATATGCAGATTTTTGCAACCCGTTCGATCAAAATATTATGTCAAATAAATCACTTCAAAAACAGTGTGTAGCTTCCTGCGCAGCGAGCGAGGGCGAGCTGTCATGTCGAGTCACGTGACTTGACGCGCTGAAATTTGAAAACGGTTGGAAGATGGAGAAGCAGTTAAGCGGGAGCGCTAAAAGAAAATTAAAAAGAGAAAAGGAATTGAAATTAGTCGACAATTTGAAACATATTCCAAAAATAGCCAAATTTTTTACTTCAAATCAGTGCTCTCTGAGAATAGTCAATGATAATGCTGAAATCCCTCCTTCACCTGTGGCCGTGGAAACAGCTAAGGTTAATGTTAGTGCTAGCAGTCAGGCTACTACCACCAGTGTGGAAGCTAGCAGTGAGACATGGAACAACAGCCAAGAGCAAGAGGACCACGAGCATGAACAGCCTCCACATCATCACAACGAACACACAAGTCCAACTGAAGGAGCTGAGACAGCCAGCAGCTCCAGCACTGGCAGCACCTTCACGCTCCCATCAAATCCGGCACTATGGGGACCCCTGACAGAGACGCAGAGGGAGGAAGCGATCCACAGAGGGCCCGCTGCCTTCCATAACCGGGCTACCAGGTACCCAGCATCAGTGAGGGAGTCTGGGCTTGGGTGTCGAACCCGCTCCCTCACAAATGACCTACTGAATTGCCGTCTTCAAAACAACGAAGTTGTACCAAGAGAATGGCTGCTTTATTCACCATCTACTGGCTCTGTTTATTGCCATGCCTGCAAACTCCTGTCACCCCAAAGCCGGCAACATACCTTCATCAGTTGATTTAGCGATTGGAAACACTCTGAGAGGATCGGGGATCATGAAACAAGTTTGGAACATAGACAGAATATTGTCTTTAATGCAGAGATCCCAAGTAGTTTGCAGAGTGGATGCTGCTCTCGTCCGACAATGTGAGGCAGAACAACGGTACTGGGCAGAGGTACACAGGCGTGTGGTTACTGTCATCAAGTTTTTGGGAGCTAGGGGGGCAGCGTTCAGAGGGGACAACGAACTGTTGGGCTCAGTGCATAATGGGAATTATCTGGGGATATTGGAGCTTATTGCACATTTCGACCCATTTTTAAAGGACCACCTTGTGAAGCATGGCAACAAGGGCAAAGGTAAGCCCTCATACCTCTCCTCTACTGTGTGTGATGAGTTTATTGCATTAATGGGTGACAAAACAAAGAAAGTCATTGCAGATGAAATTAAGCAGGAGAAATATTTCTGTTATCGTCGATTCCACCCCAGATCTTGCGCATGTCGATCAGCTGACATTTGTATTCCGATTTGTTAATGCAAGTGGAAAAGTGGTTGAAAGGTTCATAGGATTTGAGCCCATCCACAGCCACACAGGCCTTAGTTTAGCTGAATCCGTGATTAGCATGGTGCGAAACCTTGGACTGGACTTGGCGAACTGTCTTGGGCAAAGTTATGCTAATGCTAGCAACATGTCTGGCAAGTACAACGGACTCCAACCCACTGATCCATTATACACCTTGTGCCGCGCACTCCTTAAATCTTGTGGGTATTAATACTACGGAAGACTGCTGTGCAGATGTCATCTCTTTTTTTGAACTTCTACAGTCTCTGTATACATTTTGCAGTGCTTCAACCCATCGCTGGAATATAGTTTTCAAAAACAGCGACTGTGACATTAGCCATACGTTAAAATCCCTCTGCTGTACCAGGTGGAGCTGTAGAGCAGACTCAACGAAAGCTCTATGCAGAAATTATAGAGCAATTAGAGATTCATTGGCCAAAATAGCCTCAGACTGTGATGAAAAGAACCAAACCAAACGGGAAGCCTCTACGCTGGTTGCTAAACTTGATACACTTGAGAGTGCAATGCTGACCATTTTGTGGGACAGAATATTGGGAAGATTTAAAGCAACCAGTGACAAACTTCAAACTAGTGACACAGATTTAGCTACTGCTGTGCGGCTTTTACAGTCACTGCTCTCCTATGTTGGCAAGTTACGAGACCAGTTTGCAGATCTGGAAGAATCAGCACGATCTGTCAGTGCTACACAGGACTATCAGTATGACATTTCACGTAGGAGAAAAAAAAAGCGATTTGCTGACGAGAGTGACGACGATGAGGAGGTCGTCTTTACTAATGGCAGTCTAAGATTCAAAGTTGAAACATATGATGTAATTATCGACAAACTCACTTCTTGCCTATCAAAACGGATCGGTGCTTACACAGATGTGTGTGAGCTCTTTGGCGTTTTATTTGACAGGGACTATGATGAGTGTGATGTGCGCGAACGAGCGGCAAGGCTGAGTTCCACTTATCCGACAGACCTAGATGCGTCCCTAGCAGACAAACTCATGCAGTTCACTCACTTTATGTTGAGTAATACTTCCCCTGCTCAGTTGTTCCAAATTCTAGAAACGAATGGCCTTAAGACAACATTTCTGAATGTATATGTTGCACTCAAAATGCACTTAACACTGCCTGTCTCTAATTGTGAGGGTGAGAGGTCATTTTCTGTTCTAAAACGAGTTAAAAATGTGTTAAGACCACAATGTCACAGACAAGACTTTCTGCACTTTCTTTGCTGGCTATAGAACATGAAGTTGTTGAAAGTTTGGATTTTGATGATATTGTGCACCAGTTTGCACTAGGGCTGCACGATATTGGGAAAAAATTACATTGCGATATTTTATTTTTCTGCGATATATATTGCGATATGAAATCTAATCTAATTTTTTCTTACAAACAAAAATGGGGTGAGCACACTTACATTCTCATTTTAAATGATTTAAACATCAGAGTATTATTTAAATTAGAGTAAATTATTTGTTTGTAACTTTAGGATATGGTTTGAATTGTTAACATATTAACTAACATGAACTTACCATGAGCAATACTTTTGTTACTATATTTATTAATCTTTGTTTATCTTAGTTTATAAAAACACAGCTGTTCATTGTTTGGTAATGTTACTTCACAGTGCATTAACTATGTTAACAAATACTGTACAACTTTTGATTTCAACAATGAAGGCTAGCCTAAATGTTGAAATTAACAATGTTGTAGAAGTGCAGTTTAGTAATAGTAAATGTTAACTAATGTAGTTAAATAGTTTAATAAATAGAACATTATTGTAAAGTGTTACAGATTTTTTTATACACCAATAGACCATTTAAGCAAATACCGGAAATACGTCAACGAAGCGTAAACCCAGTTCCGGTATGATTTTTTTTGGCAGAGAAATGGCAGCTAGAGTGTTTTCGACGAGCCTGAGTTGTCTTCCGAAGTTCACCAGCGCCGATGTGGTGAAGAGTGTGGAGATGCATTCGTCCACTAAAGGGAACAAACTGGACAAGGGATATAAATTTTTCCACGAAGAGTTTATCCACAATTACCAAGGTAAGCTTTAGCTAGCTTTAGCTTTAGCCAAAGCCGTATCACCGGTTATAACTCTGTTTACGTTAACTGTAAATCTTAGGTGTTGTGAATTTGTAATATAAGGTATAACACATCGCAGTGAATATGTCGTGTGTATGTTTAAGTGAGATGGCATGAGATTAACACAACAACCAGTAATTTGGTGAAGCTGTAGTAGGTAAATGTGAAATATTACTGACATTGTTTTGTAAAGTTGTGAATTTCTATATGAGATAACATGTAATGTTTTCTTGTTGCATGCGGTTAAAGTATCAAATATACTCCAGGGACAGGTAGTAGTGAGAGGTAGATGCTTCAGGTCAATGAGAAAGAGCGAGGAGCCTCACAAACTGGAGGTTTGACTATAGACAGAATGCCGGTTGGCAAAAGTTCAAAAAGTTGCCCGTTCTTGCGTGTTCACTCTTCTTGTTGCGGTTGCGGCACTTTCTTCACTTACTATTATTTTACTGAAAGTAGGGTGACCAGACGTCCTCTTTTTCCCGGACATGTCCTCTTTTTTGATACCTATATAATAAAACATTGAACATACATGAAATGTAATCATATTTGCATTATGTATGTACAGAGCTCTGCACACCCATTACTCTCTATGAAATATCTCACAAACTCACTACACTCCTCTTTTTTACCAACTCAAATCTGGTCACCCTACTGAAAGTTATAGTTTCATGTTATTATGAACATTGATGTAGCAACATAAGTATGACTTCAGTGTAACCTATTTAATTTATTGTGTCTAGATATCACTGGAGGCAGAAAGTGCCAACCTGAAGGCTTTCTGCTGCAGTTGTGCGGCTGGTAAAGGATTCTGCAATCACATAGTTGCCATCCTGTACCAGACCGCACACTATTCCCAGCTGGGTCTGCAGGCTGTTCCACCCCCCCTGGCCTGCACAAGTGGCTTACAAAGATGGCACAGACCAAGAACACAGGTGGGTTTGTGATAAACATGTCATTATGATTTAAGAACCGATGTGTATCTATAACAACTGTAAATTATTATAAAAACACCCCCAGTAGTGACTACAGACTGTAATTGGTTTTTGTCTTTTACTTTTAAGGGAATCCATCCTGAACCGGTTAGTGAGCTGGTGGTGTCATGATTCCTGTCCTGTGTTTCCCTTGTCTTGTATGGACTTTTGTTATTTCCTGTTCTGTGCCATGTTTTGTAGTCCTTTGTAGTCTTTCTTGTTTATTAGTCTTCCCAGGTGTTTCTAATTAGCCACACCCCCTTGTTATCTTGTTTAGCTTGTTTGCCCCTGTGTATTTATAGCCCTTGTGTTTCACTTGTTATTCATGTAATGGTTGCCTCTGTGATTCCCTGGTTTTGTTCCTTTGACCTTTGTGTTCCTTGTTACTTTATTAAATACCCTGCGTTTAGATCCTTGTCTTCACTGGTCTTCCTCAGCAATGTTACAGGTGGTGCAAAAGCCCAAAACAGTTGGCAAGGACGGTCTGAGGTCCACACTGTACAAGGCATATACAGGTGATTAATTTGTTAACTGTTTTGTTGCTTTGTGAGACTAAGTTTTTTTTTATGTTAAGACTAACCAAATTATGGTTACCGCAGATAAAATGAATAAAATTTAAATGTAGTTAAGCACTCATGTCTAACTTTTCTTTTGTGTGACCAATAATCTTGTGTTTCTCTTTGCTCTCTTGTCTAGGACCACTGCCAGATCCATATATGATGGCATCTGGAAGCAAACTAAGCCAGGTGCAGCCCCAACCTCTCATGGCTGTTGTATTGGATGGGGTTTCTGAGATGGAGCTGACGCCATCTAAATTTGGGTCTGTCCCTCGTGGATCCCCCATGTCCTATCACTGTCCACCCAAGAAGTCCAGTGACCTCCTCCTACACCACATGACTCCAGAATTTCCATCCCTTCCTCTGATGCAGCACACTTTTCCCAGGTTGCATTTCGTCCCGACCTTGTATCAGTTAATGCATCTCCAGTCTCTTGAAGTGTCACCGCAGCTGTCCAGCGAGATGGCAAAAGAAACTCAGCAGCAGTCCAAATGTCTTGCGTGGACACAGCTACGGCGACCAAGGCTGACTGCTAGTCGTGTTTGGGATGCTTGTTGTAGTAGGGCATGTCGTGCAGAGCTGGAGTCTGCAGCTATTCAGATGATCAGAGGCTCCACAAAGCAAACAGCTGCAATGAAGCGTGGTCTACTAGTGGAGCCTGAAGTGCTGGCAAACTATGCTGAACTGTTGCGAGTTAATGTGTTACCAGCAGGATTCATCATTCACCCTGACGCACCACATCTCGGGGCCAGTCCAGACGGTCGGGTGTATGACCCTTCAGAGTCTCCTCCTTTTGGCCTGGTTGAGGTGAAGAGCAGCACAAAAACTGATCCATCTCAGGTTGCTCACCTCAAGGTGCAGGAAGGCCACACCAGTCTGAGGCGTTCACATAAGTACTACTGGCAGGTTCAGGGCCAACTGGCAATCACAGGACTGACATGGTGTGACTTTGTTACCGATACCCAATCAACTTTAACTGTGGAAAGAATTTGGTGTGATGACTCATTCATAGCGGAAATGAAAGAGAAATTAGATGTTTATTATTATTATGGCACATACATGAATGCATACCTTGAATTACATTAATCTTGTCTTTACCAATCAGTTTAGCCTTCTGTCTTACTGTTGATGATCTGTAATGTTATTTTTTTTTATTGTAAATGTTTGATGTTATTTATTGAGTTGTTATTAATCAGTTGATGTTACACATACCAAAAAAATAAATGATGCATAATTTTGACCAAAATTGTTTTTATTTGTTCATCTAATGTTTTAGTAAAATCAAAGTCACATTTCAACAGAAGAATATAACAATTATATTTAATTTGTTTAAGAATATGTGGGAACACTAAATTATTTACATACTATTTACACATTACACATTATTTACATACAAAAACATTAATTCATTCACTCTTCAAAACAATAAGGTCCTTGATAATTTGCCAAAACACAGCAGTTAAGCCAGATCTGATTCACACTGCCAATCAGTGTGAGCGGCACGGGAGAGTCCCAGATGTGAAAGCACTTTACCCTACCGATCACTCTTTCCACTATAATTCTGAGGCGGGCAATGGCTTGGGTTTGTTCCGTTTCCTCCTTGCTGAATTGAGCTGAACGCTTAAAAGGTGGAATGATGAGCTTAGCTCCAACGTCAACAAGGAGGTCTTGAATGAGGAACCCTTTGTCCGCCATGACATCGTCTCCTGGCTCCAGCAAGGGAAGGACTCCACTGATCCTGGTGATCTCCTTATCTGAGATGCACCCAGTGTACAGGGGTGAGATGAATGTCACCAAACCATTGGGAGCAACTCCAATCAGCCCTTTCAATGTCGTCCTGTTCTTGTAATTTGAAAATGTTTCTGACTGTAAGGTCAGGGATGTGGCTGTCTCCAGGGCAATTTCTGTGCAGTCCAGTATCACTCTGACATTGGGACAGTACCTCTGGAATTTAAGGGGCATAGTGGACTTAACCTTTTCCCTGCTTATCCAGATGGGAAGTGAGCTCAGCATCATAAAAAGATAATTGGCCCAGGTGATGGTAACCCTACTGACCCTGGCAATGCTCACATTAAACATGTCAGCAATGAGCTGCTCCTTCATGCCAACAGCAACCCGCATGGAGTACATCAAGAACTCATCTATTAATGGCATGATGCGTGGTGGGCTGGGATCTTGGCAGCCTTCCTCACCTGCCCTCTGTGCTTTGGTCCAGTACACCAGTCTAAGGGCAGAGGGTGCAATCGACTCCCAAAAAAATAGTAAAAACCCTCTCGGATGGAAATTTGGTGTAGAAACGGATTTGGTCGTCTGATGAACAGTATCGGCTGAAGAGAGTAGGGGGTGGTAGACCAGTGTTTTGCAACTTTACTTCTAAGTCATGGATGTAATCCAAAGCCTCATCCAGAGCAACTGTAAAGATAAAGAAATTAAAAACCAGTCTTAACATATTTATGCTACCTTTCAACACAACATCATGTTTTAAAAAGTATTTTAAGTTTTTAATTACAAATTACATTTCATTTATTTTTGTTAAGGAAAATACAAAATCCTCAAAAGTAATGAAATACATGTAATTAAAATAGGGGAGAGCGGGGCACAACCTAACACAGGGCCAGTTGTAACACACTTGTTTTAAATACTTCCACACATGCTAGTATGATGAAACTTTGTGTATTTACTAGCTGCCACATCAATAAATTGTTTCATTACTTTTTTTTTTTTTAATGACATTATTTTATATGAACACTTACTAATTGTATTTTATTGAGAAAATATTTTAAGATTTCTTGTATATTTTTTTGATTAGATCAGATTACATTTTAAACTGTTATATGGTCATGGTATAAAATAAATTTTGGGAAAAATAAATACTCTGAACCCAAAATAGGTTTACAAAAATGGAGAAAGTCAAAAAGCATTAGGTTGTGCCCTACTGCCCATCTCTGGCCCCTTACAGCTAGACAGCATGAGACTATGTTACAGATGTAGGCTAAGGTTAGTTGAATTTCGTGAACAGCTTATATTATAAACATTAATTTGTTCAGGTAGAAATGCATTTATCCAATAACGGTACACATAGTTGACTAGCGTTAACTAAACACATTATGAACAATCTTACCTGCAGGTGGGTGTGTCACGTAGTCGTGATCCATCCTTACTGCCTTAGCCACCATGTCACTATCTTCACAGCGTAGCGGTATAGACTGACGTTTGAAGGTTCTGTCATATACTGACTCCCTTCTCAAAGGAGCAGTAAATTTGTTCCAAGGGAATAGGCTCGGGACAACACCACTCTTCAGGCGACGAACGACGCAGCCATCACTGTAATCATCCGGAGCAAAGTGCCGGCTGCAGACATAGGTGCTACCTGTTTTTACATTAAAACTATGCCCTTCCTCTCTTCGGATCGCCTGTATCCATTTGGGTTTCAGGTTTGGATCCACAGGAAAAGAATGAAATGAAAGGTAGGGCTGTTTTTGGTTGGAAGACGAACAGCCTGGAACACAACAGAAACTGCGACTCTTCGACTCTGCCATTTTTCATATCTGCCGCTATGATAACAGGAAGTTCTAATACACTTCATTGACGTATTTCCGGTCGAAAAATGCGGAAGTGCGTAAAAGGTCTATTCAGACGTCTCGTGAGTTCAGTGTTGGACAGGTCAGTTGTTTAAACCATTCATTAAATTGAATCGGTTCAAAGGAATCATTAGTTCGCGAATCGGACGTGTACGGCACGCGTTGTGTTATTATCTCGGCAGTTTAGGATATCGCACAAGATTTGACAACACAGAAAACATTTCATCACTGGATAGTTTTTTTTTTTTTTTTTATTTATTTTGATTAATATGCGCAAGGGAGAGAGAGCAAGACAGCGCTCGTGCGATGTGACTATCGTGGATTCGTACATCGCGATATCGATGCTTAAACGACACATCGTGCAGCCCTTGCATATTTAAAGTCTAGAAGGAAGGCCACTGTGATCTGGTATATGAAATTACTTAGAAAGAATGAATCTTTGATAGCATTAAATGTTTTGAGTTTACACAATGTAAGTCAAGTGTCTTAGGGAAGATAATAAGGGTTGATAGTTGTGGTATGGACGTAGTCCTATATTAAAGTAAAAAAGGCCAATGTGTTAGGCTCACCTGTTAAAACAATATAAAATATTAGGGGTGTAACGGTACGCGTATTCGTATTGAACCGTTCGGTACGAGGCCTTTCGGTTCGGTGTTAGGTACGCATTTTCAAACCGAACGGTTATTTAAAATTTAAGCGCGTCGCGAGCGCGCTCAATGAGATGCTGGCGCGGAACGAAACTGAGCTACTCGTGACGGACCGTTTATCAGTTTGGACCAAAGCAGCGCGAGCCGATCTTATACTACACAGCGCTAAGAGATCCAGTAAAGAAAGCTTTTGAATTCGCCACTGAAGTAATAACATCGCTGCAAGATCTAGGGCCCTATCTTGCACCCAGCGCAATTGACTTTGTACAGCGACGCATGTATCATTCCTATTTTGCACCCGCACACAGCGGACTTTTCCCTCCACAGACGCACGTCGGTTAACTAAGAAATACACTTGCGCTCCCTGGGAAGTTCAGCGCAAAGAGGAGGCGTGTTCCGGCGCAAACGTTCCCTGATGCTATTTTGCACGTTTAGAAAACAATTCCGCCACTAACCGAAAAAATCTAGTTTTAAGTCAGTGGCGCGTTGCGCATGTTATTCATATGCTATTTTAAGGGTGCATGCTTGGCCATAATCAATGTAGCGTGTGCACAACGCGCATACACTTTGCTTCTCTCATCTACACAGAAGCAGCAGTTTTCATTTTTGCAAATCATACATTATTACGATAGATAGATAGATAGATAGATAGATAGTTTATTATAAAAGCATACATCTAGCTTACACATTTACCTAAATTATCATACGCCTGTTTAACCGAAGTTAATTTGGGTGTGTTTCTCCATCCCCAATGTCACTTCTCTGTGTTTTACGGCCCTGATGAGAACGTCGGTCTCCTCGGCTGTGAACCGCTCCTGGCGTGCGTCTGGCAGATCCGCCGTTATAATAGGAATCCGCTATAGAATAAGCTCGTCTGCTCTTAAAGGGAATGTGAGATGACGCTCTGATTGGTTTATTTCACGTTATGCCCAAACCACACCTATGAGTAATGAAGCTACTTCAGACCAACACATTTTAGATTTGTGTCGGGCGCAAGAGTCATTTATCCCGCCGGTATAATAGCAACAGCGCCCGAGACCCGCCCACAAAGTTACTTGCGTTTCGCGCTTAATACTTGCGTTTCAGATCGTTAAAATAGGGCCCCTAGTGAGAAGCATTCACATTTCTCCGTTATTAACGGATCAAACAGCGCTGACGTGGAAACCACGAAGAAACATTGTGCCATGAATGAACTATCCGGTGTCCACACATCAGCAACATTCAACTGTAACTTTGGAAGTTTGTCAGGAATAGTGGGCTATAACGCTTTCAAGTAACGTTACGTCGGTTTTATTTCGACATTATGAATAACATTGCTGCCCTCAAATGTTAATCTGAACTAAAATAAACATTTGTTTATAAGTACAAAATATTACATTTCATTTTTTCCAAGGAGCTGTTTTGTTTTATATGCTCCTAAGACGAGTCAATTATAGCTCCATCATTGCCGAAAGTAAAAAATATCATACTTTATGATGTTAGTTTTAATAAAAAAAAGAATTAAAAATAAATCTAGGGAATTTCTCTGGCATTTCTTTCTTTATGCTGTTTCGAAAACGTACCGAACCGTGACACAAGTGTATCGTTTTGAACCGAACCGTGAATTTTGTGAACCGTTACACCCCTATAAAATATAACATTATCTTTACTGTGAAATGTATGTGTACAAAGTCAAGGCCAGTTAATTAGGCTCACCTGTTAAAAGAAGAGAAAAGATAGTAAGAATTAATATATGTGTGCTAATGTGAGATGTTGTGCATGGGTTTACATATGTACAGTCAAGAAGGCCAGTGTGTTAAGATGATCATCTGTTAAAAGAAGAGAAAAGATAATAATAAATTGGTGTGTGTTAATGTCAGATGTTGTGCATGGATTTAGGCTACATATTAAAAATCAAGGAGCCCAGTGTGTTAGGGTCACCTGTTAATCAAAAGGAAAAGATATCTAAGAGTTAATAGATGTATATTAGCCTAATATGAAATGTTGTGTACACTATGAGTTATTCACATATAGTCTGGAATGCCAGTGTGTTGTTGGCTCACCTTTTAAAGCAAAGATAGGCCATTAGGCCTAATAATTAAAATGTTTGTGTGTTTATGAGTTCAGTCTTGAAAGGAGGCCAGTTGTAAGGACCATTTGTTAAAATAAAATAATACGAATATATAGTAGTGCATCAACATAAAATGAAACAATAAACATGATCTTGACTTTGAACTAAATGCAACAGTGTAGCCCAGTGTAGTCAAGGCACCCTCTGAAAAAAAAAAAAAAAAAAAAATTGTAGCACCCTACACACGTTTTGTTACGATACTACTGTGATACTATACCTTGAAATGTATCAATTTTCAATAGCACTAGGAAGAACCGCCATATATAGGCCTACTGTCATTTATTTTTAATATTATATATTTTTTGTCCATCCATTTAAAGTCTAGGAATCAGTCATTTCTTCTAAAGAGATCACTTTACATGATGACATATTTAAATAAAGGCTTTTATTCATATATAAACTTTGCTCAATTACCATTGCAAATCTCACCTAAATGTTTGCTCACTCAGTGTATTTGTTTTTATATTTGGATAGTTTTGTTATAATTGGACAAGATATATTGTTTTTAATATATTTTATAATGTAATAATTTCACAGTTATTCTCCAAATGAATGTAAATTTGTACACAATGAATTCAACACTGCAGTATCAATTTTAAAATGTATTAGGCTCCAAAAAACAACTTTTAACTTTAAACTAACTTAAAACAATCTTCACATAAGCCCATAATAAATGTCATATGACCTGTGCTGTGCCCAACTGTCTACAGGTAGGATTAAACACAGAAAATGAATAAAGTTATCAAACACTTTACAGTCTTCACTACATAAAGTGCATCTACGCGGGTTCATGCAGACAAAGTATTTAATCCATCCCTGCTGAACGCCAGCGATTACTAATTCGTGAAATGCACTCCCGCTGGTTGAGCGCGGTAAAGTTTGTTTTAGGTTTGATATTAGCCGGACATTTGTTCTATAGGGTCGGTAGTCTAACAAAGATATCAATAGCATGATTAATTTTAACATTATGTGACCATTGTATATCGACATGATAAAATATTCATTCAAAATCATTTGTGCATTAATGCTGCATAATTATACCTGAGAATGCTTTGACGCGTTTCCACAGCGCATGATGCCTAAGGGAACGTCTGCCAATTCCACCAACTGCGGTAAACGTAGCCTATAATTTGTATTATTTAAAATTACTTTTAACATTTAAAAACAGACATTTTCAAATTCCAAATCTTGGAGAAGGTTCCTAATGGCAATACTGACTTAGGCTACAGCTTTCCTGGTAGCCTTGAGTAAATTAACTTTTCTAAGAAAATGATTCATAAAACGTTGAAATATCAGTTGAGCCTGTTTACTTTAGTCACTGACACAGACGAAAATGAAAAGACTATCAGTCAAAGTTCAGCTTTAGGAGGGGAAGAAATAGGCCAGGATAAGAAGACAGAGAATAATAAATATGAAGATGAGGAGAGAGCAGGTATTGACAAATAATCTAATGACGCGCCTTGCGCGCCTATTGGCTGCCCTGCGGCAACTGCAGCAGCCTATCGACAGAGGCCCCTCGAAACACGTCCCGCCGAAACAGGCGTGGCTTGGGCCTATAAATACAGCTCGACAGGCTGATAGAATCAGATTTTTCATCTCTTCAGCGAAGCTCTCGCATCGCTGGATCCTGAGAGGAAGAAACCGCGCCGTTAGAGAAAGCCTTCTGTGGGACGAGCCTTTGCATCTGAAGCCGCTGGTCGACAACTCGCCACCTTCAGTCGCCGTTCCTGCTACGCTATCCGGCATATTATATCCTTTTCTCTGCTAGTGTGTGTTCGCCGCTGCGACTCACACTCTCATTCTAAAAGAGCCGAGCGTCTTTTTAAAGATGCCTCGCACCTTCTGTGGCTCGTGTCGAGCCCCACTCAGCGACGGGGACCGCCATGTCATCTGCGTTTCCTGCCTGGGTGAGGAACACGAAGCTCTCGCGCTCGCTGACGGCGGCTGCCCTCACTGCGAGCTGATGCCCATGGTGACTCTGAGGACTCGCCTGGCATCTTTCGCCGAGACTGCACCTCCGCCCGCTGCGGTGCCGCGCCGTAAAAGCGCCGTGCTCAGTGGGTCCCGGAACCTCCTCCAACCTGCAAAAGCTCGCCGGCTCGCCCGCCAGCTTCGCCGCCTGCTTTGCCCAAGTCTCTCACTGACGGACAGCGGCCGCCGTCCGCCACCGCTTCCGTCATGGATGACGACGAAGAAGCTGCGTCTGTGGAGGATGACAGCTGCTCTATCCTGGCGTCGGGCAGTGAGGACTAGTTGAGCTCTGTGGATCTCGCCCCCTCTGCTCGCAAGCCTTCTGGGAAAAGGGCCAGCATTGAAGACGAGTTGATGCGTCTGCTCACGCAGGCCGTAGCGAGCCTCGGCCTTGAGTGGTCGGCGCCCGAGGAGCCTGCACACAACCAGCTGGATGGATGTTTCCTGCAAGGGGACCGCGTTTCGCCGTCTTCAAGACCCGCGCCTTTTCTTCCTGAGCTTCACAAAGAAGTCGCGAAGTCTTGGAACGCCCCCTTCTCAGCCAGAATGCTTACCTCTGTCTCAGCAGCATTCTCCGTGGTGGACGGTGCTAAAGACAAAGGATACCATTCTCTTCCTCCTGTGGGAGAAGCTGTAGCGACCCATCTTTGCCCACCCTCCGCTGGACGGCGTGCCAAGATAGCGCTACCATCTAAAGCTTGCCGCACGACTTCAGCCATGCACAGTTGCGCTTTCACCGCCGCTGGACAGGCTGCATCTGTGCTGCACTCAATGACCAGCCGCAGCCTCTGCCCGCCGCCGCTTCGCAGCGTCGACAGGCCCGGGACCCGAGACCACGCTCTCGCTCTGTTGGCCACCGCCCCCCTCCGCGTGGGCCCTGGCCTAAGATTGAGATAAAGCCCGAGGCCTCAAAGTCTTCCTAGCCCGCCTAGGAAAACGACGGTGTTCAAGTCCCTCTGCGGCCAGACTTCCACCAAAACTTCTCGCTCGTTCAGTTCCAGAAAATGCGACTGTTCTAGTGTAAGCCGGTACCACAGCCCGTTTGCCTGCACACAAACGCCTTTTTTTCGGAGATCCAGATAAATCTCATAAAGAGTGTATTTTCTGGTATTCCGGCCACAGCCGATGGTGTTATGAGTGTAGTAAAAATGCCCACGGCCCAGTGCTCATTCCTACACACAAGCACAGCCCGCCACATTCCAGGGCTCGCACACATAAAATCGACTCATGTCGATTGTGCATTAAATGTAGTGAATGTGCCCACGACCCAGTGCCCACAAACACTACACACTGCATGTCTCACGTTTTCTGTAAAACGAAACCAACGCACATACAGTCAGCTCAAGCCGACGGTGTTTTCAGTGTAGTAAATGTGCCCGCTGTCCTGCGCCCACATTCACTCACAGACATGACAAGCCCCACGGGGCTCGTCCCGCTCGCTCTCTCTCAGCAAGCCACCATAGGAGAGTCGAGTGCGGGCAGGCTGCCCGCTGTGATCAGCGCACCCCCCGCCTCGAACGCTGCAAGCACGGCGTCTATGTTACAGCATACCGAAGCTCTCCGGTCGCCACAATGTCGCGGCCAGAGCCCAGATCTCATTCAACCCCTAGCTATTCATGCAAGTGCATGGGCAAAGCTTCCCGGGGTATCAGAATGGGTGCTGAACATTATAAATAGGAGGCTATTCGCTACAGTTCGCTCGACGTCCCGAAACTACGGTAGAAAAGTAGCACATCTATTTCGAGCCGAAATAGCAAAACTGTTGAGCAAAGGGGCCATAGAGCCTTTATCTCAAGCTCAGAGCGAAGGGGGTCTATACAGCAGATATTTTCTGGTACCAAAAAAAAAAAAAAGACGGGGGTCTCAGACCCATTCTAGATCTAAGACAGCTGAACAAAGTGCTTTCGAAACACCGGTTCAGAATGCTCACAACCAGGAAAATCCTCACGCAAATTCGCCAAGGGGACTGGTTTATGTCAATAGATCTGAAGGACGCGTATTTCCAAATACAAATAGCGTCACAGGCGATTTTTGAGATTCGCCTTCGAGAGCCAGGCATATCAATACACAGTCCTGCCGTTCGGCCTGTCCCGTACATTTACAATGTGCATGGACGCGGCGCTTGCACCCCTGAAACTTCGGGGCATGCGAGTTTTGAACTACTTGGACGATTGGCTGATTCTAGCTCGATCACGCTCATAGAACACAAGACCATATTACTCGAACATCTCGAGAATCTTGGTCTCAAAGTCAATTGGGCGAAGAGTTCACTGTCTCCCAGTCAGAGAATATATTTTCTGGGCACAGAACTGGACTCGCTGTCTATGACAGCACAACTATCGCCACAGCGCAGACTGAATATTCAGCGCATGATGAAATCCTTCCGCTGCGGCGCTATAGTCCCGCTCAGGAAGTTTCAGAAAATGCTGGGTCTCATGGCCTCAGCATCATCAGTACTCCAGCTGGGTCTGCTTCGCATGCGCCCACTGCAGTTCTGGCTAAAAGCGTGAGTACCGCGTCGAGCGTGGGCCTCCGGTCTTTTTCGCCTAAAGGTCGATCAGAAATGCGTCTCAGCTCTGAAATCTTGGAGAGCGACCGACTGGTACCGGTCAGGTGTAAGCCTGGGGACTTCCTCGAGTGTGAAGGTGGTGTCTACGGACGCCTCCACCTCGGGATGGGGAGCGCTGCTCGAGGGCAGACCGTTCTTCGGCCAGTGGTCAGAACGGGAAAAGCTTCTACACATAAACTGCCTGGAGATGATGGCAGTCGACAACGCGCTGAGGCGCTTTTGTCCCCAGATAAAAGGACACCACGTCTTGGTCCGTTCGGACAACATGTTGGTGGTGGCCTATATAAATCGCCAAGGAGGTATCATGTCCCGAAACCTTTACAGGCTGACAGAGCGCCTCCTGGTTTGGGCTCAGCACAATCTGCGCTCGTTGAGAGCAGCACACGTGCCAGGCCACCTGAATATGGGACCAGACAGACTGTCCAGAAACAATGTTCCGGCAGGAGAATGGTCTCTACACCCGCAGACAGTCCAACTGTTGTGGAAGACATTCGGCAGAGCGAAGGTAGACCTGTTTGCGTCTCAAGAAAATGCTCACTGTCCGGAGTTTTTCTCCAAGAGCAGGGATGCGCTGGCCCACGTCTGGCCCCGCTGCCTGCTCTATGCTTTTCCCCCCGTCACGCTCCTGCCTCAGGTATTAGAGCGAATCAGGGAAAACGGATGCTCAGTGCTACTTGTGGCTCCGTTCTGGAAGAACCAGGCTTGGTTCCCAGTTCTGATGCAGCTGAGAAGCACTGCCCCATGGCCGATACCAGTGAGGAGGGACCTCCTCTCTTACCCCTTTTCCACCAACAAGAACCAGGTGCTGGTTTGGAGCTAGAGCTAGTGCCGGTTCGGTGTTGGTTCGACTGACGAGCCTCCAAAGAACCGGTTTGCTTTTCCACAGGCTAAAAGAGCCAGCGCAGAGCCAGGTCTTACGTCACAGCTACGTCTCATCTTTCCCAGCAACGTTAGCGCGGCGGCGCCAAACACAAACACATCATCAACAATGGCGGACGTTGCTTTGCTATTGATGTTCATGGCTTTGCGGACCTACATCGGCATCCAAACACGGCGGATCCAACGTGTTCTCGCGGCTCGCCATTATTTGTACAGACGGAGATTACAAGCGAGAGTAACGGTATGTACATAACATTTATTTTTAACAATAAGATGCCGACTTTAGCCTGAGATTTATATTTTAGCCTCAGCATGTTGCTAACCTCCTAGCATCGACTTTGCTGATAATCGATCACATTGTAGTTAAATAAATATGTATTAAAGGACAAGTTCGGTATTTTACACTTAAAGCCCTGTTTACAGATCGTATCTGATGAAATAGAACGGTTAAGATTAAAATTTGGACACATGCTCCTGTCCCGAGAATTTTAGGTTTATTTCGCTTTTGTGGACCTATTTTGCCAAACGCGTCACACCCGTGATTCTTCCGTTGAGAGCTTGAATAATAGACACTCCAGCCCAGTTGGTGGCGATAATGCACCTTTGCCAATTGCAAGCAAACCACGGGCATTTCATTGAATACACAGAAGAAGCAGAAGAAGAAGCGGCGGAGTAATACCGTAAAGGTGCTGCGGTCTCACAGCACTTCCTATTAAGTCAATGGAGTTGGACAAAAACTACGATAAAACCTGTTGGAATGCATCTTTTTCAGCGATTTTTGATGGAACATATCAGTGAACACCCCCTGACAACTCGGTGAGTTTCACGTCTTTGTAAACTAAAGTTTAATGTGTTTTTAGGACGGAATCTTCCAGTGCATATAGACAACCATTGTGGGGGTGGGGGGGGGGAAGCGAAATAAACCTAAAATTCTCGGGACAGGAGCATGTGTCCAAATTTTAATCTTAACCGTTCTATTTCATCAGATACGATCTGTAAACAGGGCTTTAAGTGTAAAATACCGAACTTGTCCTTTAAGCATTGGTTGAATAAGTATAACGACGCCCTTTTGTAAAAACTGTATGTAACGTTATGTTACAAGCAAAAACCACTCACAGTAATAAAACTAGATAATCTGCAGAAAAATGTGACCAGTGTCAGTGTTGTTTTATTATAGGCTTTATTATTATTATTATTATTATTATTATGTTTTTACTATTACTGCAGATGTAATGTGTAGCCTATTAAAAAAAATGTCCAAATTTAGATTTATACATGGTTTTCACTGGACAAGAAGGCTATGAAAATAAGTTGTCTGAAAACACAATGAACCTAAAAAGACTGAATAAAACCTTATAAATAAAGTAGCCCTGTCTTATAAGTAGTACTTATAGATGAATTAATAAATGCTTCACTGTTACAGCTCAACTGTTTTTATAGTATTTATACTGCACTGTATACTTTATAGAAAATATACATATTGCCCATAAATGAAACTTTTATATATATATATTTATTTATTTATCTTTACAGGCAATCTTGCAGCTGAAGGCAAGGCGGAGGTCACCAGTAATGTGGGCATACCCACGATCTGACCACTGGTGGGACACAATTGTTCCGTATTTCACCCCGTTACAATTCATGCAGAATTTCCGCGTATCCCCAGAATCGTTTGAGTACATCTGCAGTCAAGTCAAGCATGCCACGGGGAGAAGAAACACAAACTACCGTGTGTGTGTCCCAATCCGAAAGCGTGTGGCAATTGCCATCTGGAAACTGGCCACGGGTGTTGAATACAGGACAATCAGCCATCTTTTTGGAGTAGGCCTCAGCACTGTATTTAATTGTGTTCAGGAGTTCTGCAACACAGTCATCACAATACTCCTTCCCATCCACATAAGATTTCCTGATGCTGAAAAGTTGCTAGAAATGGCCACTTTCTTTAATAATCGTTGGAGAGTTCCACAGTGTGTGGGTGCAACTGATGGCAGCCACATTCCAATAATTGCACCAGAGGATTATCCACGAGACTATTTTAATCGTAAAGGCTGGCATTCTATCGTTCTGCAAGCAGTTGTGGATGGCAAAGGTCTTTTCTGGGATGTTTGTGTTGGCTATCCAGGGAGTGTGCATGATGCCAGAGTGCTACGACAGTCACATTTGTGGGAGGCCCTAAGTGATGGGGAATTACTAGGGCAAAACAAAGTGACCATCTCTGGCTGTGATGTTGGACATTACCTGATCGGTGATCCGGCATACCCCATGCAGAATTGGCTCATGAAGCCCTTTTCCGACACTGGCAGACTGACCCCTGAACAGCACACATACAATTACAGGCTGAGCAGTGCACGATCGGTTGTGGAGATGTCTTTTGGGAGATTAAAGGGACGATGGAGGTGCCTCCTAAAAAGAAACGACTGCAAGCTGGAGCTGAGCAAGAAGATTGCACTGACCTGCTGTGTGCTCCATAACATTTGTGAGGAACATGGTGATAATTTCACTGAAGAACACCCAGACAGGACTCTAAACATTGAACCTCCTGTTCAGAGATTACCTGAGCGTGCAAACACAGAAGGGGCTGACATCAGAGCTGCATTAATGTATTATATTCTCATCCATTGAATAAACCCTATTATCTCTAAAACTTGCATTTTGTGAATAATTTCATAAGCCATTTTATTGCCATGTAAACACCTACTTGACTAACTGCTCAATTCTTGCTTTATGGTCCTCAATCAACGATTGACTTGAACTTTCACACTTCTGACCGGCATGAGATTCTTTTGTAAATATTATTTTGTTTGAATTCAACCATTATAGCCTTTATTCAGGCATTATGGCTTGCCATCAACTCCACTTAAAGCCCACTATCCACCTATTATCTGAAGCCTTTCTAAACCAAATATTGTGCATTCTTATACAAAATATATTGTGAAATATAGCTCCTGCACGACAGATGAATAGAGCTACAATTAGCACCAAACACAATTTAAAATATTAGCCTACACTTTTCCTCAATTCACTTTAAACCACCAAGTTAACTTCCAATCATGAACTAATTTGGATTTTAATCATATTTAATGGTGAAATGTTATAGATTTTTATATGCAGCTAATCGCTTCCCCTGATTAACATGTTTAATGTCACATTTATATGAAAATAGACAAAATTGCATTAAAAACACAAAAAAACATATACAATATTTGCTGTGTATATGGCAAATAAGTGTTAAAGAAACTGAACCAGACATTTGCATTAATAAACATGTTTATTTAAACAAAAACAACCAATAGAAATCTTTATAAAACTTAGAAAAATATAAAGTGCAGTAAGTGAAAACAAAAATTGTAAATAATTTAAATAGTTACATAAAAAGCAGCAACCAAAAATACTGCGAATAATTTGTGCACTTGTGCCTCCATTACGGCCATCATGCGCCCAAGCAGACAATGTGTCCGCTCATGTCCTAACGCAAGGCATCATCCGTTTCTGTGCTGTAAGAACCTCTCATCTGCGAATTGTTTGCAGTCATTTTTGCACTCCTGCCTCCTTCACGGCCAACATGCGCCCCATGAGTCCAAGCAGAGAATGCGTGTCCGCTCTCATGTCCTGACGCAAGGCATCATCCATTTCCTTGCTGTGCTGCAAGAACCTCTCATCTGCCCTTTCTAAATATTGCACCAGTTCTGAGGTACTATCTCTCTTACTTTTTCCTGTGTACAACAATAAGCAGATAACAGATCATCAATGTGTTGTCATAGCATTGCAAATAATTGTTTTCTGCAGGGAATTACACGTATGCATCTACTATATTAATTACATAAAATAAATATATAGCATCATACTAAATCAATATCACTTCAGATTTTGCTCATGTGCCATAATAAAGCATCAACATTATATTGCATATAGCAAGTTAATGTCAGATTGACTATATATTCTATTTTAAACTTTTTTAAAAAAATCTATACTTTTCGTTTAAGGTAATACAATTGAATTGTTACATAAAGCATTTTGTATTGCTGTTCATTTAAGTTAAATGAAGAAAAACATTATTTCAGTACCTGATAGTAATGTACAGTATGTGTGTGTATATATATTTTACAGACACATCTCAATGTTTGCATAGTGTATGGTGTGACCATTTGCACTTACCCCGTTCTGAAGATGCTTCTCCAGAGCTGCTACACGACGTCGCGGGAGAGCTGCAGCCCAGCGGTGGCGGCAACTCAACATTGTCATCATAACGTTCGTTGATGGCAGACAGTTCTATATATATATATAAAAAGACAGTGATTTAAAAAAAAAATTCTCCATTACACTTTACACACTGTTCTGTGATACACATGTAATACAATCCTAGCTAGCCACATTGCAAACACTGATGTAATAAATTAGAAACTTACTAAACAGCTAAAAGAACTTGCTAAGAACAAGTACAATAAAAAAAGAACTTATAAAAAAGAACTTACCAGGATCATTACAACTTTGCTGCAGCGAATCATCCACTATTGACTCGAGCATTACTGTTGCAGAGTTCAGGGCCCCGGTCACCTGGCATGCCGGCCTATCGCCGAGGACAGAGTCCAGAACGTCGAAATGTGTGTTTCGACGTGGGCGACCATTTCCGCTTCGACCGAGGTCCTTTTTCTGGTCCCTGTAGTCCTTTTTTCGTTTTTTTAGTTTGTTGCTTATCTGTTCGAGGCTCCGGTCGAACCCCGCTTCAGCCATTTCTCTTTGTATTTTCTGCAAAACCGGTTTCGTCCGCGAAGCCCCGTCTAACTTACTCTGGACTTCTGAAGAGGACCAAAGTGCAAGAAAGCAGCTTGTTTCGTCGTCTGACCACTGCTGTTTTAGTTTAATCGCGTCCATCGTGTTTAGCTGCTGTTAGCTCGATTAGCTGCTATTTGAAAATGGCGGTCACAAGTTTCTCTTCAGTCTTGTTGGCCACGGTAACCCCGCCCCCAGCCTCTGACGCAAGCGGTTCTTTCTTGGCTCCGTTCTAGACCCTGCAATGATTTGGTGCTACTTAAGAACCAGTTTTACTGGTTCGGAGCTGGTGCTTTGGCGGTGGAAAAACAAAGAACCGATTTTGAAACTAGGCTCTGGCTCCGAACCAGCACCAGCTCTGCCTTGGTGGAAAAGGGGTATCTCAGGCCAAGGGCTCGATCTGGCATCCTCGCCCAGAGCTGTGGTCCCTACATGCGTGGGCCATCAACGGGTACCCACTAACCTCCCAGTGGGAGTGTTAAACACGATCGCGCAAGCTAGGGCCACGTCTACTAGACGGCTCTATTCCTCGAAATGGTCTGTGTTTTCTAGCTGGTGCACAGCTCGTGACATATCACCCCCAGATTGTGGGTATCATATCACATATCAGTAAAAACGGTGATGAAGAATTGATTGATTGCAGTCAGTCGTTTGAGGACGTTTATTCTGTCAAAGAATTAAATGAGTTTCTGGATTTAACTAAAGGGAGAAAGCTTGATGTTGCAAAAATTTTCCCGATGTCAATAAGTTTATAAAATCAGTGGCGATAGCTCAGAAGAGGGTGGGCTATGAGGTAATTTCAAAACAAAAACGAATGTACATAAAACTCAACAAAACATAAAAAATTTGAAAAAATAAAGCACATGGGATCTATTCCAAAAAAAAATTCTTTAGCTTTTCTTTCCGAGTTTCTTTAGCTTAAAGATTCAGAAGTAATATTTTTAACCCGTAGAAGACCATATGGAGGAAGCCTTTGAGAGGAAGAGTGAGAAATATGATGGCCTTGTCAGCAGAAGGCAAGGTGCTTACCTGTGGAGGTGGGGTGCAGAGGCTTTGCAGGGAAGTCCCTCTACACTGCACTCAGCATCACAGGTGAGAGAAGGAGAAGGGCTGTTAGCAATAGCACAGAGGCTGCAGAGAAGGCTTCGAGGTGGCTCTGGATCAAAAGAGCAGATCCGTGGTTAAATGCTGCTAGGGCACAAGCTGAGGCCTGATCAACCTCAGCTGGGTCGCCTGAAAGAGGGTGTCTGTTGTTCCGAAAGACCCGAAACACCTAATGAGATCAGGAACATCACTGATGATGTGCCCTAGCTTAGCATCAGAAGATGTATCATTACAAAAGGAACCACATCCTGTATCAGTTTCTGTTTTAAAAAGTATTATAGTTCAGAATGAATTGGTAGATGTATGGAGAGACAGGAATAAAGAGATGAAGCAATATACATGGACAAAAGATTAGCAGGGAATGATAAGTGTAGCAAGACTGGACAGGTTTTATGTCAAGTGTGCTGAAAACTAGATGTACCGCATCGCGGTACAAAATATGACCGCCGCTCAGGCCTGCACTGGCTTTCCACAAAAATAAATGACGTGGAGTAATTTGGCTGTATTGCGTGTTTATGTATATACCTAAAAAAAGTAATAGTATGTGCATGTCTGTCTGTGTGTGTGTGTGTGTGTGTGTGTGTGTGTGTGTGTGTGTGTGTGTATGTGTGTGTATTTGTGTATGTGTGTGTCTGTGTGTGTGTGTGTGTGTGTGTCTGTGCGTGTATGTATGTGTGCGTACATGTGTGCGCGTGTGTGTTTGTGTTTGTGTGTGTGTGTGTCTGTGCATGTGGATTTGTATGTGTGTGTATGGGTGTGTGTCTGTGCGTGTGGATGTCAGTGTGTGTGCATGCTTGCATTTGTTTGTATTCCTGCATGTGTGTGTGTGACAGTATCATCCTAAACCAGCAACCCTTCGCTCAACAGCACCATCTACAGGCCGATGAGTGTACAGTCACTAAATGTGCACATAAATGAATTTATTTTATACCCCCCCATGGATGAAATTCTACAAAACTTAGCAGAGGATACCCCCAGAGGTTGTCAAGTTAATCATACACATGAAATATGGTGCAGTTCTGAACATCTCCACTGAAGATAGGGGCGATTAAAGCAGAATAATATTGCATTTTCATTTTTTATGGGAGGGGCGCAAATCACAAATGAGTGATTATGGGCTAGGTTGATGTGCCATAAAAATTTCTTCATCCTCGGTGCCACGGTTCAGGTAGTTATTTAGGAAAAACTGCATTTTTTTGGGTTTGGGGGGGCCCAGCGCGGGGGGGGAGTGGCCCCCGGGGACCAAACGAAATTTTTCCGTAGAAGTCTAGTGGGGCTACATGCCCATCAAATTTCATGTTCCCCGGTGCTTCGGTGTCCCTGGTATCGTTGACGAAAAATTTACGGGGGCCCCAGCGCGGGGGGGGAAGTGGCCCCGGGGACCAAACGAAATTTTTCCGTAAAAGTCTAGTAGACCAACATACCATAAAAATGTCTTCATCCTCGGTGCCACGGTTCAGGTAGTTATTTAGGAAAAACGGCATTTTTTTGGGTTTGGGGGGGCCCAGCGCGGGGGGGGAGTGGCCCCCGGGGACCAAACGAAATTTTTCCTTAGAAGTCTAGTGGGGCTACATGCCCACCAAATTTCATGTTCCCCGGTGTTTCGGTGTCCCTGGTATGGTTGACGAAAAATTTACGGGGGCCCCAGCGCGGGGGGGGGAAGTGGCCCCCGGGGACCAAATGAAATTTTTCCGTAAAAGTCTAGTAGACCAACATACCACAAAAATTTCTTCATCCTCGGTGCCACGGTTCAGGTAGTTATTTAGGAAAAACTGCATTTTTTTGGGTTTGGGGGGGCCCAGCGCAGGGGGGGAGTGGCCCCCGAGGACCAAACGAAATTTTTCCTTAGAAGTCTAGTGGGGCTACATGCCCACCAAATTTCATGTTCCCCGGTGTTTCGGTGTCCCTGGTATCGTTGACGAAAAATTTAAGGGGGCCCCAGCGCGGGGGGGGAAGTGGCCCCCGGGGACCAAACGAAATTTTTCCGTAAAAGTCTAGTAGACCAACATACCATAACAATTTCTTCATCCTCGGTGCCACGGTTCAGGTAGTTATTTAGGAAAAACTGCATTTTTGGGGGTTTGGGGGGGCCCAGCGCGGGGGGGGAGTGGCCCCCGGGGACCAAACGAAATTTTTCCTTAGAAGTCTAGTGGGGCTACATGCCCACCAAATTTCATGTTCCCCGGTGCTTCGGTGTCCCTGGTATCGTTGACGAAAAATTCAGTAAGGTGACGGGAAAAAAAAAAAAAAAAAACTTTGACAATCCCTATATGACCGGCTAGCTACGCTAGCGGCGGTCATAATAATAGAATAATGAGGCGTAATATTTTTCCATGCTGTCTATCAGATCACAATTTTATTATAGTCAATATTGTTTTGACACAATCTAAATTTAAAATTCTTTATTGGAAATTGAATGTTGCATTGTTAAAAGAAAAAGAGTTCATTGAGAAATTTTAAATGTTTTGGAATGAATGGGGTTCTAAGAAAAATGAATTTGATCATTTGATACAATGGTGGGAAATAGGAAAGACACAAATAAACATATTTTGTCAGCAGTATACATGTTTTCCAACAAGAAAAATAAAACAAAAATGTTCTGAAATAGAACAAGAGATTTTACACATCACATATGGTAGCCTATGATTAAGAAATGTAATTCATCTCCAGCTGGCATGTTGGGTGAAAAGAAACGAGATCTTGAAGATTTGTTGCAAGTGCGGGCTAAAGGTGCCCTGATAAGATCTCGTTCTGTGTCTGTACATGAGATAGATGCTCCCTCTGCTTATTTTTTTAATTCAGAAAAAGAGTCAAAACAACAAAATGAAATGTATTGTTTGACAAAAACTGATGGACGAAAGACTTTTGATGCAAGAGAAATGAGATAGATTGCGCTGGACTTTTATTCAAACTTGTATAGAAAAGAAGAAACGGATACTGAATGAGTCAAAGATACTGCAGCGGTTTCCTTCTCTCACTAAAACACAGCGTGAGTATCTGGACAGTTCTGTATCATTTGAGGAGTTAACTGATGCCGTTAAACAGATGAAGACTGGGAGAGCACCAGGAGTTGATGGACTATCAGTGGACTTTTTAAAGCTGTGTGGAACTACATCGGAAAAGACTTTAATGAGGTGATCCAAGAGTGTTTTAAAGAAAAAACGCCTTCCCACAAGTTGCCAACGGGCAGTATTAACACTATAACCAAAAAAGGGTGACTTGAGAGATCTCAAAAACTGGAGGCCTTTGTCAATTTTAACAACTGATTATAAGCTAATAGCTAAAATGTTGGCAAATAGGCTGAAAACTGTATAAGAGATGTAATAGTTCAAGATCAATCCTACTGCATTCCAGAAAGAACCATATATGATGACATTTTTATGATCAGAGACATTTTAGATTCCTCTAAACTATATGAAGTGAATGTTGGCTTTCTGTTCCTGGGTCAGGAAAAGCATTCGATAGAGTGGATCATGGTTTTCTGTATGAAACAATGAGTGTTTTTGGGTTTGAGGATGGTTTTATGTCTTGGATCAAACTCTTATATATGAATGCCTCTTGTATTCTAAAAATAGGTGTTGGGTTAAGTAAACCAATAAGGTTGCTTAAAGGTATAAGACAAGGATGCCCACTGTCCGGTCAGTTATAGCAGGGGAACCACTCATATGTATGTTAAGAAAATAACTGTCTGGTCTAAAGGTTGAAGGCAATTGCAATGCGTTTAAGTTAACAGCATATGCAGACGATATAACTGTAATTGTGAAAGATCAAAGATATATTGATGTTGTTAATTACAGTATCTCTTTATATGAGAGAGCGTCATCTGCAAAACTGAACTGGAGTAAAACGGAAGCATTTTGGAGCAATGATAAAGAGAAATGCTGTCATGTCAATGCAAAACCTGTTATCCCTGGAAATGTAAAGTGGGAAAAGATGAATTTAAGTTTAGGCATCTTTTTAGGTTCAGAAGTACCTCAAAGAAAAAACTGGGAAGGTGTTGTTACGAACCTCCAGTGGAAAGTCCAGGGGAGGAGGAGGTTGGTGACAATAATAAAACCATTTCAGGTTGAAGGAACAAAGGAGACCGGTTTATCAGCAAGTATGGTGTTTATTTACAATATTAATTAACCAAAAGGTACAACAGATACAAGAAGGTAAGTCTAAAAAAACCCAACAACTACAAAACAACTACAGAAGGGAAACAAACACATTAGTATTTACCACCCTCTATCCACCGAGAGAGTAAACCCCAGCACGAGGTGGGGATGGCTGACGCGAAACTGACGTCCCGAAGCTTTTCGAAATCCCGAAGCGCAGATGTTTCGAAACACTGATCCGAAGCGTGATTCAAAACACCCATGTCACGTGACTACGGCTAAATGAATCTTCGGAGTGTTTCACAAGTGTTTCGACAGGTGGCATGGTCTGCAGAATCAGCGTTTGATTGACAGGGTCGGGAACAGACCACACAATGGCACATCTGTATAAACAGAGCCGATCCGCCCTATACGCACACTACGCAAGCTGCGTAGGGCCCCGCAAATTACTCAAGGCCCCGCCTCCCCCTCGTGTCAAAGCGCGTCAATCAAAGTTTACAACATCGTTGAGAAATGAGAAAATGAAGCGGAACTATCCTTCTGGTCACGAAGAAAGAGGAAAAAACACTATGCGAGTGAATTGTGGGAACAGCAATCAGGTAGACTGAGTTTGCTTGTTTATAAACTGCAGCTGGGAAAAGATAACCGCGTCGCACGTTAACATGCGTTCATATGCGCGTGCACGAAATGAAACGCGCACTTTCCAAAATAAACTACAATAGCGGGATGACAATCCTCATTATAGGCGTAGGCACACATACTTTTAAAACAAGACAATGATCATCTACTCTCCAAGTCAAGGTTAAGTTACAACTCTGCAATGCCAGATGGAAAACAATGTATTGGCTTTATAGTCTATATTGCAATTAAGATTTTGATTGACTGGACATACTGGTCAATATGGATGCACATCCCTCAGTAAATAATAACCTTCAAGTATTAAGTATTGCTGTTATCATTTAAAACACAGTGACATGCTGTGGCAATTTTAGCTAGTTTTATTCATTCACAGCACAGGATGCATTTGTGATTTCAAGAATTCAATTTGTTGTATTTGAAGTGTGAATACTTAATATTACACATATAGCCTACCTTTATTATATTACCTTTATAATATTATTACTCAGCAAGTAAACAAAAGCGTAAATATCTACGTAATAAAATACAAATTCTGATATTGGGGTTCCAATCATGCACTGAACCTTGATTAATTACCAAGGTTAATTCTTCACTGTTTTCCAGCTGTATATACAGTTTTATCATTGCTTTTGTTGTCAGGATTAGTAACTTGCCATTTTGTGACATTTGGAGTTCATTTTCTATAAAAAATCTTATTGGCATTGTGTATTGTCTACAAGTATTGAGGTCTCTGCATTCACATTATGCTTAACATCTGACATGTAGATATGGTGTCTCGCAAAACATCTATAGTATAAAGTACATGGATTTCCCAAGTAAAGCACATACCATAAATGTGTGGTATAATTTAATATTATATTGTTTGAGTGAAATGTAATGCAAAGGAAATTTCAACTAAATTGATACTACCCAACCTTTTACTAGCCAAGTTAAAATACTTTCACCTAACTTAGTTAAGTAACACTTAATTCCATATGTGAAATTAACTTAAAAAATATGCATGTGAAATAAAAAAAAAGTAAATTTTACTTATTGTTTATTTAGTGTGAGTCAGGTAGGAGGGCCCCTTACTTTTTTTTTTGCTTAGGGCCCCAGGGAGGTCAGGATCGGCTCTGTGTATAAAACTCAACGCATCCTGACCTCGTGGGTTTTTGTGAGAGGAGTTTGATTTTGAGATAGCGGATTTTTGGTGATATAGTGACATTTATAGTGCGATTTGTTTAATTATATTTAGGCTTACATTTAAATTTACACATTGACTGATAGGCTAGAGACAGACAGAGTATACATATAGTGACACATTAATAGATGCATAGATAGAAATATATATAGACAGATTAATAAATTAATAGATAGATAGATTAATAGATAGATACATATATAGATACATAGATAGATTAAGAGATAGATAGATAAATAAAAATGGAGGCTCCCCAGAAGAGATGCCGTACTTCTGTGGTGTGGGAGCATTTCCATTTGGAAACCCCAAATAAAGTGAGATGTATTGTGATCGGCAGCTAGCCTACTGCAACAATACATCATCCATGATGTGCCATTTGAGGAGCACTCATCCTGCCATTTTGCAGGGTTCAGAGGATGGTAGCATTCCCCCTACCTAGGCCTGCTACTGACACTGCTGGGCCATCTAAGCAAGGTATGCATTGTTTGAAATATAATTATTTGTATGTCCTTGCTGAGAGGATTTTTTCAAAGGCTGGAGAAATTATCTGTAAAAAAAAAAGAAGTAGGCTAAGTCCTTCCACAGCAGAGAAATTAATATTTCTGAATAAAAATCTATAAAAAAGTGAGACATTGTGGCTTGATTTCTTTTATTAATATTAATTCTTCATGACCAAAATAACATTATGCACAGTGAGGGGCCTACAGGTTACAAGCTTCACATATTAGATACAATAATACTTCACATAAAAATACAATAAAAAAAAATACAAATAAAATGTAATGGCTCGTTGTCAAGGTTGTTTCAGATCAGCACCTGCAAGTGACCACTAGGTGTCACCGTTGAGACGGGTTTCGGATTGTTTCGAAGCCTCGACACAATATGGCACATTGCTTCAACTGTTTCATTGTTTCACGAAGCCTCGATCTGCCCACCACTAGCATGAGGGTCGGACTTGATACACGCTACTGCAGGAACTCCACTACAGGATCACCCAGCTCTGCTCTCCACACGCTTCAATATCAGTCTGCCTGTTCTCTTCCCTTTTTACCATCTCCCGCTCTTCTGCTGATTGCCAACAGGTGTGCACACTAACTGATTGCCAACTGGAGACAGGTGTGCACACAGGACCTGCAGAGCACAGACAAGCAGCAGTACACCTGGCACACACACACACACACACACACACACACACTTCTTCTTGTTCGTCCATCAAAGTTGATGATTGACCATGGCACATTTGTCATTTTGTTGGGTTTTGATGAGTGCGCAGATGGCTGAAGAGGCCAATCCGAGCCCGGAATTCCCTGTGGCACACTGGACAGGTCAGAGAGGATGTAGAACTCTGAGGTGCAGCCACATGTCCTTCCTTGATAGATTTGCGCTGCTTCCTCTTCAAGATAGCACAGGAGCATCTCCTGCTCTCACAGAGGATTGCACCGTCCTGGACTTTTCTAATCCAGGCAGGTCGGTCCTGTGCTAGGGATTCCCAGCTTTTCAGGTCGAGTCCAAAGCTCTTCAAGGAAGCTTTAAGAGTGTCCTTGTAGTGCTTTTTGGGGCCACCTTGTGCTCGTTTGCCATTTTTCAGCTAGCCAAAGAAGACTTGTTTTGGAAGTCTCACGTAGGGCATTCTGGTCACGTGGCCAGTCCATCTAAGCTGTTCCTTCGCAAGCATGGTGTAAAAGCTGGGGATATTTGCCTTGGTGAGGACTTCCGTGTCAGGGATTCTGTCTTGCCACTTGATCCTCAGCAGTTTCCTCAGACAGCTCAAGTGGATATGATTAAATTTTTTGGCATGGCGCTGGTAGACTGTCCAGGCTTCGCACCCATACAGAAGAGTTGGCAAAACAACAGCCCGGTAGACCTTCAGTTTTGTCTCCTGCTTGATGCCAGTCCTTTCCCATACTGAGTCACGTAGACGTCCAAAGGCTGCGCTGGCCTTGACAATCCTGATGTTAACTTCATCATCTATGTGCACAGCACGAGACAGTGTACTACCAAGGTAAATAAACTTGTCAACGGCTGAAAGCTTTTGCCCATTCACAAAGATGGCTGGCTCAGTGTAGGGTTTCCCAGGAGCAGGTTGGTATAGGACTTCAGTCTTCTTTGTGCTGATTGTTAGGCCGAAGTTGTTGCAAGCTGAGGAGAGGTGGTCCATACTGTCCTGTAGATCTTTATTTGAGCCAGCAGCCAGAGCACAGTCATCAGCAAACAAGAGTTCTCGAACAGTGACTTCCTCCACTCTAGTTTTGGCTTGCATCCTCCGCAGATTGAATAGCCCACCGTCAAAACGGTAGATGAAGTTAATTCCAGTGTTGTAATTCTGGAATGAGTCTTGCAGCATGGCAGAAAACACCATGATGAAGAGCGTTGGCGCTAAAATGCAGCCTTGCTTCACCCCGTTTGTGATTGGGAACGGATCAGAGAGTTCTTGCTGGTCTCTGACGCTGGCCATCATGCCATCATGGAGATTGTGCACAATGCCAATGAACTTGTCTGGACACCCATACTTGGCCATGCCGAGCAGTAAATACCATGTCAGTGGTTCCGCGGTCTTTTCTGAAACCACACTGACTCTCAGGTAGCAGACCCTGGTCTAGATGGACAATTAGGCGGTTCAGAAGAATTCTTGCCAAGATTTTGCCAGCGACTGATAGTATGGAGATGCCTCTATGGTTGTCGCAGTCCTGCCGATTGCCTTTCCTTTTATATAGATTGATTATAGTAGTATCCTTGAACTCCTTGGGAACGGCTTCTAATTTCCACATAGCCTGGAAGAGGTTGGTCAGTTTCTCGACTAAGCGAGGCCCTCCAGCCTTGTAGATTTCTGCTGGAATGGCATCGGACCCTGGAGATTTGCCTGATGAAAGAAGTGTTATGGCTTTACTGGTTTCCTCAGTGGATGGTAAAACAGCCAAGGACTGGTTTATTTCAACTTGAGGCAATCTTGCAATTGCCTCCTCATTTATGCATGATGGCCGATTAAGGCTGTAGTGTTCGACCCACCTTTCAAGTATTTTGTCCTTCTCCGTAAGGAGTGTTGTTCCATCTAAGTTCAGGAGAGATGAAGTTCCTGAGTGTTGCGGACCATAGACCTGCTTGAGTGCATAATAGAGGCACTTGGTGTTGTTACTGTCAGCGTAGGATTGAATCTCCTCAGCTTTTGCGCACAGCCAGGCGTCTTGCATGACTCTGAGTCTCTGCTGAACAATCCTGCGAATGTTGAGGAAGGCAATTTTCTTTAAACTTGAGCTGCTGTCATTCAGATATGCTTTATGCAGGCGATGTTTTTCGGAGCTCTTCAGCTAGAGCCCCCTCTACGAGGCGCCTCTATGCTCTGAAGTGGAACCTGTTCGTTGGCTGGTGTTCTTCCCACGGGGAGAACCCACGAACTTGCCCGATCAGAGTTGTGCTCTCCTTCCTACAAGAGGGCTTGGAGCGAAGGCTGTCTCCCTCCACCCTCAAAGTGTGTGTTGCTGCAATATCCGCACATCACGATGTAGTTGATGATAAGTCCGTGGGGAAGCACGACCTGGTCATCAGATTCCTCAAGGGTGCTAGGAGGTTAAATCCACCTCGCGATTTGCACCCTGTACCCTCTTGGGACTTGACTTTAGTGCTTAGAGCGCTTCAAAGTCCTCCCTTTGAGCCTTTGCTGACAGTCGAGCTTAATATCCTGTCCATTAAGACAGCGCTCCTGTTAGCATTGGCTTCCTTCAAGAGGGTGGGGGATCTGCAGGCATTTTCGGTCGACGAATCGTGCCTAGAGTTCGGGCCTGGCCTTTCTCATGTTATATTGAGACCCCGGCTCGGATATGTGCCCAAGGTTCCTACCACTCCCTTCGCGGACCAGGTAGTGAACCTGCAAGCGCTGCCCCAGGAGGAGGCAGACCCAGCCCTAGCTTTTCTCTGTCCCGTCCGGGCCCTCCGGGTTTATATAGACAGAACGCAAAGCTTTAGGACCTCAGATCAGCTCTTTGTTTGTTACGGAGGCCAGCAGAAGGGGAAGGCTGTCTCCAAGCAGAGGTTAGCCCACTGGCTAGTGGATGCTATCACCAGGGCTTATGAGTCACCAGGGCTTAACCCACCCAGGTTGCGGGCTCATTCCACTAGGAGTGTTGCCACTTCTTGGGCTCTGGCACAAGGCGCCTCGCTAACAGACATTTGTAGAGCTGCGGGCTGGGCGACATCGAACACGTTCTCTGGGTTTTATAGCCTACGTGTGGAACCTATTTCCTCCCGAGTACTCGCTACGGCCAGTAATTAGAGGGAATAGGTGTGTCGGCTTGCGACGCCATTCCGTGAGCGGATACGTGCGTCTTTTGCTCCGTTGGTTACCCAGCAAACGGCTAACCTCGTGAGTTCCTCCATCATCCCCTCCGGTGCCAGGCGTTGCGGACCGCCGGCACCAGGTCTGCTACCTTCAGTAAGGAGTTGCTAGTAGACTGGGTGCCTTTTCCAGTGGTCCCTGCGGCGACCCATGATTGCCACGTGCAGTTCAGCCGTGTCTTCCCCTTGACAGACTCATTCTGTCGTCCCTGTTGAGTACGCTCCTCACTCCTCCGGACTGGGACTACCTTCAAGGACTGTCATATGTTTCACTACCCTACGTGGTTAGTACATGTGTGTATTTGAGGGCCTTCCTCTGGGCTGCCTCAGCTTCCGCAGCGTTCCCCCCTTATTATTTTCCTTGGGGACGGGCACGCTTTCCCAGTGTTATCCAATATCCACTGATTGGGTCTTGCGGAACAGCAGTGTGATTCCCTAGCTAGCTCCCGTAAAATTTCTGGAAACTGCTGCAGGGTAGCTTAGCCGGGCGCTGGAAGGGGCCAGCACCATGGCGTTTTGGTAGGGATCCCAATTCGTCAGGGGAACTCCCCCGACGAGGCGTCGGAGTTCCCTGCTGACGAAAGGGAACGTCTCGGTTACGTATGGTAACCCTCGTTCCCTGAGTCCAGGGAACGGAGACGCCTCGTCCCGTCGCCATGTTGCTGTACCTTCGCGGAGGACTGGACACTGTTCGGCTCCTCAGCGAAAAGCATTGCGCAATGTTTACTTCCGCCTTTTATACCCGCGCTGGTAGGCGGGCCGCGGAATGCAAATATTGCATGCCAATTCAGTTTCTCTTCATTGGCTCGTTGTTAACTCTCTCGAAGGCAATTGGCTCCCTAGCGTGATCCCAATTCGTCAGGGGAACTCCCCCGACGAGGCGTCTCCGTTCCCTGGACTCAGGGAACGAGGGTTACCATACGTAACCGAGACGTTTTATTTTGACAAATGTTTTTGTTTATTGTTGGACCAAAATATAGCACCTCAAATAAAAGCAAAATTGCTTTGATTATAATGTTTTATTTGGTAAGGCAAAAATGTGTATATGGCTGACAAGAAAGTGAAAAATACAGTTTAAAGCGACACTATGTAACTTTTCAACCTTCATAATATATTTCCAAGATCCTTGTGATGGTACATCGACTTACAATAGGTTGAATGACACGTCTGCCATAGCCTGACAGGGTCTGTATCGCTTTTACGGCACTATGTAACTTCGGTGTTCGGGTAGTAACAAGAGCACCAAAAGAACTACAAAATTCGACTGCTTTACGGCATACGTCACTTCCCCCACCACTTCGTCAAATGTGGATGTGAGAGGCCAACCAGCGTTTGTTTTCGGCTTTCGTGCGTATGTTTTTGTCATGGGGGTTGTTTACACCTGGCCACTTCATGCATTTTCTCAGATCGGATAGCTATCCGATCGTGAAAAGTCCAGGTTTAAATGCCCTCCGAAACGCATTTGAGACGGATTTGAATCCGATCCCTCAAACCACTTCAGGAGGAGATCTGAGACACATTCCAGACGAAACTGGACAAGTGTAAATGCATATGGTTGTTGAAACCACATATGTAAATTGTACTCCTCCCAAAAATGCAAAAAAAAATTTTTTTTTAAAACGTGTGAGAGCGTTGTATAGGCTATTATGGTATATCCAGATATGACGACGCGCTGGAACACGCATCACCGCAGATGAGCAACTGCATCAAGCCAACGTGCAAACTATCGCAAATCAAAGTGAAAGTAAGTCGCAGACGCTTAACACACAATCTTCATCATTAAAAGTAAAGAAACGAAATGATCTTACCAGGGCTGTTACTGCTCTCTCTTATTGCGGTCTTTGATTTTGACATTTTAGCTGATGATCTATAAAATGCAGCTCATATCTCGGTGACGTGCACTCCATTAAATCTGCATATAGTGCGAGAATTGAAGATCGAATTTAAATCCGTTTTGCAAAAATACATTTATGTGACCAGGTGTAAATGGAATCGTTTTGATAAATCAGATAGCTATGCCTCACAAATTAGTTTGCCAGCTGAACTATCAGACGATGCTGTTGATTGATTCCTGCGATTATCATGAGAACAGCTTTCAATATCTCACATAATTATCATAAATAAGCCTAACGTAGAGGTTGTAAATAGTGTAAACGAGCACAATTTGCAAACTATTATGATAAATTGCAATAATCATGTCTAATGACATCATAACGGCCAATGTTATGAAATAATACGACGTACATTTAACTTAATTGATGTTATCTGGCATTTTGTAATGTTTACATTCTAATAAAAACAACACAAATTAAATTATACAGTAGGCCTAGACTATAGACTATTTACTTGTGATTTAGCTGCAATCATGTAAAAATGTTATAATATAATTTACGACAGTGCAAGTATTCCACAGCGACTCTAGGGGTCGCTGTTTGACAAAAACACAATTTCTACTTAGTGTGGCTTTAATAGTGATACTGATGTTCAGAGCTCTGGTAAATAGTAGGCTGGTTATGAAGTATAAGTATTATGAATTGTTGAATTATACTGAATATTTCTTCTATTTATTGGGTGTTGGGAATATTTTATGTCAACCCAATGAAGAGGGAGGACGTAATGTATTGTTTTAAAAGGGAAGTTTGCTTATCTCTAAGAGTCGTTTCCTTTCAGGATTTCCTTTCATTTCTAGCAGTTTTACAGCTCATGTTTTTCTCCAGTAAGAGGCTGTTCTCGTCAGCACAGGTGAGTTTGTTTTCGAAGGGAATATTCCCCACGATCAACGTCAATGATTTCATGTTTGCGCGAATCATTTCTCACCAGACTGCTTTATAAAGGAGGGTCAGTATAAAGCTGGTCTTGCTAAGAAGCTGCTCCTGAAAAAAGCATCGGTACCAACTATTCGTGTTCCTGCTGCACCTCCAGAAGAAGTGAGTGTAACGTTTTATTAACCTTTATATTAATCTTTGCAAATCGCTTGCACGCTTCACGGTGAATGCGGCTAAGGTTTACACTCAGGGTACATTACGGCATCAATATAATTCATAATCCCACGTTTATAATGAACAACATTTAAATGTAACAGCATCATGTGCTCTCGTAAAAAGATTTTAGTTTAGCTAAAACACTTTGGTCTTGACATTCAACAACACAACGTTTTTCTGAGAATAATTTCATGTGAAGAACTTGAATAGTAGCAACTCGATTGATTTTTTCTCTCATGCTGTCTATTTGTGAGGTCATGAGTAGTTTTAATTTTACCATTTGCCTTACGTTTCCGATACCTGGAAAAGGATAAATGAATGAAAGGTGAAATGTAGTAAGCACTGACATAAATACAAACGTTGGACCATGATCAAAATTGCACACAATTGTTCATTTAGGAATGGTAGGTGTGTGTGTGTGTGTGTGTGTGTGTGTGTGTGTGTGTGTGTGTGTGTGTGTGTGTGTGTGTGTGTGTGTGCATGCGTTTGTGAGTGTAAGCACGCACACACACATGTTCATGCATGTCTGTGTGTGATGTGTGTGAGAGTGTGTATGTACAATATAGTGTATACTGTACAATTGTCAGCCTTCACGTTTGCATGTCAGCATCAGTGTGTATGTACATGAGTGAGTGAGTGTGTGTGTGTGTGTGTGTGTGTGTGTGTGTACGCACACACATGGGCATGCATGTCTGTATGTGATGTGTGTGAAAGAGAGTGTGTGTATACAATATATTCTGTACAATTATGTCAGCCTTCACGTTTGCATGTCAGCTTCAGTGTGTGTGTGTGTGTGTGTGTGTGTGTGTCTGTCTGTGTGTGTACTTATGTTTCTGTGCGCGTGCGTGTGTCTGTGTGGGAGTGAGTGCAAGTGTTGGTCAAAACAATGAATCCAAGTTTATATTTTTATAGTTATATTTTGTTTACGCAATCTATTCAAGAAGTGTTTAAGGCAAATATCAAGTTATACTGAGAGCTTCCAGTTGAACAGAATCAGTCTTCGAGCTAGCAAAGATGTAAATGCCAGGGCCCGCCTCAGCGCAACAGGAAGGTCGGTGTCTGGGGAAATGCCAAAAATGGCTGACAAAGGGTTGGGAGGGATAGTGTGTAGGCTCTACTCATGGTGTCAAAAAGGTTAATCCAAAAAGTTATCAATTTAGGGCAAGACCAAAACATATGAGTATGGTTGGCAGGGGACTGATTGCACCTATTACAGGTGTTCCGGACAGTGGGATATATTTTAGACAGTTTTGCATTTGTGTAATGAACTTTATGAAGGATCTTGCATTGGATTAGTCCATGACAAGCACATATGGAGGAAGAGTGGACCATAGCCTGAGCATGGTCCCACTGTTCGTCCATAATAGTCATGTTCAGGTCGCCCTCCCACGCAGCTTTTGAAAGGGCACCAGGGTACGCAGAGGTCGATCCTAGTGACTCGTACAGTACAGAAACACATTTTCTACGGTTGGGGTCTGTCACCAGGAGGGAGTCAGTCAGGGTTTCGGGGGGGCAGTTTGGAAAGTGGGGGAACGTCTTCTTAACAAAGTCTCTAATCTGAAAAAAGCGGAAGAGGTGTGATTTTGGCAAATTGTAAAGAGAAGAGAGCTCTGTGAAGGAAGCAAATATACCATCCTTGTATAGGTCCTTAAAGCATATGATGCCGTTACTTTGCCAGGCCCTGAATGCCAAATCTGACCTCGAGGGAGTAAAGACATGGTTTTGGAGCAATGGTGTCAAGACAGAGGGACCCTGTAAACCTAAGCCTTTCCTGATCTGACTCCAGATCTTAAGCGAGAGGGATACAATCGGGCATGTGCCCGCAGATGTTGAAGGCAAAGAGAGTTGGGAGCAGAGGGCTGACGGCAGTGGAAGGCGTGAGCTCGCCCGCTCCAAATGTACGCAGACAGGACATGAGGCACAGTCGTCGCTCATCCAGTATAAAAGTTTTTGCAGGTTAGCTGCCCAATAATATCGTCTAAAGTCAGGGAGTGCCAGACCCCCCTCAGACTTAGGGTATTGTAGTAACGCCTTGCGGATCCTAGCGGGTTTGCCGCCCCACAGAAATTTAGATATCGCACTGTCCAGCTTGTCGAAAAAAGATTTAGAAATGAGTACCGGGATGTGCTGGAACAGATAAAGGAATTTGGGGAGGACAACCATCTTAACCAAATTTGCCCGGCCTATGAGGGAGAGTGGTAGGACCGACCAGCGGTCAAAGTCACTTACAGTTTTTGCAACCAGGGGTACAAGTCTTTGCGGAACGAGTCTGACACGGCTGTTGTAATATGAACCCCCAAGTAGCTAAATCCATCGTCAGCCCACTTAAATGACGATAACGAGCGTGGGAGCTGCTTAGCCAGAGAGTGGCTCACTTTTCTGGAAGTTGAGCTTATAGCCGGTGTACGCACCGAACCGTTCACAGGAAGTGAGTCAACAGGGTTAGAGATGTACAGAAGCAGGTCGTCCACATACAGTGAAACTTTATGAGTTATGCCAAATCGTGTGAGGCCTTTGAAACCCTCCTCCGCGCGAAGGCAGATGGCCAGAGGTTCTATCGCTATGGCAAACAGGAGTGGGGACAGAGGGCAGCCCTGTCTGGTGCGCCTCTGAAGTGAGAAAGGGGGTGACAGCATGTCATTAGTTTGAACCGAGGCCATCGGGGATGAGTATAGCAGTCTGACCCATAGAATAAAATTGCCGCCCAGGCCAAACCTGTCCATTGCCCATTCGGCGTCGAGGGACACAACGATTTCCGAGGTATCCTTGCTTGACGAGTGAATGATGTCGAGTAGGCGTCTAGTGTTATGGAAAGACTGTCGGCCAGCATGAACCCAGTCTGATCTAGCGAGATAATCAAGGGCATTAATCGTTGAAGACAGAGTACGAGGATCTTTGAGAGAATTTTGAGGTCCACATTGAGAAGCGAGATTGGTCTGTAGCTGCCGCAGAGCAGGGGATCTTTCCCCTTCTTAGGAATTAAGGAAATGGTGGCTTTCGATAGGGTATCCGGAAGACGACGCTGACGAAAAGTCTCGTTGTACATATCTCTTAGAACTGGTGCGAGGAGAGCGGAAAAGGTTTTATAATACTCCACAGTGAAGCTATCCTGCCCCAGGGATTTACCGCTCTGTAGGGAGTTAATGGCTTCCTGAACCTCAGCAGTGGTTATCAGGCCACCCAATTCGTTAGCTGATACGGCGTCTACTTGGGGGAAAGTCATATCATTAAGCATACCGTCCGCAATGGGAAGGCAGTCAGAGGAATACAGGTCAGCATAAAATTCGGCAAACATTTTATTAATGGTGGTAGGATCAGTGTGGATCTCGCCTTTAAACGGGCCGGGTGGCTCTAATGGCAGGAATAAGCCGTGAGGTTGCCTCGGCTCTGGCCTGATGAGCCAGAAGTTTCCCAGCTTTATCCCCCGACTCAAAAAAATGCTGTCTGGATTTGAGCAGACGAAGCTTGGCTTTATTTGTGGATAAGAGATTGAAGTCTGTCTGGAGTCTAAGACGTTCTCTGTAAAGGGAAGGGGCAGGGTTGGCCGCGTATTTGTCATCAATGTCCTTAATTTTCTGTAGTAAGTCTACCGATTGGGACACCTCGACTCTTTTTAAATTAGATACGAAAGAGATAAGCTGTCCACTAATATATATTTTTTCGAAGCCTCCCATAATACGCCTCATTTTGTATCCGGCACATTTAAGTTAAACCTCCACTGCCTGAAGGGGTTAGAGTAAGCGCGGAAGTACAGGTCAAGGGAAGTTGGTGCGTGATCCGATATTACGATACTGTGGTAGTCACTGGATTTAATCATAGAAAGCAGTCTATCGTCTAGGAGGAAGAAATCTATGCGCGTGTAGGTATGATGCACATGAGAAAAAAAGAGAATGTCTTGGTCGTGGGAGACGTGTGTCTGTCCATGGGTCTGTGAGGCCAAGTCGTTTCACGAAGTCATGCAGAGTTTTGGCTGATTTGCTTAAAGAGTACGGTTTGTTCGACGATCTGTCCAGTATGGGATCTTGGATCTTGACGGGTGTGTTTTGCAATTTGCCAGCGACGACAATAAAACGACGTTGAGGTTTGACACCACTTTTCCTGGTTCGAACATGACGTTTTTACGAATCACAATCACAATTAAATCTGGAGTGAAAAACTTGGTCAACCCAGCCCTTCTTTAGCTGTGTAACCTCCCTGTTGCGCAAATGGGTCTCCTGAATAAAGAACACATCACCTTTAAGCTGTTGCAAGTGGGCCATAATCTTATCATTCTTAGTGGGGCTACCCACCCCCCTCACATTCCATGAGATGAATCTAATAATGTTATTCGTGCTCGACATACCTTATTGACATTCCTTGAGTAGGCGAAGTGAGGGTCGGGACCGGGGGGCGGGAGAGGGGGAGCTGGGAGCTTCGAGAAGTGAAGGAGGGACAGGTGTAAAAAAAAAAAAAAAGAAAAAAAAAAAAGGGGGGGATGGGGGCACAGACAGCACCACCACGCACACACATACACACACACAAACCTCTGGCCTGAAAAAAACCCGATAACAAACAATATTGCACAGTGGTGTGTCTCTTGCACTTCTGCATGACTTCCTATTGTCCCCAACTCCAAGAAACAGCCAAATAGTCCAATGTCAGAACAGTACCAGAACAAACAGGCCAACTTTTTGGCTGCATAGCGGATACAAGATGCAGTGTTAGAAGTCCCAGCCTCGTCGCTGAGAAGAGGATGTGTGATAACAAAAAGGGTGCCTGCGTTGTCACAATAGCTTTGATCAAGGGGGACGCAACTCAAATGTTAATCAAACAGCATCTTTCTCCAGTGTCCATCAACAAGGTTCAACAAAAATGCTAACATCAACCATAAAATCAAACACTAACATTGAGAGTGAAAAAAGTAATAGGCTGCGAAGGGATGTAGCGTGTGCACACACACCCAACCACACACCCACACCCACACCCACACACACACACACACACACACGCACACACACTTAGAAACACAAGTATAACTGAAGTGCATTGGCTGTATGATAACAAAAATGCTAATATCAACCACACAATCAGACATTAAAGGGGTGGTATAATGCCCTTTCCACAAGATGTAAAATATATCTATGATGTCCCCAGAGTGTGTGTGTGAAGTTTTAGCGCAAAATACCCCACAGATATTTTTATATAGCAAGTTAAAGTTGTCACTTTTTGAGGGTTTGCAAAAACGCACCGTTTTGTGCCTGGCCCTTTAAATGCAAATGAGCTGCTGCAGAGGGCGGGGTTTCAAGAGCTCATGTCTGTTAGCAGTTGCTGTTACCTCACGCAGACACACTAAAATGACAGAAACTGTTCTGCCTTTATTGTTAAAACAGAGTCAGATAAGGATGGAGAGACTCAAGAAGTGACAACATGTAGAATGCAACAGGACGTCTCTGAATGGTTAGTTGATGAATTTATGTTGCTGATGTGGAGTTAACTATCTTCAATTAGGATATTCTGTCATGATAAATCAATGCTCATATATGAACTGTTGTGAGATGCACACAGAGTGACTTTCTATTGCATGTGAAAAGATGGATGCTAAAGTTTGAGCTGACTCACAAATGTACTCTTATGCAACAACTTTTCCTCTTCTCAACATGGACTGCGTGTTCCCGGGGGCGGGGTTAATGGAAATTCTAGGGTTAGTGATGTCACTAACCCGAGAGGAATGTCGTGTAGTCTCTACCAGCCGTTTGTTGTAGTCCTTTTCTTTAAAAGCAAATATCTCCCTTTGTTTTGAACTTTGAGCGTTGTAACTTTGCAGATGTTGTTTATGCTCAAACAGCAACATTACACACTAACTAAAGTTAGAAAAGTCAAATCACACTCAACCACCCCTTTAACAATGACAGTGAAAAAAGTAATAGGCTGCAAAAGGAAGTAACGCGTGCACACCCATCCGCCCAACACACCCCACCGCACACACACACACACACACGCACACACACTTAGAAACACAAGTATAACTGAAGTGCATTGGCTGTATGATAACAAAAATGCTAATATCAACCACACAATCAGACATTAACAATGACAGTGAAAAAAGTAATAGGCTGCAAAAGGAAGTAACGCGTGCACACCCATCCGTCCAACACACCCCACCGCACACACACACACACACACACACACACACACACACACACACACGCACACACACCCTTATAATGACATAAGCATAACTGAAGTGCATAGCAACAAGCGAATGACAACGGGCCGGGCTTTGCCGCTCGGTCCCGGTTTTGGAACTAGTGAGCGGTGGTCTCAGTCGAGTTCAGGGGCAGAGTTCAGTATTTGGTCACCGAGAACCTCCACTAAGACTCGTGAGAAAAAAGCCGTAGTTTGAGCACCTTCAATGTTCTCTGGGAGGCCCACTATCCTTATGTTGTTTCTTCTAGAGTGGCCTTCCAGGTCAACGAGCTTGGCCCGTAGTCTAGCGTTAGCTTCGGATACCGCGGCCAGCTCGGCTTCCATTGCCTTCATGTCTTGGCTCGTGGAGTCTGCAAATGTCTCCAGCGACGAGAGACGCTGTTGGTGATCCAGTAAGGTGTTCTGGAATTTGTCAACCCGCTCCTCAAGTTTGGAGAACGCTGTGTTAAATTCCACCTGGAACTTAGTCATAAGGGAGGCCTCGTGTTTAGTTAGCATATCTGCTAGCGTGGGTAACACAGCGCTCGGTGGGTCGTTCTTTCCTTTCTGGTCCCCTTTCTTCGATCTGCCGGCCATCCTCTTAACGCGGCGAGGCACTGTCAAATATAATTAAATGTTGGGGATCGGTTGCAGCACTTTAGTTGGACTGTAAGGCAGGTTATAAACGTAAAGGTTGGGAGCGGGGCAGAGCGGTGCCATTTCCTACACCGGAAGTCCCATCGAACATTTTTTATATGGTTACCGACAATGGCGTACCGTCGATAAATACAGATATTGTTTTATCGCCCAGCCCTATATTGACAATAAAGTACAGAACGGATTAGCATTAGCATTAGTTTCATTTGAACGAAAGAGATGTTCTCTGGAGCGCACGTAAACGCCACATCCATTTGATTATCCCAGCTAAACCAACCCTAGTCCTTCATTCAAAAATCAGTCTATAGGCTTTCATAAGCCGCATTTCCACTGTCGAGCCAGTGTGAGCCAGGGCTTTAAACGGGCCGGACGGGGCTAATAGCCTCGTACCTGGAGCACCTAGCCCAAAACCTGCTGCGTTTCCACTGTCGGGCCAGTGTGAGCCAGGGCTTTAAACGGGCCGGGCGGGGCTAATAGCCTCGTACCTGGAGCACCTAGCCCAAAACCTGCTGCGTTTCCACTGTCGAGCCAGTGTGAGCCAGGGATAAAGTGGTATTTACCGATATATCACAAAAGAAAGAGGACACACGTACTTATTCAGTTGCATCTGTTTCTGTTTATATGCAGTCACAGGACAGTATGTTTATATCACATTTAGGAAGAATGATCATTTCTACAAATTTTCCAACAGAAATACGACCTGAGGAGCTTTAGCCCTCTCTCTCCCAATACAGTTATTTTCAGTCAGAGAAACAGAGGAAGTTACCGAAAAACCGGAGTTGCTTTATTTTATGACATATGCAGAGCTAAATATGGTTATCAGACAGTCAAATATGGTATTAACCAAATATTGTTAAAGAGACATGACGTACTGACAGATAAAATAAATACACGATTGTGATTGCCTATATGATTTGTCTAATTTCTTCAAGCAGTTGTATTTACCATGTTTACTATGGTAATGGTTGGCACGCATATAGTCTTTTGCATCGTGTATAAATATTTCTACCTTATATGGTGATCAGAATCCCCATCGGATCACAAACAGAAGGCATTCAAACATGAAAGTGAGTTTTGAGCTAAAATGATGTTAGAAGTCTTTAATGCTGGTGTTAGCTGGAATATCAGAATCATCCGGTGCTTTCGTCTCCAGATAAACTCCTCCTCTGTTCGTAACCACTCCTCAAGCCCGAGTTGGCTCGCTTTGGAAATTATACTCATCAATAAACAAATTCAAAGGTATGGGTATTATCGAAGGTAAAATACCTTTAATTAGATTTCTCAAAGCTACAGGAATAGCTTTGACAACTAAAGAATATTGTCTATATGAACAATCCAAATAAATTTTTACCTCGAAATTATCATAACTTAACATAGTACTATCTTCATCCATTAAATGCATTACAGCCCAAACTCCTTTTTCCATCTATTCTTTATAAAATAAAGATTTCCTCTTATGTAAAATACATCTGTTATTCCAAATTATAGCCTTATGTGGAGTAAAATTGTGCTTGTACAGCATCTTCCAATATAGGAATATCTGCGTGTGAAAATCAGATAACTTAAAAAGCAGTTTTAATGGGTCAAAATCACATCTTAAAAGAAAAGAAATTCCCACTGTCCTTTGGAAAAGACAAAAAGGAAGACTAAACCATAAAGATTGTTCATTTTTTACAAATGTTTGTAACCATCTTGACTTAACTCCATTCATTGCCCCACAATCAATTACATTCATATGAAAAAAAATTCCCACTTCTTTCCACATGAGTCAATTTCTTCATTTGTCTTAACTGAATATAGTATTTTTCTTACCGTATTACAAAACTGCTCATCCTTTAGAAAATTTGCTTTAAATTTCCAATATTTTTGTCTAAATATTATTCCTGTGTTAGGCATTAGTGTGACAGTAACAATACAGTGATCAGTAGTAGGAGCTGCAGAAATTTCAGCTTGTGAAACATATTTTAAGAGTTCCTGTGTTATTAACCAAAAATCTATTTTTGATTTACAGCTCCCATTAGGTCTAATCCATGAATATTGTCTTATACTTCATGGTTAACATGTCTCCAAATGTCTATTAGGGAGTTATTAATACAAAAATGAATAATATTTTGATTGTATTCGTAGTCAACATCTATTCATACATTCATCTGGGACACAATTAAAGTCTCCGCCCACTAAGATATTATCGGTTGGGAAAAGTGCTTTCAATTCACTGATAGTGTCTGAAATTTGTTCCAGAAATATTTTGTTCCTAGATTGTCCATATAACAACATTGGCTATCGAATCATTCGTCGTTGGTTTGAATTAACAAATTCAAATACTCTGTGTTGCTAAAAACATTTCTTCCTGAATACAAAAGCTGGTGCACTTTGAACTCGTGAGTGCAAATCATGCTTCGGCTCCAGCTAGTCGGCGACAAATGGACTTTTACGACACTAATTGCACCTCAGAGACATTCCAAACCCCCTTCCCCTCTCTGGACCACAGAGAGATAACAAAACCTTCTCCTGCTACGTGACATCACACCCCCACACACACACAAACATCCTTTGAATTTAACTTAGAACTTAGAGATATTCTTTTTGATATACAATTCCATTATGCATGTTGATTAGTTTTGTGTTATTCTATAGTGTGATTCCCTAGTGTGTAGTTTTGAATTCTAAGTGGGTATTTTAAGAATGATACACTATATTTGTACCCTAACTCCCCCCAGACCATAACATTTTATGGTCCTAACGGAATGTCAGCAGCAAGGAATCTCACTGAGATTCTGGCAGGAGAGCAGAATTAACGTGTTCATCCTAGATATTTTATATGTATAACCATTGAAGAAATATGCAAACCTGAATGTAATTTCTCTTTTCCACGATTGTTCTTCTCTGTGATATGTTTTTGTATTCTTGTAAACCTTAAAGGAATAATGTTTCAGAGGTGCACACTGTTGCGAATTCATAGGTATATGTCATGTGGTCTTTTTAAAAGTCCAATTTTCATTCCCACTTGTAAATGCACATCACATTTTAGGTTAGTCTTATTCCCAGTTTGTTAATCGAACTTTTAATACTTATCTTACAGAGTAAGAAGGTACTTCTAGGCCGTAGCTTTTAAACATACCAAATTTGGTCTTGAATTGAACCTCCATATACCCGTAGGAAAGATATGGATACCAAATTATGATAAAATGCATTTTACTGCAGTTATAATTGTTTAACGTAGAAATGGCATGATCCTAAGACTGCCATAAAACATGCAAATCAAACTCATAGTGAGACAAAGAACTTTTCTCCCGCCTGGAATTTCGCGTTCCAATTGGCTCAAGCCCAGGGAGGAGTGAAATTCCTGTGCCCTAGAAAAGCGGTTACACTCCGCGTTCCGTTCTGTTCTGTTCTGTATTTCCTTTCGTCTTGTTTTGTTCCTGCACTTTCACGAACCCGCCTCGTCAGCGAGAAGACCTTATGGCTCCCTTTGGGAGCGTTTTCAATTTATTTAAGTCTTTTCTTTATTTTCGTCTTCGGACTCCACGAAGCAAACGCAGCAGACAACTTCAACTCAAAGAGAAAGACTCTTTCGAAAACCCCGCTACCGCGCTCACCAGAAGACACGAGAGCGCGAGCCCTGCTTTCTTAAAGAAACACACGCACGCTGGTCTTAGGACACACGCATGAACTCTGCATTCTTCAGCAACAAAGAGAACCATTTTGCAAGATAAGTTTATTGAACTTTTAATGTGATTTGATTCCTTGCTGTCTCTCAAAAGGTTACATTGACTGTGATTTTGCCATGCAGAGATCATCTCGGTGACCTCTCTCATCCCGAACTTTAGTTTCACTTTCTCCCTTTCATCCTCTCCCTCTCTCATCTGTTATCCGTTTGGTCTTGTAATGTTTTCATCCGTATGTTTCTGTTGTAAATATGTGTATACTCGTAGTTTCGATGTAGTATTAGTCTAATTATTAAATTCCATATGTCCTTGACTGACTCTGTTTTAATTGCCCATGTTACTTAGTCCCTGAAATGTTCGATCTTAGCTATATGCTTTATCTTGGTACGATTTAAGTAAGCTAATTTTACAAACATAGAAAGTTGTCTTTTCAAGGCCTGGAAAAGATACTCTTTCTCGTGTTTGTAAGAAGGATAATTTTCCTTGAGAATTAAGTTAATCTTACGTTCAATGTTTGCTGGACAAACAGATTGTTTGATAACTAAATTAATTCCATTAAAGTTATCCCATTACTTCGAGCTGAAATAAGACTATTTGATGTATTAATGACGAACCATAACCCGTTATGGTAATCATTCATATATCAATCTAGTTCAGCTGCGATAAATTAATTTAACTGTAACATACAAAATATTAATCATATTCATGATTAATTATTAAAATTCCCTATAGATCATTTGAGCTAATATTAATATTAATGTACAACCCATTGTTGCTACATCCATTATAACCATAAACATTTAAAAGAATCAGTGGAGATCCTTCAACAATCAAAACCGCAGCAACTCAGTGTCCATCTTTGTCTCTCTTAACTTGAACAACTTCTCCGGGGCAGTTATTTAAGCATATGGCTACACCAGCAGATCTATTAGTTCCATGGCTAAACAAAATAGTGTCCCCCCATTGGTTTCTCCAAAAAGTTGAGTCTTCTGCACTGGAATGAGTCTCTTGCAAAAAAATGCACTGTGCCTGTTGCCTGTTGCCTCTTGCAAAATAAAAATATAGCCTTTCTCTTAATACCGTCTTTAAGCCCCCTGGTATTTAACGAATTAAAAGAAAACTTAGAACAAAATGTAAACATAGTATTCTCCAATTAGCTAGAAACAAGCTAACAATAACACACCACAATAAATGTGTGGAAAAAAGTTATGTTACATAGGTCCCTCGAAACATAACTTCATGTGTCTCATTTGTTCACATTAATAAATCCCAGCAACTACATTTTATGGGAAAAACTGGTCCTTGGCCCAATATATTGACTATGCCCTATTATTGAGCGGTTCCTCATTTACTGTGGGTTTTGAGGAGAAGCCCCACAAACCCACAGTATCTGCCAAGCCTGAGCCACTTCACGTCATGTCTGCCAAGCCTGAATCTCTTCACGTCATGTCTGCCAAGCCTGAATCTCTTCACGTCATGTCTGCCAAGCCTGAATCTCTTCACGTCATGTCTGCCATGTCTGGGCCTCTTCACGTCACGCCTGCCAAGTCCGAGTCTGTTCACGCCACGTCGGCCGCCGAGCCTGTGTCTCCTGACAAGATGGCCGCCGCCGAGCCTGTGTCTCCTGACAAGATGGCCGCCACCGAGCCTGTGTCTCCTGACAAGATGGCCGCCGCCACGCCTGAACCTGAGCCCTCGGTTATGGCTACACTAACAATTATGGCCACAGCCATATGGTGTGTGTGGTCGGTGCACACATTTGTAGTTCACGTCACGTCTGCCGGGCCAGAGCCTGTTCACGTCACGTCTGCCGAGCCAGAGCCTGTTCACGTCACGTCTGCCTAGGGTTGGGTACCGAAACCCGGTTCCAATAGGGAACCGGTTCCGACGTAAACGGTAGTATCGAGACCGAATAAGAACGCAACTTTCGGTGCCTGATTTCGGTGCCTGACTTTTTTCACCGCCCCCTATAAAACATCTCGCGGCACGAATGATCCAATAACAAAACATCCAAACAACATTAAATGATCACGTTTTCTCTTGTAGCTCGCGCACACCGCACTTTCTTCTCGGACGCGCGCTTCAATACGTTGCAGAGATCGATCTATTTATGAGGCGTCGTCTATGAGTATGTGTGCGGAGAGTTTGTGTGTGCGTGCCCGTGCCCGCGTCTCAGATGAGTATGTGCGCGAGTTTGTGTGTGTGTGTGTGTGTGTGTGTGTGTGCTCGCGTCTCAGATGAGTATGTGCGCGAGTTTGTGTGTGTGTGTGTGTGTGTGTGTGTGTGTGTGTGTGTGTGTGCTCGCGTCTCAGATGAGTATGTGCGCGAGTTTGTGTGTGTGTGTGTGTGTGTGTGCTCGTGTCTCAGATGAGTATGTGCGCGAGTTTGAGTGTGTGTGTGTGTGTGTGTGTGTGTGTGTGTGTGTGTGTGTGTGTGCTCGCGTCTCAGATGAGTATGTGCGCGGAGAGTGTGTGTAGAGTTTATGTGTGTGTGCGTGAGCGACTTTAGATGTGACGTTGTGCATTTCATATAGTTGGAGCATTCAGCAGTATACTGCTACATGTATGTGTGACTACTTAGTATGTGTATGCAAGCGTTTTATGTGTGCATGAATGAAGTTCGATTTAAGCCCTAGACGGCGCCTCATATCTATTCGTTCTGGTGAAATCACAAAATATAGCCTAATGCACACAAAGTGTCCCTGCTTGATATACAACCACTGATGAGCATAATCGGTTTAAAAAAACAACAACAAACAAACAAACAAAAAACTACGAATGCGGATTAGAACCCAAAACCTCTGACACTCTTGACTAAAGTTCAAGTTCAGCTGCAGTGTTCCTCTTCGGGTAAGTCTAGTATTTTAATGCCAACTGCAAATCTTGCATATCAAGTATGAAGTATATCAAGTATATTTATATGAGGCTATACTATGTGTGTTAAATATTTCTGCTCGGTGTCAGATATTTCTCTGTTTTGTAAAAGTCTATAATGTATAATACGTAATATAATATATATATATATATATATATATATATAATATATATAAATAATATGAGAAGACAAAATTTTGATCTTAACTTAAGTGTTTTCGGCTACATGAGTAGCCTTTTAAACAGCACAATTTTTAATTTAATCAGAAATCAGAAAATCTTTTTCAGAAAACACACACAGGTATTATTTTTTTGATAAAGTGTGTGCGGTTTCATTTTCTTAAGTACCGGTTTAAGAACCGTTTAAGCACCGGAACCGTTTGAAAAATACCGAGTAGGTACTGGTATCGGATAAAACCCAACCAATACCCAACCCTACGTCTGCCGAGCCAGAGTCTGTTCACGTCACGTCTGCCGAGCCAGAGCCTGTTCACGTCACGTCTGCCGAGCCAGAGCCTGTTCACGTCACGTCTGCCGAGCCAGAGCCTGTTCACGTCACGTCTGCCGAGCCAGAGCCTGTTCACGTCACGTCTACCGAGCCAGAGCCTGTTCACGTCACGACTGCTGAGACTTTTCACGTCATTTCTGTTCTGGAGTCGTTGTCTGTTCCAGCCCATAACCCCATAGCTGTCCCCAAGAAAATTTTGGGGGGGGGCAGTAGGGTCCTTGATAGGACCATGGAGGCCGCGCCGCCATGGTCACCTGAACTGTCTGGTCCACCCTGGCCACCTGAACTGTCTGGTCCACCTTGGCCACCTGAACTGTCTGGTCCTCCCTGGCCTCCAGCACAGCCGGATCCGCCCTGGCTTCCTGTACTGCCGGATCCGCCCTGGCTTCCTGTACTGCCGGATCCGCCCTGGCTTCCTGTACTGCCGGATCCGCCCTGGCTTCCTGTACTGCCGGATCCGCCCTGGCTTCCTGCACTGCCGGATTCGCCCTGGCTTCTCCACGGTCCAGGTCCGCCCAAGCCTTGCCACGGTCCAGGTCCGCCCACGCCTTGCCACGGTCCAGGTCCGCCCACGCCTTGCCACGGTCCAGGTCCGCCCACGCCATGCCACGGTCCAGGTCCGCCCACGCCATGCCACGGCCCAGGTCCGCCCACGCCTTGCCACGGCCCAGGTCCGCCCACGTCATGCCACGGCCCAGGTCCGCCCACGCCTTGCCACGGCCCAGGTCCGCCCACGCCATGCCACGGCCCAGGTCCGCCCACGCCTTGCCACGGCCCAGGTCCGCCCACGCCATGCCACGGCCCAGGTCCGCCCACGCCTTGCCACGGCCCAGGTCCGCCCACGCCATGCCACGGCCCAGGTCCGCCCACGCCTTGCCACGGCCCAGGTCCGCCCACGGCATGCCATGACCCAGGCCCGTCCACGCCATGCCACGTCCCATGTCCTGTCCCCCTGCACGGGCCTGGCCCACCATCTCTCCCCCATGACCTCCTCCACTCCACCACCCTCCTGGTCTTATCTTGTGTTTTGGTTTTGTTGGGCGTCGGGAGACGCCCTTAGAGGGGGGGATTCTGTCACGTTTTGGGTTTGTTCTTGTCATGTTTCTGTGTCATGTCTTGTTTCCATGTCTGTCATGTGATTCCCTGTTTGTCATGTGATCCTGCCATGTCTTGTCATTGGTTAATTGTCTGATCATTGTTCACAGGTGTCCCTTGTTTTGTCATTAGTCTGTGTATTTAAGCCCTCATGTTTGCCATGTGTCTTTGTCAAGTATTGTTTCCTGTAGTCTGCTGTTGTGTAAAGTTCATGTTCATGCTTTGGTTTTTGTTTTCATGCCACGCCATGTTTTTGTTTCATGTTTTGTTTTAGTTATAATAAACTGCACATGGGTTCTCATCTCACAACTTGCCTCCAGTGGATCCTTATTACAGACTCTTTAATCTTTGGCCACAACAGCTCCCGCGCCATCTTGTCTTCCTTGGTTAGATCCTCTGCAAACCGAATGCCAGCCTGTTTGCATACATTGCATTCTTTGGAAAGTTTCCAGATTACATTTCTGCACTGTCGTTTAACGAACTGGACGATGACTTGTCTCGTACGACTCTGCTCCTTTCTTTTCAGTTAATTTAATAAACTTTCAAATTTAGTTCTTTATTGACTCTTATTGAATATGCAATAATTTCTGTTTATAAATAATGATTGTAACATTAAGTTTTTTAAGTAAATTAATCTAGAAAAAATGTCTAAACTGTAGTCTTGTAACTATAGTTCATCATTGTAATATTATTTATTGATTATATCTGCGACCCTACAGAAGATAGCAGTTCTGAGAATGGATGGATGGATGGATTGTATTTATTTCTTAGCTAAAATACAGTATTTAATAAGTATTATTAATAATTGTATGTGGCTATCTGTCATTTAAGGTGTATGTAAATGTAATGTCTGTTCTTTACTTGTTGGATATGAAATAATTAAGATATTTTCATTTAAGGGGACCTGTCCATCTTTAAACATCTCGAGAGAAGCCATCAAACATCATCAATCAAGAGCAGCTGTGTGAGCCTCAGAAGATGTCTTTAACACGAGGATTTGTAAAAACATTTAAAAGTGAACTGTCCAAAACTGCTGTTTTCACCTCTATTCCACTGAGTATTTTGTTAGTTCCATTGGAGCGGCTTTCTGATGAACATTTTTCATGCCCATGCAAAGCTGAGCTGAATGCAAAGGCATCAAACTTAATCTTCGCTGCACCTTTCCTTTTCTTTTTTTCTTTAATGTGTCTAGCTTTACAGCCATTTAAACCTATACCCCAACCTTGCAATGACTCTTCCTTTTGCAAATGTTGTATAAATTGCAAAAAATGCTGTTCCTATTGTAATTTTTTAAAGTTGAAAGAGTTCATACTTTGCCTGATTCCACCATTTGTGTGGATCATCCTTCTGCTCCTTGATGGTAATTATGCTGCCTGTCGGGACACAGACTGGAATGGAGTGTATGTTTCTGAGGATGAGCATCATCTGAAATGGTGTAAACCCACTGAATCGATCCCAGGAAGAAATGAGACCGAACTACGAGAATTGACTTTGAGCTTTGCTGCCAGGTCACAGGTATTCTGTATACTGCAATTTATTTAATTCATTTTATTCATATTCAGAAATGTTATAGGTTATGTAAGAAAATATGTAAGAAAATATAGGTTGCTATACAGTGTCAACCATTCAATGTGATCTCATTAGTATTCATAAGTAGATCATGAAGACTGACTAACACCTAAGTCCCTTTGAGGAAGTCTGTTCACTCGGCGGCCATATTTGCGACGCCTCCTGTGTTAGAATGTGTGTGAGAATGTTGTGTGTTTGCGACTGCTTCCCGAACACACAATTCAATAACATATTTTAGCTACAAAATCTGACATGACTGTCCCATAAATGTTTTCTTATGCTTAATAGCGTTAACAAAGTAACAGTGCACCTAACATTTTTAACTAAACTAATTGTATATTTTATACTTAAGCAGATTTGTTTGTCTCTAAAGTAGTTCATGCAAAATATTTGCTGTTATCTAAGTTTCAGTGTTTTAAAATGCATACAAATGTGTACCAATGAAGCTATGAATATGAAATCACCCTGTATTTGGCCCTTAAGCAAGACTATATACGGCTTCACAGTCATTATCCCTGTAGTAACACTTTGGATAAAAGTATCTTCTGAATGACAGTTGACTGTAAAAATAGTTATTGTATTAATTAACTGACTGACTGTTTTTATTTCCACAGATAGCTGGTTGTATTGTGCTCCTTGTATTGAGCTGTATTATAATACTTACTGTAGCTATCAGTGGATGCGGCTGTGCCTGCTGTGCCTCCTGCTGCACCTCCTGCTGCACCTCCTGCTGCACCTCCTGCTGTGCCTCCTGCTGTGCTGAAGAAACTGTGGATGAAGAACTCCAAATTCTTCAAAATGATAACCTTTATGGAACATTAATGTAGGTTCATATGATTGGTATGGATTGGTTGAATCACTGATTTGTACTTGATAAATTGTTTGCTAATTCATCTATCTATCTGGTTTACTGTATTGTCTTGATATAACTATACATGTTCAATTAAAATTGCCCTCCCTGCTGCATTCAATTAAAAATTTTAGTTTTGAATCACTGCAACCTTAAAGTTTTTGCTAATCAGTTTGTGTTTCTGTCTCTGTCTGTGTGTGTGTGTGTGTGTGTGTGTGTGTGTGTGTGTGTGTGTGTGTGTGTGTGTGCGTGCTGTTTAAATGAATTTAGTTTTAGTTTATCATTTTAATCTTGTTCTTGATTTGTTTCTTTTGATTGCATTATATTATGTAAGCAATAATGTATGAAAGGCCATGCTGTATAGTGAATAAGTCACGGCTGAAGGGTGTTGTTATATTACAGTTTATTTGTTGATTCAGTTTTAATTGTCCAACATATCATCACCTAATAAATGAACAATAATGCATCTCTATCTCTGATATTTTCTTTTTAAAGTAATACCTTCTAATAATGAGACAAAACCATTACTGCTGAAACTACTGGAACATTTAAAGAAACCACTTCACACATGATGATGAACAGAAAGTCCAGTGGACGTTCTTTATCTCTCCTTTATGTTTTCCAGATTATATCAGGTTTATATCAACCCCTATTCTTATACAATACAAATATCTTTACTAGAAAGCTGAATCTTTAATTTGTAATTGGGTAAAAACACATTGATAGAATAAATGTTTAACGGATTCTGCAAAAGACACATATAGTCTCCATGTTTCTTAAAATCTAAAGACGTCTTGTCTCACTGGGTAAATTAAACTTTATATATGACTTCTTTAACTTTATTGTTGAGACAGTACTGGGTAAACTCCAGACCTCTTTCCGATGATTATACAGAGAATTCCAATATGATTTGCATTTAGGTAAGGATATTTCTGCATATTGTTTTTTATAAAAAATATATATAGATCTAAAATGTTCACTCTGCCTAATTTGAATAACTCTGTGTGAATGTTGTGTTTTCCTCATGAAGCTCCAGCACAGTTATATTCACAGCACTGCCATCTTCTGGACACCACTGATCATAACAGCATGTGACGCTGTACGTGCTCGTGCACGATATGCAGAGATCAAAGTGCACTCGAAAACACTTACGCTTTTTTTTTTTAAGAATTACCTTTCAATTAATAGTCAAATTCCATCCAATTAAACTGAATAATCCTTTCACGTTTTAAATAATTAAGTGAACAATCCTTAATCAATTATTCATTTCAAATGTGTATAAGGATTATTCTATTAAATTTGATGGAATTTTTCTATTGATTGAAATGTGTAAATCTAAAATCTTGTAAATCTAAAATATTTACTTTACATAATCTGTAATGATGTTATGTATCTCTGTTATGAATGTTATGTTATGATCTGTGTATCTGACATTTATCCCAAGAAAAATACATGACATTTTTGTTTCATGAACTTTGTTTTTATACTCTGTTTACATTATGCTGAAAATCTTATAATAACAGTTAACCAGTCATTATACAAAGCCTTTATTCCTCTCAGCATTGTGATTGACCAATCAGAACTAAGTTCTCCAGAGATCCTATATTATTTATGAAATTATGTGCTTTTTTTAGTCAGATGAATGCATTTGAAGGCAATGCTTAGTGACGCCAAAAAATGAGGTACAATCTGTTAATCAGGAATTGAATTTGAGAAAGCAAACAAAAAAAATCACTGTAATATATTTTTATTTAATAATATTTTTTGATCATTATTTAGAATTTTGAGGGAATTGTATGATACAGTATGTATGTTTGATTTTTATTAGCTATTTGTTTTCCATTAAATGTATATATTTCTTTTAATCATTTTCATTAATTTTCAAGCTATGAGTAACGTCTGGGTGGTTGCACGCACACACACACACACACACACACACACACGCGCACACACGCACACACACACACACACACACACACACACACACACACACACACACACACACACACACACACACACACACACACGATGAAGATGAGGGTGAAGCACAAACTTTACTTGATAAGTACAGGCAGAACAGAAAAAAACACATCTAACATCGTCGAGAACCGACAAGAGACTGAACAGAACAGGGAGTATAAATCCACAGGGTGAAATCAGGAAACTAACTAGACACAGGTGGAGTAAGATTAACTAATCAGGGACTAACAAGAACAGGTGCAGACAACACAGAACATAACTGTGACAGTATGCAATATTTCAGATTAAAATGGACTGAAGGCCTTTAAAATCCTTTTTTTTTTTTGAAGTGAGAATAGTGTAACCACCTGTATAGCTCCCTATATAAATTTACAGAGGCTTTTGGATTCCTTAGTGAGTTTTTTAGATATAATTTCTTACTTTTATTAGCATTTAGATATATATATTTAGACATTCTAAAAATACTTTTTTTCAATGTTTAGATATTTTTTGTTAGATAAGTATAAGGTTTTGCATTATGATTACAATCAAACATTTAAATTTTGTTAGAAAGGGAACACATTTATTAATTGATACAACCATATAAACCTGCACTCTTCAACAAATTAAACAAGTAATATTAAATTTTACCATCAGATGTCTTTTCCAAAATAATCAATGGGTGTTGCTGAAGGTGTCAGGGGGTTAAAGGAGGAGCGAGGACTCAAAGATGCAGTGTTACAATGGGCTTTTATTTGTAATAAAAACTAAAACAAAAACTTCTCTTTAGGGGAAACCACAGACAGCAGGACAAGACAGATACATTATACAGGACTGAGAACACAAGGAGAATAAATAGGAGAGGAAATTAGGGTAAAGAGGGAGAGCAGGTGGGACAAATAAACCAATAATCAGGGAACAAGAAGGGCTAGGTTAAGGCTACGTTTACACGTGGCCGGTTATTTTCATAAACGGACATTTCACCCTCTCCGTTTTCAGAAAAGCATTAGTTTACACAAACCCGTGTATATGCCGTCAAGAGCATGCCAAACCTGTAGGTGGCAGTGTAACGAGAAGCTCAAGCCCATGTTAGCCAATCAGAATCCCGAAAATATAGGTCGCACCTTTGACGCAGTGCAAGTTCTGTCACATACTGTGACGTCGGCTGCCTAAAACTCAGTTTTTCTCAGTTTACATGCAAACGTGCAAACAGAGTTTTCCAAAATCTCCACTCTGGCCGGAGGTTTTAGAAAGAATCGTTTTCAGAGGTGAATTCTCCGTGTGCGTGTAAATGAGGGGCACAACCGAAGGGAAATGTCTCCGTTTTTCAAAATAACCATGTACGTGTAAACGGGGCCTAAGATAATAGACAGCAGAGCACATGACACACAGAAACAAACAAAACAAAGCCATGTGCTCAGACCAAACATGACACAAACACAGATGATGAAAGGTTGTAGCCCCTTGAATATCACAAGTTGTTGATTTTGAACACCCTGAACAATGCATAAGAAAACTGAAAAATCTAATACTGAAGAGCCAGGAGGTACAGATAATGTTTAGGAGCTGCCGGCTAATGCTAATCAAACTAGCGTTAAAGCAACAGTGCCGACAAACACACACATTATGGAAGCAATAGCGAAATTGAGCGGCAGCTTTGAGGGAAAGTTCAATGTCCTTTCATCTACTTTATCAGAGTTGAAAGACCTGCCGTCAATCAAATTGTTCGTTAAATATTGGAGAATATTTCAAAAAACAACTTTTGCGAACTATTCCTAGGTTTTTGGATCAACCTTGATAAAACCACTGCAGCACAATTCTCAAGAATTGAACGTTGGCCTTTAGAAAGCTTGAGCTGAGTCATTTAGAAAATATGCGTGGCAAAGCCCATCATTTCTAAACATTTACATTTACATTTAGTCATTTAGCAGACGCCTTTATCCAAAGCGACTTACAAATTAGGACAAAAATTCAGCGAGTCATCATAAAGAGGCAAAAACAACAACAACGCAAGAAGTGCTCAAAATACGAAGTTCAGGTATTATTCAGAGTAGCATAAGCCTGATAAGTGATGTTTCAAAGGGAAAGGATTTTTTTTTTTTTTTTTTTTTTTTTTTTTTTAATAAGGTTAAGTGCTCACGGAAGAGATGGGTTTTCAGCTGTCTTTTGAATGTTGTCAGGGATTCTGCATTCCGGATGAGGGTGGGGAGAGCGTTCCACCAGCATGGAACTGTGAATGAGAATGTTCTGGAAAGTGATTTTGTGGCTTTCTGTGATGGAACCACGAGACGTCGCTCGTTGACCGATCGTAGGTGTCTGGTAGGGATGTAGACTCGTAGGAGTGAGTGAAAGTAGGAGGGAGCTGAGCCTGTGATGGATCTGTAAGCAAGCGTCAGTGCCTTGAACTTGATGCGAGCAGCGAGAGGTAGCCAGTGCAGAGAGGTGAACAGAGGAGTGACGTGGGCCCTTTTGGGCTCGTTGAAGACAAGACGGAACAAGACAAGATTAAACGAGATTTTTTAATCGAAAGTTCATGAAAAAATAGGTGAGAACATGCAACATATGATTCACAGTTAATTACAGTAAAAAAGGTGAAAATGATTATAATGGCACTTTCCCTGAAAAGAGGAAACCTCTTTGCGCTGCATAAAAGCTGATGATCTGACAACACCTTCTCTATAACGAACTATAATAAATCCAAACATTATTCTGCGTCTGTGCAACACGCACACAGAGGTTTCACTTTTTCACGTTTTAGCTTTTGAGAGAAGCTTCTTAAGGTTATACATTTTCATAATGAAAAGCAGTTGAAAACTACATAGCTGACATCTGCCATTTTAACTGTCAAGAATGGATGCATTTCTCTGCTGATGAAACTGAAACTGGTGAATGGTTCACTGCACAAGGGATCAATAAAGTCTTCAAACAGGCAGATGCTCACATTCCCAGCATTCCTCCAGATCCTTTTAGCAAAACTAACATTTCAGGTTTAACCTCATTCAAGTCCTTTTTGTCTTTTACCAGCACAGCTTGACATACTGTATGTACCTAGTGTGGCATTTAGTGTAGTTCAACATAGTGTCAGTTTACATCCCTCAGTCACATGACTTCACATCATCACATCGTCTGTACTAGTGAACTGCACGATACAAGACTTTCACTCGCGTTACGGAACAGGCTCAGAGGGTTAAGCATAAGAGCTGAGGCCTGTCCTATCTCTGATAAATCCAGATAATCTCTCGTAAGGCTCTTCTGGTCACTTAGGGCTTGAATAGGCTGTCTGTGCACATCATTTCATAAATAATATAGGATCTCTGGAGAACTTAGTTCTGATTGGTCAATCACAATGCTGAGAGGAATAAAAGTTTTGTATAATGACTGATTAACTGTTATAATAAGATTTTCAGCATAATGTAAACAGTATGAAAAACAAAGTTCATGAAACAAAAATGTAATGTATTTTCCTTGGGGTAAATGTCAGATACACAGATCATAACATAACATTCATAACAGAGATACATGACATCATTACAGATTATGTAAAGTAAATATTTTAGATTTACGAGATTTTAGATTTACGCATTTCAATCAATAGAAAAATTCAATCAAATTTAATAGAATAATCCTTACACATTTTAATTGAATAATTGATTAAGGATTGTTCACTTATTTATTTATAATGTCTAAGGATTATTCAATTTAATTGGATGGAATTTTACTATTAATTGAAAGGCGTAAAAAAAAAAAAAATGTTTTCGAGTGCACTTTGATCTCTGCATATCGGCACGAGCACGTACAGCGTCACATGCTGTTATGATCAGTGGTGTCCAGAAGATGGCAGTGCTGTGAATATAACTGTGCTGGAGCTTCATGAGGAAAACACACAACATTCACACAGAGTTATTATAATTAGGCAGAGTGAACATTTTAGATCTATATATTATTTTTAATAAAAAACAATATGCAGAAATATCCTTACCTAAATGCAAATCATATTGGATTTCTCTGTATAATCATCGGAAAGAGGTCTGGAGTTTACCCAGTACTGTCTCAACAATAAAGTTAAAGAAGTCATATATAAAGTTTAATTTACCCAGTGAGACAAGACGTCTTTAGATTTTAAGAAACATGGAGACTATATGTGTCTTTTGCTGAATCCATAAAACATTTATTCTATCAATGTGTATTTACCCAATTACTAATTAAAGATAAAACTACAAATTAAATTCATTTAAACAGCACGCACACACACACACACACACACACACACACACACACACACACACACACACACACACACACACACACACACATACTGACAGACAGAAACACAAACTGATTAGCAAAAACTTTAAGCAAAAGTAAACAAAGCAAAAACTTTAAGGTTGCAGTGATTCAAAACTAAAATTCTTTAAAAATATTATGCTGATTTTATGAGTGTGTGTGTGTGTATGTGTGTTTGTTTATCTAAAAACACATACATTTAATTATACCTTTAATTTAATGCAGCAGGGAGGGCAATTTTAATTGAACATGTATAGTTATATCAAGACAATACAGTAAACCAGATAGATAGACGAATTAGCAAACAATTTATCAAGTACAAATCAGAGATTACCAGTAAAGACATGAACAAGAACACTAAACACAGCGCCCCCAGTGGCCAGGAAATATTCACAAATATTGTGAAGGCACTGTATTTGTGTACACCCAAATCAGCCTATTTGAATATATTCTTCCCTGCTTTATAGTCTTAAATATTCAAAGGACCACTAACAAAGATTAGTAAAAAAAAAAAAAAGATTCATACTCAAAAACATATCAACCAATCCATACCAATCATATGAACCAACATGCATGTTCAATAAAGGTTATCATTTTGAAAACATTGGAGTGGTTGTTCCACATTTTCTTCATCACAGCAGGAGCAGCCATTGATAAGTGCAGTAAATATCATAATAAACTTAAATACAAGGAGCACAACACAACCGTATTTCTGGGGAAATAAAAACAGTCAGTCAGTTAATTAATACAATAACTATTTTTACAGTCAACTGTCATTCAGAAGATACTTTTATCCAAAGTGTTACTACAGGGATAATGACTGTGAAGCCGTATATAGTCTTGCTTAAGGGCCAAATACAGGGTGATTTCATATTCATAGCTTCATTGGTACACATTTGTATGCATTTTAAAACACTGAAACTTAGATAACAGCAAATATTTTAGCATGAACTACTTTAGAGACAAACAAATCTGCTTAAGTATAAAATATACAATTAGTTTAGTTAAAAATGTTATGGTGCACTGCTAATTCTCTCTCTGTGTGTGTGTGTGTGTGTGTGTGTGTGTGTGTGTGTGTGTGTATTTAGAGCTATAAAATCATTATAATGTCAATTAGGTCCATGCATTATTGTAAATAATTGAGATGTTAAAACTTCAGAATAATGGTTTAGAATTTAATTTTATAAATGTAATAATTAGCCCAAAGTCCAGCCATATATTGTCCAAATGTCTGCTAGAATATAATTACATGTCACAAGGTTTTACTGTAAATGTCAGACCTAAAATATATTAAATAATTATTTGTAAACCCATGTGAAGCCCTCAATACTCAAGTGTAAGCAAAGACTATAGACAAATAGAATATAAGCTGTTTGCTATAGATATAGAAAGACGGTTCACTCTTATTACTTATGATTGGGAGAAACTGCGATGTGCAATATGGCGGAATAGTCCCGCCTTCTAAGTAAATGAGCCAATCGCTGATTGGTAAAGTCATTGCATCACTGCAACTCCCATTAGAAGCTCGCGCTTAGGACTGCACATGTGCATTGGCTGGTTGAGCATAAGAAACAACATTTATGGGACAGTTATGTCAGATTTTGTTGCTAAAATATGTTATTGAATTGTGTGTTCGGCAAGCAGTTTTTGAGATTTCAGGATTCCCACATTCAACTAGATAGGACTTGGTCTTGGATGCCTGAAACACACCCAGAGGCGTCGCAAATATGGCCACCGAGTGAACAGACTTCCTCAAAGGGACTTTGGTGTTAGTCAGTCTTCATGATCTACTTATGTATGAATACTAATGAGAGCATATTGGATGGTTGACACTATATAACAACCTATTTACTTATTTATATTTTTGAAAAATTCTTTGTCTTCCTATTTTCTTACATAACCTATAACATTTCTGAATATTAAAAAAAATAATTACAAAAATGGCAGTATACAGCATACCTGTGAACTGGCAGCAAAGCTCAAAGTCAATTCTCGTAGTTCGGTCTCATTTCTTCCTGGGATCGATTCAGTGGGTTTACACCATTTCAGATGATGCTCATCCTCAGAAACATACACTCCATTCCAGTCTGTGTCCCGACAGGCAAGATAATTACCATCAAGGAGCAGAAGGATGATCCACACAAATGGTGGGATCAGGCAAAGTACGAACTCTTTCAACTTAAAAAACTTTACATGAACAGTTATTGCAATGTCTGAGTATAGGTTTAAATGGCTGTAAAGATATACAGTGGGGAAAAAAAGTATTTAGTCAGCCACCAATTGTGCAAGTTCTCCCACTTAACCCTCTGGGGTCTAAGGTGTTTTTGGGGTCCTTGAGATGTTCTGACATGCCCTGACATTTGTGCTTTTTTCAGTTGCTTATAAACATATTAATGGCAAAGGTATAATTGCACTATTTAGCACAAACAGGGCTACCATAATATGTGAGCAACATGTATGTACATGTTTGTATTTTTGAGAGAATAATGTTTATGCATGGTTATTGAAAAAACTAAAAATGAAAATTTCTGAAATAAGGCCACAAAACACATACTAAATATGTGTCCATAATACTTCTGAATAATGCATTTTGTCGCCTAGAGTTTTTTTCTTCAAAATGATGTGAAAATCATCCTGCCCTTATCATTCACATAAAACAATACATTGATTTAAATTTTGTAAAACACTTTTTGTTTGGAAAGGCAATATGTGAGTGGGCGTGATTCACACCTGAGGAGACAATGCCCCCGCATAATGAGGCTGCATACTTAATTAGCCTTTCATACTTAAAGCAACAACATGGAACTTTTCCTCTGCGGTCGCCCTACAGGTTGGAAGCGGAATTGTCCATTACCGCTGTCGTAAAATGATTTACGGTTACTGTATATGAAGCATGCAGGTTTTTTTCATATGGGCAATGATAATATTAATCTTCCCCCTTTCATAATTTATACATGTTTATTAGACTAAACATTTTAACTCAAACATTTGCGATTTGCATGTCGATTGCAATGCTCAAATCTGAACGAGAATGATAGCGATAGCATCCTAACCATCTAAAACTACCATGTTAGTGTTTACTAGCTACCAGATTGATAATTCGCTCATCTACTAGCTGATTCATGAAGATAAATAAATGGAGGACCAGATAGTTTCCGTAACGTAGCCAGGCAGACAACAGATTAGAAAAACTATAGATAGTATGCAAGCAATTTACAGTTACTTACTAGTTCAACAGCATGACGGCCAAGTCAGCATCGGTCTGGTAACTCTCCTCCTCCATAAGCTCACGCCAGCGAGCAAACGCTCGACCAATATTGATCCTCGTCCTGCCTTTCAGTTTATCACTCTCCCTTTTCCTCTTCCGACTCTACTCCGACAAAACCTTTGGCTTCTTACGTTTCGCTGCTGCTTCAGCCATGACGAAAACAGACGTACGAAAACAAACGCGCTGGTTGGCCACATTTGAGGAAGTGGTGGGCGAAGTGACGTATGCCGTAAAGCAGTCGAATTTTGTAGTTCTTTTTGAGCGCTGGTTACTACCCGCACCCCGAAGTTACATAGTGCCAGTAAAAGCGATACAGACCCCGTCAGGCTCTGGCAGACGTCTCATTCAACCTATTGTAAGTCGATGTACTATCACAAGGGTCTTGGAAATATATTATGAAGGTTGAAAAGTTACATGTTGTTACTTTAACCCCCTGAGGTCTACGGTATCGCCGGCGATACCAGCTCGCTTTTTTTTTATCAATGTAAAAGAAACTCATAAATACTCTGTTGACTTTGATTTTCCATAGGAGTTTCATACATCAATCGATTCTGTTAAATGTGTATTATTTTTGTGTATACTCACAATAAAAACAAAGTGTTGTGCTTTTTGCCAAATAAAGAAAAATAAACACGAAGCGAGTTCTGCCTTCTCTCTGCCAGTGTAGTCCATTCTGAAACGCGTCCGAAAATGAACAATAACTCAGCGAATGCTCAGTCAAACAGGCATACAGACACACAGGCATGAAGCTTGAATTCTCTTCTTTTAAATGAAGTAATTTATATAAAAAACAAATATTCTCATCTTGTGAAATCTGTATTAAAAGAGAGCGATTCCAGTCGAGCTCATCTCATCTCATTACGTTATAATCTGCCCCGCCCACGGAGAGCGCGCGCTATTCAAACGCAAATGACTGAGACGATCCCATTCAAACTGTGAACGCCCACATATCAGCTCGAGAAAACACATCAAGTTTATTCAGATAAGTGTAGTTGTCTACACTGTCTCGCAGCGCTGTGAGGAATAATAATAATGGAAAACTTACCTCAGAAGTGCTGGTATTTCGAGGAGCAACGGATGGAATAATGTAGTAAGTTTTTTTTTTTCATTCTCAAGTAAATCGCGTTTCTGTGTGAATGAATGAACGGCAGAGATGCGCTGTTTACCACAACTCGCAAAAAGACGGTTTAAATTTGAATTGCGTTTCTGTGTGTGAATAAATGATTTGCTTTTAGCAAACTATTTTGCTATACTGAGTAAAATCGATTGAAATATGTTGAAATAAAATGTATTTGTATAAGCAACGTATTAAACTGCAAATTAACATTTATATTCCTTATAATAAAAACGAAAGACCTATGTTACAGACATATGAAAGACAACATTTCGTTGATTAGTTTTGGATAGATTACACATTTTTACTGTAAAATATCTGCCACCTCAAATAAGCTTTTGTTTGCCAATTTTTGCTAATATGTTAAATATAGTATGTTTTGTCAATGTAGGCTATATTCGAAGTTTGAAATATGTATGATAAAATGTATACTTTAGTTTTTACAAAGAAAGATTACACTTCAATTGTTGTTGTAATTGTAACCTTTTTAATAAAAAATATATATTTACAAGGTAGATACAAATTTTAAAAGGTAAATATAAGCATTTTCTTTAAATAATTTTTATTGTTTTATTACTGACAAATTTGGGGAGAGGATACATATTCCAAAACTGAAAATACAGTATGAGAATTAACTGCACAATTACTAGACATGTTTTCCTTGGATATTATACAATTTGCAAGCAAAATTTGTGAAAAAAAAAAAAATAAAAAAAAAATGGACATGCTTCCAACTGTGGTAGAATATATATATATATATATATATATATATATATATATATATATATATATATATATTGCTCTTGCATTCTTTCTTGTGGCTATAGGTGACACACCTGAATGAATGGCTCATTAAGTATGCGGGCCCCATTGTCTCCTCAGGTGTGAACCACTACATATGCATGATGGTGTTGAATCGTTGCGCATATTGCCTTTACAAACAAAAAGTGTTTTACAAGATTTAAATCAATGTATTGTGTTATGTGAATGATAAGGGCAGGATGATTTTCACATCATTTTGAAGAAAAAACTCTAGGCAAGACATCCATAAGTCAAAAGTCTTATTGTCACATATTTAGTATGTGTTTTGTGGCCTTATTTCAGAAACTTTAGTTTTTTCAATAACCATGCATAAACATTATTCTCTCAAAAATACAAACATGTACATGCATGTTGCTCACATATTATGATAGTCCTGTTTGTGCTAAATAGAGTGTAATTATACCTTTGCCATTAATATGTTTATAAGCAACTGAAAAAAGCACAAATGTCAGGGCATGTCAGAACATCTCAAGAACCCCAAAAACCACTCAGACCCCAGAGGGTTAAAAAGATGAGAGAGGCCTGTCATTTTCATCATAGGTACACTTCAACTATGAGAGACAAATTGAGAAAAAAAATCCAGAAAATCACATTGTAGGATTTTTTATGAATTTATTTGCAAATTATGGAAAAATAAGTATTTGGTCAATAACAAAAGCAATGACAGAGGTCAAACGTTTTCTGTAAGTCTTCACAAGGTTTTCACACACTGTTGCTGTTTTTTTGGCCCATTCCTCCATGCAGATCTCCTCTAGAGCAGTGATGTTTCGGGGCTGTCACTGGGCAACACAGACTTTCAACTCCCTCCAAAGATTTTCTATGGGGTTGAGATCTGGAGACTGGCTAGGCCACTCCAGGACCTTGAAATGCTTCTTACGAAGCCACTCCTTCGTTGCCCGGGCGGTGTGTTTGGGATCATTGTCATGCTGAAAGACCCAGCCACATTTCATCTTCAATGTCCTTGCTGATGGAAGGAGGTTTTCACTCAAAATCTCACGATACATGGCCCCATTCATTCTTTCCTTTACACGGGTCAGTCGTCCTGGTCCCTTTGCAGAAAAACAGCCCCAAAGCATGATGTTTCCACCCCCATGCTTCACAGTAGGTACTGTATGGTGTTCTTTCTCCTCCAAACACCACGAGTTGAGTTTTTACCAGAAAGTTCTATTTTGGTTTCATCTGACCATATGACATTCTCCCAATCCTTTTCTGGATCATCCAAATGCTCTCTAGCAAACTTCAGACGGGCCTGGACATGTACTGGCTTAAGCAGGGGGACACGTCTGGCACTGCAGGATTTGAGTCACTGGCGGTGTAGTGTGTTACTGATGGTAGCCTTTGTTACTTTGGTCCCAGCTCTCTGCAGGTCATTCACTTGGTCCCCCCGTGTGGTTCTGGGATTTTTGCTCACCGTTCTTGTGATCATTTTGACCCCACGGGGTGAGATCTTGTGTGGAGCCCCAGATCGAGGGAGATTATCAGAGGTCTTGTATGTCTTCCATTTCCTAATAATTGCTCCCACAGTTGATTTCTTCACACCAAGCTGCTTGAACTTGTTATCTTGCACCTGTTTGAACTTGTTATCAGTATAAAAGACACCTGTCCACAACCTCAAACAGTCATACTCCAAACTCCACTATGGCCAAGACCAAAGAGCTGTCAAAGGACACCAGAAACAAAATTGTAGACCTGCACCAGGCTGGGAAGACTGAATCTGCAATAGGTATTGCAGATTCAGTCAATAGGTGCAGATTCAGTCTTTTTTTTTTTTTTTTTGCTCTCTCAAATTCAATCCCTGATTAACAAATTTTTTGGCGTCACTAAGCATCGCATCTGACTAAAAAAAAGCACATAATTTCTTAAATAATATAGGATCTCTGAAGAACTTAGTTCTGATTGGTTAATCACAATGCTGAGAGGTATAAAAGTTTTGTATAATGACTGATTAACTGTTATTATAATATTTTCAGCATATTGTAAACAGTATGCAAAACAAAGTTCATGAAACAAAAATGGCATGTCTTTTCCTTGGTGTACAGATACACAGATCATAACATAACATTCATAACAGAGAAAATGACATCATTACAGATTATGTAAAATAAATATTTTAGATTTACGAGATTTTAGATTTATGCATTTCAATCAAAAGTAAAATTCCATCAAATTTAATAGAATAATCCTTACACATTTTAACGGAATAATTGATTAAGGATTGTTCACTTATTTATTTAAAATGTGTAAGGATAATTCAATTTAATTGGATGGAATTTTACTATTAATTGAAAGGAGTAATTCAAAAAAAAAAAAAAAAGCTTAATTGTTTTCGAGTGCACTTTGATCTCTACATATTGTGCACGAGCACGTACAGCGTCACATGCTGTTATGATCAGTGGTGTCCAGAAGATGGCAGTGCTGTGAATATAACTGTGCTGGAGCTTCATGAGGAAAACACACAACATTCACACAGAGTTACCAGTATTATAATTAGGCAGTGTGAAAATATATATATATAACCTATTTTTTTATAAAAAATTTTTTATAAAAAACAATATGCAGAAATATCCTTACCTAAATGCAAATCATATTGGAATTCCCTGTATAATCATCAGAAAGAGTTCTGGAGTTTACCCAGTGCTGTTAATTTACCCCGTGAGACAAGACGTCTTTAGATTTGAAGAAACATGGAGACTATATGTGTCTTTTGCAGAATCCATTAAACATTTATTCTATCAATGTTTATTTACCCAATTACTAATTAAAGATTCAGCTTTCTAGTAAAGATATTTGTATTGTATAAGAATAGGGGTTGATATAAACCTGATATAATCTGAAATAGAATATACAAGATGTAGCCTACTGTAGAATTTGTGAAACCTTTTTTCTTGTTAATTCCTTTTACATAATTCCCCTGTATATTTTTTCTCTCTCTTTTTTCCTCTTAAAGGTACAATATGTAAGAATTTTGTAATAAAATATCCAGAAATCACCTGCACAGTGTGATATATTTCCTGCAGTTGTGTCCTTACAATATCCCAAAAGTTCCCAAAGATTTTTAATTTCAGAGAAATTCCAATTTTAAATAATTGGCCGTCCCGGAAAACCTGTTCACTTGTCGCCTGTCACTAGGGCTGAAACGATTAGTCGACATTGTCGACAACAAATATCTTTGTTGTCCAGTAGTCGTTTGATCCCACGTGACCTAATGTAAGGACCTGTAATAGCGCGATTTGACCGCTACGGCGCTGTAGCGCTAGAGTGTAATGCAGCCGTTACAAATGCTATTGCGGTAGAAGAAAACACAGCGCGAATTATGACGGAGTGCAAACGAATCCGAACTAGCAAAGTGTGAAAGTTTAACAAAACTTCAAACCAAGAATACTGTCGTGTGCAGGCGGAAGGCGGAACTTGCTTTTCACGGGAGCACAACATGCATGTTAAAAACACCCCGGCACAAGACGAGCCGGTGAGGTGAATGTTCTCCAGCTGGAGCTATATAACTAATGTTAGCAGTAAATCTCTTTATTAGACAATGCAATACTACTAATAATAGCAATAATATTAACAATAAAAATATAATTACAGTAATGTGGTGATTTAATTTTTCATAGAATAAAGCTTGATAGAGCTTAGGAGTCAGGGTTGTTTTTATTATTGTAACTCTATTAGGTAGGCTAACTGTTAACGTTATTACAGTCTCATCACCTGCCTTTATTTTTTTCCATATTCATGAAGACTTACAAAAGGAGATGTTATGAAGAATGTCATGTCAGTTAATTTTTTATACTGTAAATTAAAAGGTGAATGAGAATGTCTCTGTCAGCTCAATTGTCATGTCAATTTAAAAAAAAAAATTATTCTTATAATAATTGTTCGCAGATTAAGTTTGTATGTAATGGAGCTGATCTTTTTTTTTGTTTATTTTTTTCTTTTGAAAGAGAACAGAATATTTAACCAATGCTTAGAGAGCATTTGTGTGTGATTTGAGTGGGACAGAAATCTGAAAACTTAAAGAGAATGACCTGTTTAGTTGGCTCAAAGTTCATTAAAACAACCATTTCAAAAGCTGAACTGATTTTCTTTTTTTATATTATAGTTAGAATATGTATAACTCAGTGTTTTAACTAATTGAAAAGGCTGAATAATCGTTCCAAACTTAACTGATTAGTCGGCGAAATAATCGACGATTAGTCGATTAATCGTTATAATAATCGTTAGATTAATCGATTATCAAAATAATCGTTTGTTGCAGCCCTACCTGTCACTGACGTAATATCCGCGTTATCCCTGGTTTCCGCTCAAGTACTGCCATAGTAACCATGACGACAGACGTGGACAGCTGTGCATAATGAGTGTAGTGCGTAACCATGTGCGTAACCTCTGGCTCACGCTGTTGTTGTTTCGTTCAAACATTATAGACCATGGCAAGTAGACTTTGGGAAAAAAGGAGAACTAAAACGAGGATCAATATCAGTGACTAACTTGGACTTGACAGCGCTTCATGAGTCACGACTTAACAGAGACGCAGCTCTTGTATGTACTTTATTAGACAGGTGAGCAAATGTACATAAAACTAATAAATGTTTTATAGCTCAACATGATGAAATGTTAGAATATGATCAGTATGTTATGCTAATGTTGATCTCGCTCACTGCTAGTCTCATACAGACAAACTAACACATATAATAACATTATAACTTTAACACACTCAAATGCAGTTTAGTGTGATAATGTAGAGCAAGTGAAGCAGCGCTGCGTTCCCTCACAAGCTTCATTCGTCTAATACACGTCTTATACACTGACCTGTGTGAGCACTAATACAGCACTTGCGTTTGGTAGAATGAAATCTCCATTCCTTTATATCCGTGGGACTCGCGTGTGGCGCTGATATCATGATAAAAACATCAGTGTATTCACTCATCCATAAACATTATTAGATCCATCGGCTTGACGACAAGTTCAATAATTACGCAGGAAATTTTGCGTCATCAACTTACGCCTTTGTTATTGTAAGAGGTTAGCGACCCCTAGCGGCGAAAAAAATTACATATTGTACCTTTAATTCTACTACGATATGTGCATAAAAAAGAAGAAATATGTTATTTAGGCAACATAAAGGAGAGATAAAGAACGTCCACTGGACTTTCTGTTCATCATCATGTGTGAAGTGGTTTCTTTAAATGTTCCAGTAGTTTTCAGCAGTAATGGTTTTGTCTCATTATTAGAAGGTATTATTTTAAAAAGAAAATATCAATGATAGTGATGCATTATTGTTTATTTATTAGGTAATGATATGTTGGACAATTCAAGCTGATATGAATCAACAAATAAGCTGTAATATAACAATGCTCTTCAGCCGTGACTTATTCACAATACAGCATGGCCTTTCATACCTTATTGCTTACATAATATAATGGAATCAAAAGAAACATTTTAAGAACAGTATTAAAATTATAAACTAAAACTAAATTAATTTAAACAGCACGCACACACACACACACACACACACACACACACACACACATACAGACTGGTAAAAACACAAACTGATTAGCAAAAAGCAAAAGTAAACAAAGCAAAAACTTTAAAGGGATACTCCACATGTTTTGGAAATAGGCTCATTTTACAACTCCCCCAGAGTTAAACAGGTGAGTCTTACCGTTTTCGAATCCATTCAGCCGATCTCTGGGTCTGGCGGTACCACTTTTAGCATAGCTTAGCATAGATCATTGAATCATTGAAAATGTAAAGTTGTGATTTTCTAGGCTGATATGGCTAGGAACTATACTCTCATTCCTGCGTAATAATCAAGAAACTTTGCTGCCGTACCATGAGTCCAGCAGGCGTAATGATATGATGCAGCGCCTGAAAATAGGTCTAATAGGTTAGATAAACTGGAAGTTACTGAGCTGGGGACTATTTTCAGGCGCTGCGTATCCCTTTAAGGTTGCAGTGATTCAAAACTAAAATTCTTTAAAAAGATAATGCTGATTTTATGTGTGTGTGTGTGTGTTTGTTTGTTTAAAAAAGCATACATTTAATTATACTTTTAATTTAATGCAGCTGGGAGGGCAATTTTAATTGAACATGTATAGTTATATCAAGACAATACAGTAAACCAGATAGATAGATGAATTAGCAAACAATTTATCAAGTACAAATCAATGATTCAACCAATCCATACCAATCATATGAACCTACATGCATGTTCCATAAAGGTTATCATTTTGAAGAATTTGGAGTTGTTGGTCCACATTTTCTTCATCACAGCAGGAGGTGCAGTCACTGATAACTACAATAAGTATTATAATTAAGCTAAATACAAGAAGCACAACACAACCGTATTTCTGTGGAAATAAAAACAGTCAGTCAGTTAATTAATACAATAACTATTTTTACAATCAACTGTCATTCAGAAGATACTTTTATCCAAAGTGTTATTACATGGATAATGACTGTGAAGCCTTATAGTCTTGCTTAAGGGCCAAATACAGGGTGATTTCATATTCATAGCTTCATTGGTACATATTTTTATGCATTTTAAAACACTGAAACTTAGATAACAGCAAATATTTAGCATGAACTACTTTAGAGACAAACAAATCTGCTTAAGTATAAAATATACAATTAGTTTAGTTAAAAATGTTAGGTGCACTGTTACTATGTTAACGCTATTAAGCATAAGAAAAAATTTATGGGACAGTTCATGTCAGATTTTGTTGCTGAAATATGTTATTGAATTGTGTGTTCGGCCAGCAGTTTTAGGAATTTCAGGATTCCCCCATTCAACTAGATAGGACTTGGTCTTGGATCCCTGAAACACGCCCAGAGGCGTCGCAAATATGGCCGCCGAGTGAACAGACTTCCTCAAAGGGACTTAGGTACAGTGTTGGGGAAAGTTACTTTTAAAAGTAATGCATTACAACATTGCGTTACTCCCCAAAAAAGTAACTAATTGCATTACTTAGTTACTTTTTATGAAAAGTAATGCGTTACGTTACTTTTACGTTACTTTTTCTCACCTGGGCTGGGCTTGCTTGTTTGTTTTTTTTAATAACAAGAACAACAAAAAAGTTATATTTTTGGCAAATGTTAAGGCCCTTTCACACCAAAAATGAACTGAATAAGCCTCAGGCTGAAGGAAATGCATATTTAAGCTTGTACAGTAGAGGGCGCCACTCAAACTAACCTTTCAGCTGCGCTGCCTTTCTGGATTAAAGAACAATAATATACAGGAGAAGGAAGTTCAACACTTTTATTTCTAAATCTTATCTAAAGTAATTTTTGCTTAGTATGGTTGAATTAGATAATTGAAGGTCAGCAGCAAAGACATTGATTAATAAAGTGAGATTAAATACACAAAGTATATTTGTGTAATTTAATAGTTAATTATAAAAGTTGAGTAAAATTCTGAGATTGCATTTTACTGTTTTTATTCATTTTGAGGAACACTGAATGTTTTCGTGGCAGTGAGATGAGTAAATGCAAGTTCACATTTAGTCTAGAACTACAATAACCATCATGTTTACACAGCGCACACACCTCCACCTCACTTTATTTCTCTCAACATGGGGACAGGAGAGCTGCCAGTCAATAAATGTGAAAAAGTAACTAGCGTTACTTATTTGAAAAAGTAACTTAGATATTTTATTGCAAATTGAAAAAGTAATGAATTACTTTACTAGTTACTTGATAAAGTAATCTGATTACGTAACTCAAGTTACTTGTAATGAGTTACCCCCAACACTGCTTAGGTGTTAGTCAGTCTAATGCTAATGAGATCACATTGAATGGTTGACACTGTATAGCAACCTATATTTTCTTACATATTTTCTTACATAACCTTTAACATTTCTGAATATGAATAAAATGAATTAAAAAAATTGCAGTATACAGCATACCTGTGACCTGGCAACAAAGCGCAAAGTCAGATCTCGTAGTTCGGTCTCATTTCTTCCTGGGATCGATTTAAAGGGTTTACACCATTTCAGATGATGCTCATCCTCAGAAACATACACTCCATTCCAGTCTGTGTTCCAACAGGCAAGATAATTACCATCAAGGAGCAGAAGGATGATCCACACAAATGGTGGAATCAGGCAAAGTATGAACTCTTTGCACTTTAAAAAAATACAATAGGAACAGCATTTTTTGCAATTTAAGGAACAGGAACAGTTACTGCCATGTTGGTGTATGGGTTTAAATGGCTGTAAAGCTAGACACATTAAAGAAAAAAAGAAAAAGAAAGGTGCAACGAAGATCAAGTTTGATGCGTCTACATTCAGCTCAGCTTTGCATGGGCATGAAAAATGTTCATCAGAAAGCCGCTCCAATGGAACTAACAAAATACTCAGTGGAATAGAAGTGAAAACAGCAGTTTTGGACAGTCCATTTTTAAATGTTTTTACAAATCCTCGTGTTAAAGACATCTTCTGAGGCTCACACAGCTGCTCTTGATTGATGATGTTTGATTGCTTCTCTCGAGATGTTTAAAGATCGACAGGTCCCCTTAAATGAAAATATCTTAATTATTTCATATCCAACAAGTAAAGAACAGACATTACATTTACATACACCTTAAATGACAGATAGCCACATACAATTATTAATAATACTTATTATTAAATACTGTATTTTAGCTAAGAAAGAAATACAATCCATCCATTCTCAGAACTGATATCTTCTGTAGGGTCGCAGATATAATCAATAAATAATATTACAATGATGAACTATAGTTACAAGACTACAGTTTTTTTTTAAATTTTTTATGATTAATTTACTTAAAAAACGTCTCGGTGACTAATGTAACCCTCGTTCCCTGAAGGAGGGAACAGGAGACGGAACGTCGACGTGACGACGTAATTGGGATCGCCTTGAGAGACCAATCTACTTCGAGTGTATTAAAACGAGCCAATGCATATTGGCATGCAATTGCATCAGCTGCTCTGCTTGCAGCGCGAGCATATAACGAGCAGCATGTGCGTCTCATATTGTTTTATGCTGAGGAGCCGAGACATGTTCGGCCAAACAGCGATGGTCAGCAACCATGGCGATAGGACGTTACGTCTCCCGTTCCCTCCTTCAGGGAACGAGGGTTACATTAATAACCGAGACGTTCCCTTTCAGTCGCTCACGTTCGACGTAACGTCGACGTGATGACGTAATTGGGATCCCTTGGAAAACGCCACGGTTGCTGCCACATCCAGCGCCCTACGCAAGACTCTCAGACCCCCAACTGGCTGGGGCGGAAGACCTGCGTAGAGGGAGTTCAACTGCTGTTCCGTTATACCCCACACAGTGGAACTCTTGGATAACACTGGGAAAGCGTGCCTTCGCAGGAGAAGGACGCTGCGGAGCCACATCCTGCCCGAAGGGAGGTACCATGTGGAAATATACATCTGGACTAGACATGAATATGCACGATATTGTTATCGCGGGCACTTCAAAAATAATAGATCAGAATTTATATTTATAGAAAGCGCATTAGCTTATTTTCCATCAACCGCTTAAACAAACACTGCGTATATGCTGCGCGAAACACGTGCACACTCTGATGTAAACAATCCCCACATGTAGAAGCACTGTGTGCATGCGGCGCAGTGCGCACTCTAGTCTAATGTAATGAATCCTCACATGGAGAAGAAGCATGGCGGAAGGAGGAACGCTGCCGACAATTTATCCCCCTTCTAAAAGCAGGGCTGCCAACTCTACGCATTCAGCGTGAGACTCACGCAATTGACACTTTTCACACGCTCTCGCGCCACACATCCATTTTCTCAAAAATCACGGAGCAAAGAGGACACTGACACAGACAGACTAGACAGAGCAGTTACTTTTGATATGAAAAAAATTCTCAGCTCTCAGGTTCTGTCCATTTTATTGCGAAATTCAGTCAATAAATACCGTTTTGGTGCTTGTAAATGTGACGTGACCAATCGCTGTAACGCTTCAGTTCAAGTAAACTTACTTTTTATTTAAAGATACAGTACAACTTACCGAAAGGTAGGCTATTTATGCCTCATACATAATATCGATCAATCAGTGTTTTTCAACCACGGAAAGAGGTCAATAAAACTGCAGGTGAACAATTATGTCACAGAATGTTACATTCACCTCAGGAAAGCCATTTAATGACCAACACGTTAGTTGACTAGAAAAAATAGCTATAGAGAGGAGTATTTTGGTAAATATGTGCACTATATTACATTTGTATTATATTTTTACTTGTGTCATAATTGTTATTATAATGAAAACCAAATTAAATTTAATTTGTTAATTTTTAACCTTTAATAATACCAGCTGATAGGACTCTCTGTATGTTTACAGCATTATGTGAGAGATATTTTTTCTTGAGAAAAATTTACATGAAGGCTATCTACTGTTGCCTACATAATATTTATCCAAAGAGTCAATATTGAATCAAGATTGAAATCAAATCCCAAGAATTGAATTGAAATAGTGAATAGTGTCAAATTCTGTTTAGTTACCAAATGTTTTGACAATCACAATTACACCTATTGTGATGCAAGTTGTTTTTTTTCTACAAAAACGGAGAAACTCCTGCGGAGGAACTCACAGGGTTCGCCAAGTGGGGAACTCGACTGGAGCAAAAAGCGCACGTATCCGTTCCAAGGAAGGGAGTGGCGCAGCAAGCCGACACTAGAGCGGGAACTTCGGTGTTAACGGCTAGTTGAAGTGAGCACACAGGAAGAAACCGGCTCAACACGTAGGCTATAAAACCTAGCGAATGTGTTAGGTGTTGCCCAGCCCGCAGCTCTACAGATGTCTGTCAGCGAGGCGCTGTGTGCCAGCGCCCAGGAAGAAGCGGCACCCCTAGTGGAGTGGGCTCTCAACCTGGGCGGGCAGGGCATGCCTTGGGCTTCATAAGCCAAGGCGATGGCATCCACTATCCAGTGGGCCATCCTCTGCTTGGAGACAGCCTTACCCTTCTGCTGGCCTCCGTAACAGACGAAGAGCTGATCTGAGGACCTGAGGCTTTGCGTTCTGTCCACGTACAGATGCAGAGCGCGAACGGGACAGAGAAAAGCCAGGGCTGGGTCTGCCTCCTCCGAAGGCAGCGCTTGCAGGTTCACCACCTGGTCCCAGAAGGGAGTGGTAGGAACCTTGGGCACGTATCCGGACCGGGGTCTCAGGATCACGTGAGAGTTACCCGGGCCGAATTCTAGGCACGATTCGTCGACCGAAAATGCATACAGATCCCCTACCCTCTTGATAGAGGCCATTGCAACCAGGAGTACTGTCTTACAGGACAGGATTTTTAACTCAGCTGATTGTAGAGGCTCAAAGGGTGGTCTCTGAAGTGCCGAAAGGACCAGAGACAAATCCCAAGAGGGTATAGAGAGTGGGCGAGGAGGATTCAGTCTCCTCGCTCCCCTCAGGAACCTGACGATCAGGTCGTGCTTTCCAGAAGACTTACCTTCAACTGCATTGTGATGTGCGGCAATTGCAGCAACATACACTTTAAGGGTGGAGGGAGACAGCCTTCGCTCCAGCCCTTCTTGCAGGAAGGAAAGCACGGCTCTGATTGAGCAAGATCGGGGGTTCTCCTCGTGAGAAGAACACCAGTCAACGAACAGGTTCCACTTCAACGCATTGAGGTGCCTCGTAGAGGGGGCTCTAGTGGAAGTGATGGTGTCAACTACCGCTTGGGGTACCTAGAACCTCCGCGTCCCGTCCAGGGACCAGACATGGAGTTTCCAGAGGTCTGGACGCGGGTGCCATAGGGTGCCCCGTCTTTGAGAGAGCAGGTCCTCTCTCAGAGGAATGGGCCAGGGAGGGGCCATCGCGAGGAGCACTAGTTTCGGGAACCAGGTCCGGTTGGGCCAATACGGCGCAACTAGCAAGACCTGCTCCTCGTCCGTGCAAGAAGGCTCACTGGGTGAAACGCATATTTGCGTAGGCCCCGGGGGCAGCTGTGTGCCAGAGCATCCGAGCCGAGGGTCCCCTGGTAAAACAACTGGCAGTGAGACGTGTCCGGGGCGGCAATAGATCTACCTGTGCAGTCCCGAAGCGCCTGAATCAGCTGGACCACCTGGGGATGGAGTCGCCATTCTCCCGGTAGCACCTGCTGCCGTGAGAGCTCGTCGGCACCTCGAGGGAGTAAAGACATGGTTTTGGAGCAATGGTGTCAAGACAGAGGGACCCTGTAAACCTAAGCCTTTCCTGATCTGACTCCAGATCTTAAGCGAGAGGGATACAATCGGGCATGTGCCCGCAGATGTTGAAGGCAAAGGGAGTTGGGAGCAGAGGGCTGACCGCAATGGAAGGCGTGAGCTCGCCCGCTTCAAATGTACCCAGACAGGAAGTGAGGCAAAAGGAAGTGAGTCGCTCATCCAGAATAAAAGTTTTTGCAGGTTAGTTGCCCAATAATATCGTCTAAAGTTAGGGAGTGCCAGACCCCCCTCAGACTTAGGGGACTGTAGTATCGCCTTGCGGATCCTAGCGGGTTTGCCGCCCCACACAAATGTAGATATCGCACTGTCCAGCTTGTCGAAAAAAGATTTAGAAATGAGTACCAGGATGTGCTGGAACAGATAAAAGAATTTGGGGAGGACAACCATCTTAACCAAATTGCCCGGCCTATGAGGGAGAGTGGTAGGACCGACCAGCGGTCAAAGTCACTTACAGTTATTGCAACCAGGGGTAGCCAGAGAGTTTAGCGCTAGGAGCTCACTTTTCTGGTAGTTGAGCTTATAGCCGGAGTACGCACCGAACCGTTCCAGAATGTTTAAAATCACAGGAAGTGAGGCGACAGGGTTAGAGATGTACAGAAGCAGGTCGTCCGCATACAGTGAAGCTTTATGAGTTATGCCAAATCATGTGATGCCCTCGAAACCCTCCTCCGCGCGAAGCCAAATGGCCAGAGGTTTTATCGCTATGGCGAACAGGAGTGGGGACAGAGGGTAGCCCTGTCTGGTGCCTCTCTGAAGTGAGAAAGGGGGGTGACAGCATGTCATTAGTTTGAACCGAGGCCATCGGGGATGCGTATAGCAGTCTGACCCCAGAATAAAATTGTCACCCAGGCCAAACCTGTCCATTGCCTCATACAGGTACCCCCATTCGACCCGGTCGAAGGCCTTTTCGGCGTCGAGGGACACAACGATTTCTGGGGTATCCTTTCTTGACGAGTGAATGATGTCGAGTAGGCGTCTAGTGTTATGGAAAGACTGTCGGCCAGGCATGAACCCTGTCTGATCTAGCGAGATAATCAAGGGCATTAATCGTTGAAGACAGAGTACGAGGATCTTTGAGAGAATTTTGAGGTCCACATTGAGAAGCGAGATTGGTCTGTAGCTGCCGCAGAGCAGGGGATCTTTCCCCTTCTTAGGAATTAAGGAAATGGTGGCTTTCGATAGGGTATTCGGCAGACGACGCTGACGAAAAGCCTCGTTGTACATATCTCTTAGAACTGGTGCGAGGAGAGCGCAAAAGGTTTTATAATACTCCACAGTGAAGCCATCCTGCCCCGGGGATCAGAGTCCTGCAACGGGTCGGGTACCCGCGGGTATCCGCGGGTACCCGCATAAAAGTGGCTGAAACGGGTGGATTGTGACATTCCTAAAATTCACGGGCGGGGACGCGGGCGGATAATGAAGTCCTTGCGGGCGGGTAGCGGATGAAAAATATGTGCAATATTTGTATGTCTAAATTACCAGCATTACACATACGCAAATATGTGTTTTAGTCAGGCCATCCTTAAAAATAATCTTGTTTGCCGCAACCCGACCGACCCTGTCAATTTAGGACCGACCCAATTAATTTTTTTTCTCCCCTTTTAGTCCGACCAAGTTGCGACATTAAATGTCTCTGTACTGTAGGCTAATAGGCCTATGTGTTGTAGCCCAGTCATATTTATGTTTAAATAAAATAATATAATTTGTTTTATATATTTCATGTTGATTATATGAAAAGTGAAAAGCATGAATAAGATAAGATGATCCCGAATATCGTGAGACAAATGGAGTGGGCAGACATGATTTTGACCACTTCATTAAGTTTGTTCAGCCTTTCTTTAAAGTGAATTTCGTTTCGTATTAATTGTATCTTAATTTTAATCAATGTTTCATCTACCAAATTCCGGGATTTAATAAATAAGTAAATATAGCAGGCAGGCAATATAATCAGGACACGGCCGGAGGCGCCCGCGCGTGAACTGATGAACTTAAATTAACCGAAACTCAACGTATAAGCTACTTGCCTCACAGACCTGAGAAATAGAAAGCATGAAATGTGTACTTTTAAACAAAACAATTCAAAACGAAAGAAAACAGACTGTTCTCTGCTTATAATCCGTATGAAATGTGCATTTCTCTCTGGCGCGTTCACTACTGCGAAGATCGCGAGTCAGCATCGTCATCTTTGACACAGAAAACACTTGCTTATTAATAAACAATTGAAATATCTCATTGATATATTTGACATAGGCCTATTAATAATCATTACTTTTCCAAGTTCTTTGTGACAGCTTTTAGGTGCGTTATTGGCAGCGCACCCTTATGTTACATGAACGCGTCACCTGTGTGGTTTATCGCGGGCACGGGTCGGGTAACGGGCCAAATATTAACGGGTCTGGGCGGGTGCGGATTTAATTTTGATATTATCACGGGTGACGGGTCGGATCTGATGCTGAACTTTGCGGGTACGGGCGGGGGCGGGTCTCCAAAAATGGACCCGTGCAGGACTCTGCCGGGGATTTACCGCTCTGTAGGGAGTTAATGGCTTCCTGAACCTCAGCAGTGGTTATCAGGCCACCCAATTCGTTAGCTGATACGGCGTCTACTTGGGGGAAAGTCATATCATTAAGCATACCGTCCGCAATGGGAAGGCAGTCAGAGGAATACAGGTCAGCATAAAATTCGGCAAACATTTTATTAATGGTGGTAGGATCAGTGTGGATCTCGCCTGAGTTGGCTCTAATGGCAGGAATAAGCCGTGAGGTTGCCTCGGCTCTGGCCTGATGAGCCAGAAGTTTCCCAGCTTTATCTCCCGACTCAAAAAAACGCTGTCTGGATTTGAGCAGACGAAGCTTGGCTTTATTCGTGGATAAGAGATCGAAGTCTGTCTGGAGTCTAAGACGTTCTCTGTACAGGGTAGGGTCCGGGTCGGCCGCATATTTGTCATCAATGTCCTTCATTTTCTGTAGTAAGTCTACCGATAAGTAGTAAGGACACCTCGACTCTTTTTAAATTAGATACGAAAGAGATAAGCAGTCCTCTAATATATGCTTTCGAAGCCTTCCATAATACACCTCTGTTTGTATCCGGCAAATCATTCAGCTCGAAAAAAAGAGCGATTTGGGAGTGTAGAAACTGCTTATAGAATTCCTCCACCAGTAGAGAGGAGTTAAACCTCCACTGCCTGAAGGGGTTAGAGTAAGCGCGGAAGTATAGGTCAAGGGAAGTTGGTGCGTGATCCGATATTACGATAATGTGGTAGTCACTGGATTTAATCATAGAAAGCAGTCTATCGTCTAGGAGGAAGAAATCTATGCGCGTGTAGGTATGATGCACGTGAGAAAAAAAAGAGAATGTCTTTTTGGGTCTGTGAGGCCAAGTAGTTTGACGAAGTCATGCAGAGTTTTGGCTGATTTGCTTAAAGAGTACGGTTTGTTCGACGATCTGTCCAGTATGGGATCTTGGACCAGATTAAAATCCCCGCCCACAATAATATGATGATTTTCGATGTTTGGTAGCGATGTGAAAAATGTGGATATGAATGCGCAGTCATCCCAGTTAGGGCCGTAAATGCTGGCCAAAATGACGGGTGTGTTTTGCAATTTGCCAGCGACAACAACAAAACGACCGTTGAGGTCTGACACCACTTTTCCTGGTTTGAACATGACGTTTTTACGAATCACAATGGCGGTGCCCCTGGCCCTACCGTTAAATCTGGAGTGAAAAACATGGTCAACCCAGCCCCTCTTTAGCTGTGTAACCTTCCTGTTGCGCAAATGGGTCTGCTGAATAAAGAACACATCACCTTTAAGCTGTTGCAAGTGGGCCATAATCTTATCGCTCTTAGTGGGGCCACCCACCCCCCTCACATTCCATGAGATAAATCTAATAATGTTATTCGTGCTCGATATACCTTATTGACATTCCTTGAGTAGGCGAAGCGAGGGTCGGGACCGGGGGGTGGGAGAGGGGGAGCTGGGAGATTTGAGAAGTGAGGGGGGGCAGGTAAAAAAAAAGAAAAAAAAAAGGAAAAACAGACAGCACCACCACGCACACACATACACATTACACACACAGAAACCTCTGGCCTGAAAAACCCCTGACAACAAACAATATTCTAAGTGTCCATTGCACAGCGGTATGTGTGTCTCTTACACTTCTGCATGACTTCCTATTGTCCCCAACTCCAAGAAACAGCCAAATAGTCCAATGTCAGAACAGTACCAGAACAAACAGGCCAACTTTTTGGCTGCATAGCGGATACAAGATGCAGTGTTAGAAGTCCCAGCCTCGTCGCTGAGAAGAGGATGTGTGATAACAAAAAGGGTGCCTGCATTGTCACAATAGCTTTGATCAAGTGGGACACAACTCAAATGTTAATCAAACAGCATCTTTCTCCAGTGTCCATCAACAAGGTTTAACAAAAATGCTAACATCAACCATAAATTCAAACACTAACATTGAGAGTGAAAAAAGTAATAGGCCGCGAAGGGATGTAGCGTGTGCATACACACACGCGCGCGCACACACACACGCCCACACACACACACGCACGCACACACACACACTTAGAAACACAAGTATAACTGAAGTGCAGTGGCTATATGATAACTAAAAGGGTGCCTGCGTTGTCACGATGGCTTTGACCAAGGGGGGCACAGTTCAATGGTGATCAGCCAACCTGCGCGCATGCACGTGTTTCGTTGTCACGGCTACATAAACAAATATCCGCACACAGGAAGACAGATGTTATGGTAATATTTTACATGTATTTTAATCACAAAAACGAACGTTTGCATCAAGTGAAAGCATCAGGCACATTGGCTACCTACATAATAAGCTGTTTTAAATTTAAAATGTTCAATGCCTTATCGCGCTGATGTGTCCGAACCCGACCCGCACCCGAACATAATTTCTAAATATCTGTCCGAACCCGACCCGGCCTGTCGGGTACCGGCGGGTCCCGTCGGGCTTGGGTCGGGTATCCATCCTCTAGTGTAGAGTTACCACGTTAACTTTAACACCTGCGTATTACAGTTTGTAATAACACAATAACCATAACGCGTTGTTTATTATAAACGTGGGATTATGAATTATATTGATGCCATAATGTACCCTGAGTGTAAACCTTAGCCACATTCATCGTGAAGTGTGCAAGCGATTTGCAAAGATTAATATAAAGGTTAATAAAACCTATACACTCACTTCTTCTGGAGGTGCAGCAGGAACACGAATAGTTGGTACCGATCCTTTTTTCAGGAGCAGCTTCTTAGCAAAACCAGCTTTATAACGTTACTGACCCTCCTTTATAAAGCAGTCTGGTGAGAAATGATTCGCGCAAACATGAAAGCATTGACGTTGAATATTCCCTTCGAAAACAAATTCACCTGTGCTGACGAGAACAGCCTCTTACTGGAGAAAAACATGAGATGCAAAACTGCCAGAAATGAAAGGAAATCCTGAAAGGAAACGACTCTTAAGCAAACTTCAAGTTCTCCTCTGTGGTCTTTACGTGTGTGAGAGAGATAGAGTAAGAGAGAGAGAGAGAGAGAGAGAGAGAGAGAGTGAGAGAGAGAGAGAGAGAGAGATAGAGTTAGAGAGAGAGAGAGAGAGAGAGAGAGAGACTTTTTTTACTTTTAACATCTCTTTAATTATAACTATAAACACAAAAAAGACATAGCCTACACCTTTAACACATTACTTCATAAATACATAATCCTAATAAAATATATAAAAAATAAAAAATAAAAAAATCAGCTTCTTTTAAAACAATACATTACGTCCTTCCGCTTCATTGGGTTGACATAAAATATTCCCAACACCCCATAAATAGAAAGATTCAGTATAATTCAACAATTCATAATACTTATACTTCATAACAGCCTACTTTTTACCAGAGCTCTGAACATCAGTATCACTATTAAACTGCATTTTTCACTTTCTTGTCAGCCATATACACATTTTTGCCTTACCAAATAAAACATTATAATCAAAACAATTTTGCTTTGTTTGTGGTGCTATATTTTGGTCCAACAATAAACAAAAACATTTGTAAAAATAAAACCAAAATTATGGCTCAAGTCTTTTAACACACCAAGAAATCCTAATAGACCAACACTCTCCCTCTTTATGATACTTGAGGTAAAATCCAATTCCCTTTTGATAATCTATTACAAATTTTATCTTTAACACTGTTACGGCCGTTAGGCCGTGTGTGTGTGTGTGTATGCCAGGTGTACTGCTGCCAAAAATGACAAATTGGGCTCAGGTCAGGAAGCAGACGGACTGGCTTAACCGACTGTCTGCTAGCGGCCTCGCGTCACCAAGGTCAGATAAATCCCATCACATAGAGCCTCTTTCACATAGATCATATAGAGACTGTGTCTGTTCCCCGAATTTGGAAATCCCAAAAATGTCCAAGCCCATCTAAGGTTAAAAATGTAATTGATGTTCAACAAATAAAAAACAGATATAATACAGATGAGCAAATGCTAAAGCTTGGGTTGCTGAATATTCGATCGCTTACTCCAAAAGCACTCATTGTTAATGATATGATTACAGATTATAACCTAGGTGTGCTGTGTTTGACAGAAACCTGGCTAAAACCAAACGATTACATTACTTTAAATGAGTCCACCCCACAAGATTACTGTTATAAACATGAACCTCCTCTGAAAGGCAAAGGGGGAGGTGTTGCTGTAATTTATAGTAATATTTTCAAAACCACTAAGAAATCTAGTTTTAAATATACTTATTTTGAAGTGTTGGTGCTTAATGTAAAAATATATAGTGTAAACGATAAATCACGTTTGAGATTTGTGCTGGCTACTGTATACAGGCCACCAGGGCACCATAAAGATTTTATTAAAGAATTTGCGGACTTTCTATCAGAATTAATATTGACTGCAGATAAAGTACTATTTGTTGGGGATTTTAATATTCACATAGATAATGAAAAAGATGCATTGGGATTGGCATTTAAAGACATTGTAAACACTATTGGAGTTAGACAACACGTGTCAGGACCTACTCATTTTCGTAATCATACTCTAGATCTAATATTATCACATGGAATAGATGTTGATGCCGTTGAAATTCTGCAGCAGAGCGATGACATCTCTGATCATTATCTAGTCTCGTGTAAACTTCATTTAGCCAAGGCTTCAAAGCCGACTCAGTGTTTCAAATATGTTAGACCTATCACTTCTCTGCCACTAAATATTGCTTTATTAATAATCTTCCTAATCAGTTACATCATCTCAGCATCCCAGATAGCTTAGAAGAACTCGATATTGCAACAGAAACTTTTAACTCTCTCTTTTCCAGCACTTTAGACACAGTTGCTCCGTTGCACTTAAAGAAGATTAAAGAAATTAGTCCAACGCCGTGGTACAACGAGCGCACTCAGGCCCTTAAGAGAGCAGCCAGAAAAATGGAGCGCAACTGGAAGAAAACAAAACTAGAGGTATTTCGCATTTCATGAAAGGAGAGCTCGATTACTTACAGAGAGGCTTTAAAAGCTGCTAGATCTGCTTATTTTTCAACCCTATTAGAAGAAAATAAACATAATCCTAGGTATTTATTTGAAACAGTGGCTAAACTTACGAAAAATAAAGCTTCAAGCCCAGAAATTTCCAAGCAGCACAGCAGTAATGACTTTATGAACTTCTTCACTTATAAGATTGATAATATCAGGGAGAAAATTATAACTATGCAACCGTCTACTACAGTATCGCATCAGTGAGTGCATTGTAGTGTCCCTAAGGAAAAATTTGATTCATTCGTTGCTATAGGAGAGGAAGAATTGACTAAACTCGTTAAATCATCTAAATCGACAACATGTTAGACCCTATACAGACTAAGCTACTGAAAGAGATGCTTCCAGAGGTCATAGATCCTCTTCTTACTATCATTAATTCATCTTTGTCTCTAGGATACGTACCAAAAAACTTTAAGCTGGTTATGATTAAACCGCTTGTTAAAAAAACGCAACTTGATCCTACAGAATTAGTCAATTACAGGCCGATCTCGAATCTACCCTTTCTGTCAAAGACACTACAAAAGGCAGTATCCTCACAACTGTGTTCCTTTTTAGAAAGAAATGATATCTGCGAGGATTTTCAGTCAGGATTTAGACCGTACCATAGTACTGAGACTGCTCTCATTAGAGTCATAAATGATTTTCTCTTATCATCCGATCATGGTTGTATCTCTCTATTAGTGTTACTCGATCTTAGTGCTGCATTTGACACTATTGACCACAATATTCTTTTAGACTCGAACATTATGTTGGCATTAGTGGAATTGCATTAGCATGGTTTAAATCATACTTATCTGACCGTTATCAGTTTGTAGCAGTAAATGAAGAGATGTCTTATCGTTCAAAAGTTCAGTATGGCGTACCACAAGGCTTAGTACTAGGACCGCTGCTGTTTACTCTGTACATGCTACCATTAGGAGATATCATTAGGAAACATGGAATTAGCTTCCACTGTTATGCTGATGATACTCAGCTGTCAACGAAACTTACCAATTCACGAAACTTACCAATTCACAAAATTAACGGAATGCATAGCTGATATAAAAAATTGGATGACTAGTAATTTCCTACTTCTAAATTCTGAAAAAACAGAGATTCTAATTATTGGACAAAAAACCTCTGCACGTAATAACCTAGAATACTGTCTAACACTTGATGGCTGCTCTGTTAAGTCTTCGTCGTCGGTTAGGAACCTGGGTGTGCTCTTTGATACCAATCTTTCATTTGAAAGTCACGTGTAGTATCTGTAAAACCGCATTTTTCCATCTTAAAAATATATCTAAATTACGCCATATGCTCTCATTGACAAATGCGGAACAATTAGTTCATGCGGTCATGATCTCAAGGCTAGATTATTGTAATGCTCTTATGGGTGGTTACCCTGCACGCTTAATAAACAAACTACAGCTGGTCAAAAACGCAGCAGCTCGAGTTTTTACCAGAACCAGGAAGTATGACCATATTAGCCCGGTTCTGTCAACACTGCACTGGCTCCCTATTAAACATCGTATAAATTTTAAAATATTGCTGATTACCTACAAAGCACTAAATGGTTTAGCTCCGCAGTACTTGAGCGAGCTCTTAACGCATTATAGTCCTTCACGTCTATTGCGATCTCAAAATTCCGGCCAGTTGATAATACCTAGAATATCAAAATCGACTGCTGGCGGTAAATCCTTTTCCTATTTAGCACCAAAATATTGGAACAGTCTTCCTACCATTGTCCGGGAAGCAGACACACTCTGTCAGTTCAAAGCTAGATTAAAGACACATCTCTTTGACCTAGCATTCACATAATACATTATAAACTTCTATAATTTAATGTTAGGCTGCATAGATTAGGCCAGTCGGAACCGGGAACACTTCCCATAAATCCTGATTACATCCCCATACATACTCGTTACATCATAAGAAGAATGGCATCTACGCTAATAGAGTGTCTTTAGTGTCTTTGTTTATCCCGAGGTTTTCCCGCAGCCTGCCGGATCCAGGCCGTATCCAGATCTGATGAAGGACCTTCGCCTGGACCCGATGACAACGCAGTGCTGAAGTGCCAACTAGTCTCTCCCTATGGAGGATCCCTTTACCACTCTACAGATAAAGCGTTGTCGGGAAAATTCGTTTCGCGTACCTACCCCGAAGTGACAAAATAAAATATAATTCTGTATCAAAATTTATAAGGAAAGACCAGTACTTTGTTTAGGCTTGGTTTGTAGGGAATTACAAACCTGCGCACATATATTCAAACGCACATAACTATAGAACCAATTCTTAATGCGCATGTGAATGCCATCAGCATTTCTCACAGGTTTAAAGTCTGTGTAGAGAGAATGGTGTCGTCTTAGCGGCCCCTAATTTTAACAAATGATCGCTGCGACGGAAGCGAATCAATCAAAACTAACTTTAACTGGAAAATAACTTTAATAAAGAACCGCTATAAAGCCAAAACAATCTCTGTTACCTTAAATTATACGATTATCTCTGTAAAGCTGCTTTGAAACAATCTACATTGTTAAAAGCGCTATAAATGAAGATGACTTGTCTGTCCTCTGCAGGTCCTGTGTGCACACCTGTCTCCAGTTGGCAATCAGTTAGTGTGCACACCTGTTGGTAATCAGCAGAAGAGCGGGAGGTGGTAAAAAGGGAAGAGAACAGGCAGACTGATGTTGAAGTGTGTGGAGAGCAGATGTCTATATACATACAGCTTACCAGAGCTGGGTGATACTGCAGTGGCGTTCGTGGAGTTCCTACAGTAGTGTGTATGAAGTCCGACCCTCGTTCTGGGGTTTACTCTCTCGGTGGAGAGAGGGTGGTAAATACTAATGTGTTTGTTTCCCTTTTGTAGTTTTTTTATTTTATTTTTTTACTTATCATCTTGTATCTGTTGTACCTTTTGGTTAATTAATATTGTAAATAGACGCCATACTTGCTGATAAACCGGTCTCCTTTGTTCCTTCAACCTGAAATGGTTTTATTATTGTCACAACCTCCTTCTCCACTGGAGGTTCGTAACAACACCTTCCCAGTTTTTTCTTTGATGTACTTCTGAACATACAAAGATGCCTAAACTTAAATTCATCTTTTCCCACTTTACATTTCCAGGGATAACCGGTTTTGCATTGACATGACAGCATTTTTCTTTATCATTGCTCCAAAATGCTTCCGTTTTAGTCCAGTTCAGTTTTGCAGATGACGCTCTCTCATATAAAGAGATACTGTAATTACCAAAATCAGTATCTCTTTGATCTTTCACAATTACAGTTATATCGTCTGCATATGCTGTTTACTTAAACGCATTGCAATTGCCTTCAACCTTTAGACCAGACAGTTCTTTTCTTATGTTAACATTCATATGAGTGGTTCCCCTGCTAAAGCGTATAACTGACCGGACAGTGGGCATCCTTGTCTTATTCCTTTAAGCAACCTTATTGGTTTACTTAACCCAACACCTATTTTTAGAATACAAGAGGCATTCATATATAAGAGTTTGATCCAAGACATACAACCATCCTCAAACCCAAACACTCATTGTTTCATACAGAAAACCATGATCCACTCTATCGAATGCTTTTCCTGATCCAGGAACAGAAAGCCAACATTCACTTCATATAGTTTAGAGTAATCTAACATGTCTCTGATCATAAAAATGTCATCATATATGGTTCTTTCTGGAATGCAGTAGGATTGATCTTAAACTATTACATCTCTTATACAGTTTTCAGCCTATTTGCCAACATTTTAGCTATTAGCTTATAATTGACAAAGGCCTCCAGTTTTTGAGATCTCTCAAGTCACCCTTTTTTGGTTATAGTGTTAATACTGCCCGTTGGCAACTTGTGGGAAGGCGTTTTTCTTTAAAACACTCTTGGATCACCTCATTAAAGTCTTTTCCAATGTACTTCCACACAGCTTAAAAAAATTCCACTGACAGTCCATCAACTCCTGGTGCTCTCCCAGGCTTCATCTGTTTAACAGCATCAGTTAACTCCTCAAATGATACAGAACTGTCCAGATACTCACGCTGTGTTTTAGTGAGAGAAGGAAACCGCTGCAGTATCTGTGACGCATTAAGTGTCCGTTTCTTCTTTTCTATACAAGTTTGAATAAAAGTCCAGCGCAATCTTATGTTCAAACTTTTTTATTAAACCAAATAATATTACAACACAATGGATCACAAACTATTGACACTTTTTTTTTTTTTTTTTTACATTAAAACTAAACCAAAGAAAATACCCACCAACTAAAAAAAACAAAAAAATAATAATAATAATAAAAAAAATAAAAATAAAAAAAAACCAACAAAAAAAAACCCGAGAATAGAAAAAATTGTAATGATACAAGTAGATAATATACAATACATACATACATGCGTATATACACATACATAACACATACATGCGTACATACACATCTAATCACGTATTAACCAGGAGGTAGAGTTTTAAGAGAATTAAAGTAAGCTATAAAGGGATACCATTTACTGAAGAAATTGCTTTTCCGAGAACTTCTTACTTTTTCCAGTTTCAGAAAAAACATGGTATCCACTAACCATTGGGAGGTTGTTGGAGGCTTATTAGATTTCCAGTGGAGCAAAATACGGCGTCTAGCTAACAAGGAGGTAAAAGATATAACATCCAGTTGTTTGGAATTAAACTGAGACCAGATTTTTGGTACACCAAAGATTGCTATGGTGGGGCAAACATCAATTCTAATTTTTAACACTTTAGACATAATTGTAAAGTACCTGACCCAAAAATTTTGCAACATAGGACAAGTAAAAAACATGTGACTCAAATTGCAGAAAGGTGCATGACATCTGTCACATCTGTCTTCAACATTAGGAAAGATTTCAGATAGCCTGGCCTTGGAAAAATGAATTCTGTATAATACTTTAAATTGTATGAGGCCAAGACGTGCACAAATTGTACTAGAACGTATTCTGTCCAGTGCGCCTGCCCACCAGTCCTCCTCAAAACGTTCCCCCAACTCCCCCTCCCACGCTCTTTTAATTCTGTCGATAGAACAATCACTTAGACCTAAAAGACAACCATAAATTCTTGAAATTTGTGACTTGTGATACGGATTGAGTTGCAGAAACTCTTCCCAAACCAGCAATGGGGGCAGAGATGGGAACCTAGAAAATAAGGTAGCAGAACAGTGTCTAATCTGCAAAAAACGATACAAGTGGGACTCTGACAACTCCAAATCAGAAGATATCTGTACATAACTACAAAATGTACCATCTCTGTACAGATCTCGAAAACATCTCAAGCCTTTAGCATGCCACTGCTTAAAGACAGGATCAGAAAGAGATGGGGGAAATATGTGATTTTCCAATAGTGGCATCAATGTTGAGGCAGAACTGAATTTAAAATGTCGCCTAAATTGGCACCAAATACGAAGTGTAGATACAACAACTGGGTTTTTTGTCAATGAAGCTGAAGAGACATTACATGATAAGGGTGAAGTGAGCAAAGCCAACAGAGAGGTGGATACACATGAATTTGCTTCCAATCTGCACCATATTGTAGTGGACGAACTAAGCCAAAATGTTATCTTGTGAATATTTACTGACCAATAATAAAACATAAAATTAGGTAAAGAGAGCCCACCATTCAGTTGACATCTTTGAAGCAATGATTTCCGAATTCTGGGCACTTTGCCACCCCACAAAAAGTCAGTCACAATCTGGTCAATAGATTTAAAAAACTTTTTAGGGAGAAACAAAGGAATGCACTGAAAAGCAAAAAGAAACTTGGGCAACACATTCATTTTCACTGCATTAATCCGACCTATCAATGATAGAGGCAGATTGCTCCACCGCTGAAAATCAGACTTGGTCTGTTCTAACAGAGGGGTGAAATTACCAGATACAAGAGAGGACATAGAATGAGTGATATTGATGCCAAGGTATCTAAATCCTGTTCTGCTTAGTTTAAATGGAACATCTGACTGCAAAAGACCCATAGCCAAAGCATTAATTGGGAAACACTCACTTTTGTGGAGATTTATTTTGTATCCAGAGAAAGAGCCAAATTTTTGCAACGTGGATAAAATCACTGGGAAATTTGGAATTGGATTAGAAACATATAATAATAGATCATCAGCATATAGTGATAGTTTAATTTCAATGCCTGACCTCACCACTCCCTGCAATAACGGGGAGGACCTCAAAGCAATTGACAGCGGTTCAATGGCCAGGGCAAAAAGCAAAGGGGAAAGTGGGCACCCTTGTCGTGTTCCACGTCCAAGCCTAAAATAGGTGGATCTATTGTCATTGGTGTGCACACTCGCCCGAGGTGAAGCATATAAAAGACGTATCCACTTTATAAATTTATCTCCAAACCCAAATTTTTGAAGAACAGTGAAAAGATACTCCCACTCTACACGGTCAAATGCTTTTTCAGCATCGAGAGAAATAACAACCTCAGGTGTCTTGGCAGAATGTTTAAGATTAATTATATTTAAAAGAGTACGGACGTTAAAAAATAACTGTCTCCCCCTGATGAACCCTGTTTGCTCCTCAGATATAATCTTTGGAAGTATGTTTTCAATGCGAGATGCCAACACTTTGGCCAAAATCTTGGCATCCACATTCTGTAAGGAAAGGGGCCTGTAAGAACCACATAGTTTAGGATCCTTATCCTTTTTAAGCAACAGAATTATGGAGGCTTGTGTAAGTGTTTCTGGTAGGAAGCCACGCTCTAAAGATTCCGTATACACTGACAAAAGTAATGGGGACAATTTGTTCTGAAATTTTTTAAAAAACTCGACAGGAAAACCATCGGGCCCAGGAGCTTTATTACCTTGCATCCTTTTAATTGCCTGATTAATTTCGTTTGTGTTGATAGGTGCTTCGACATCCCCAGCAACAGCTGAATCAATCATGGTAAAATTTAAGTTCTGTAAAAAGGCAGTCATATCATGGGCATCAGACGGAGATTCAGAAGTATATAACAATGAATAAAAAGACTTGAAGGTGTTATTAATACCTTCAGGATCAGATATCAAATTACCAGATAGGTCCTGGATCTGTGGAATCAAACGGCTAGCTGCTTGACGTCTTAACTTATGAGCTAAGAGGCGACCAGCTTTATCACCATGCTCATAATAAGTACTACGAGAATGCAAAAGAAGCCGCTCAGCATCTTCAGTCAGAACGAAATCAAGTTCAGCTTGTAAATCGAGACGTTGTTTAAATTTATCTTGTGAAGGGGAATTGGCAAGCAGCTGATCAATTTGAAAAATACTTGAAGTGAGTTCACGTATTCTTGTGTTGTGAACTCTCCTTGAGTGTGCGGAGTAAGAAATAATCTGTCCCCGAAGGTAAGCTTTAAGTGTTTCCCACAGCAATGAATAAGTAACCACCCCATCTTGATTTGTAGCCAAAAAATTGTCAATGGAAGTTGAAATAAAATCAATGAATTTTTCATCAGACAAAAGAAGAGTATTCAACCTCCATAATGAAGAATATCTAGGCTGCACAGAAAACTGTATATCAACACTAAGAGGGGCATGGTCAGAGATAACAATAGCATGGTAAGAAACAGATTTTACTTTAGATATCAGAGAGCTATCTATAAAAAAATAATCAATACGAGAATATGACTGATGGGCTTGCGAGAAGAAAGAAAATTCCTTATCTTGAGGATTATAAAATCTCCAAGGGTCAACACAACCATTTTTGAACATAAATTCCACTATTGATTTAGACATAGATGATTGAGTCATTGTTCTGGAACTAGAGCGGTCCAAAGCAGGATCAATTACACAATTAAGATCACCGGCAAAAATAAGAAGATGACTATTTAATGAGGGGAGGATCTCAAATAACTTGTTTATGAAACCTGGATCATCAAAATTTGGGGCATATACATTGACAAGAATCACAGGATTTTGTAGTATGGTGCCAACAACAATCAAATATCTTCCATTTTTATCAGCTATTACCTTAGTAGAAGAAAACTGAACCCTTTTGTTAATCAATATTGCGACCCCTCTGGCTTTTGAATTGAAATCAGAGTGAAAAACTTCCCCTATCCAAGTACACTTAAGCTTCAAATGATCTTGGTTTCTCAAATGTGTCTCCTGTAAGAAAGCAATGTCCGTATTTAACCTTTTCAAATGTGCATATATCTTTGACTTTTTGGTGGGGCTTCCCATGCCATTAATGTTCCAAGTTACAAATCTTATTGCAGAACTGACTAGATGTGGCAAATAACCATGAGAATTAGCCATCTACTTTACTAAACTAAAACAGTTCCCTTGAGGGGAAAAAACTCCTGTAAGACAAAACGAGAGAAAAAATAAATAAATAAAATAAATAAAATAAATAAAATAAATAAAATAAATAAAATAAATAAAATAAATAAAATAAATAAAATAAAGGGGAAATTCAACCCTCAGAACATTCCCACCCACGCACGCACATACATTATCCGCATCCCCAAATGACGCGGACCCATGTGCAGACTCCAACTGGAGCCAACCCAATGATTCACTGCTCACGATTAGAGATAAACAAAAAGAGAAAGGTGACCTGCAGAATATGACATTCAATAATGCAAACGCACATTAGAACAGATTTAACAGATAACCCCATTTAACTCAGCTTCAGTAGCAAATACTATTGCACACTTGTATTTAAAACAATTAAATAAAAACATAATTCCCAAATATGGCTGGTAATTAGACAGCAAACAAAATAAAATAAAAAATCGTTTGCATTTGAGACACTATGACAAGCTCAAAAATAAAATAAAAAAGTAACAAGTAATAAACAGTCACATTCGCGTGTCATACACACAATGTCTCATGTATACTGACGTGGGTTAGCTTACCCAACACAACTCGCATGCCTATGCGTACACATTCACGCTTCACTTGATACATTCTGATGAGGCTGTAAAGAGTTGACATATGATTTAGCCAGATCCGGTGAGTTGAACTGTCTTTCGACACCGTTGAAAGTAACACGTAGCTTAGCTGGATGAAGAAAACCAAACTTGACTCCAGGAATTGAGCGAAGTAGCCGACGAACATCATTGAAGGCAGACCGGGCACGAGCAGTCTTTGCAGTGAAATCCGGGAAGATGGATATACTCATATCACCAACTTTGAGCTGTCTCTTCTCACGTGCCCTCTTTAAGACCTCGACACAGTCAGAGTGATAATGCAGTCTTGCCACAATAGCTCGCGGACGCTCCCCCGGTTTTGGCCTGGGTTGCAATGTGCGATGTGATCTGTCAATGATGATGTCCTTGTCGAAGTTTAGTGCCTCCTTAAGTAGCTTGGATATCGCCACGGTAGTAGATGGTTTTTCTTCTGGAACTCCTATTATCCTTATATTGTTACGACGGGATCTAGCTTCCAGATCTTCACACTTGTCCTCTAGTTTAACCACAGCAGCCGAAAGAGACTCTACCTTCTCCCGAAGCTCGGTGACGTCATCCGAACAGGTAGAAAGGGAATGTTCCATGTCCTTCACTGTGCCTTTCAGTGCTGCCATGTCCATCTGCATCGATACCATGCTATTAGAAAATTCTGCTTTAACGGCCTGAAGCTCGCTCTTGATGGTCGCCAAATCATCACCCAACACGGACTGCAACTCGGAGCGAAATATTTCGGCCAGATCTTTGCGCAACGAAGTTAGTATCTCCGTTTTTAGGGCATGTGTATCGTCTGAACTTGTCCCGAGCTCAGTGCCCGCCTCCGGGCTATCTGAGTCTCGCTCTGCCGTGGATGCACTAGCGGTAGGCCGCTGCTCCGATGCCCGCGCGTGACTACCTTTACTGCCTTTAGTTTTCATTTTTGTTGCAATAATGGAAAATCATACAACACCACTAACAAATGATACGCGTAAACACAAAGTATTAAATTGAAATGTGCGTAAGAGATGAAATATGCAAGAATTCTGCAGGAGCTACCGCGATCACGACTCACTCCATAGTCTACCTAACCGGAAGTCGTCCAGCGCAATCTTACGCATTCTTAAGGATGCTGCTGAAATAATCACTCCTGTCATAACTTATCTTATTAATTTATCCATTGAAAATAACCATTTCCCCAGTAAATTTAAGGTGGCAAGAGTGATACCTTTATTTAAAAAGGGGCCCAAATCTGATCCTGGAAATTTCCGCCCTGTATCTATTTTGTGTTCAATATCAGAAATTGTGGAAAGGATCATTTATGAGCAAGTAGACAGTTATTTAGCAGAACATAACCTTTTATTTGACTTCCAATCAGGCTTTAGAAAATCTCATTCCACTGATACCTGTCTGCTTTATCTTACACACTTTATAAGGAAAGCGGTAGAAAAGGGGAATTATTGTGGCATGGTGTTAATAGACCTGCAAAAGGCCTTTGATACGGTTCAGTATGATGTCCTTTTGAACAAACTAAAAGCCCTGGGATTTTCTCCTGCATCTCTTCAGTGGGTGAGGTCACACCTGGTGGGCAGAGAACAGGTGGTAGATGTGGAAGGGACCTTGTCCTCACCACTTAAATTAACTTGTGGAGTTCCCCAGGGGAGTATTTTGGGTCCTCTCTTTTTTTATTATATGTCAATGATATGTCGTCAGCGATAGACTGTAATTTGTTTTTATTTGCAGATGACTCAGCTATTCCAGTCTCTCATAAAGACAAATCAGAGGTGGAAAGGCTGCTTAGTTTAGAACTTATTAACCTCAGTGTTTGGCTAACAGACAACAAGCTGTCTCTCCACCTTGGCAAAACAGAGTCAATTCTTTTTGGGTCCAGAGATAAACTGAAAAAGGCTATGGGGTTTAGGGTAGTCGTAGGTAATGTTGAAATTACAGCCAAGGAAGCAGTTACTTACTTGGGCTGTATACTAGATAACAAACTATCAGGGGAGCTTATGGCCCGAAAAATTATCTCAAAGGTAAGCCAAAGGGCTAAGTTCCTGGCAAGAATATCCAGCCTCTTAGATAGTAAAACCTTAAAAATCCTGGCCGTTGCGCTTGTTCAATGTCATCTTGACTATGTTTGTACATCTTGGTACACAGGCATTACTAAAGGCCTCAAAGACAAGCTACAGATCTGTCAAAATAAACTAATCAGAGTGATCCTTAAATTACATCCTAGAGCTCATCTTCTTCCTGACCATTTCTCCAGTCTTGGGTGGCTCAGAGTGGAGGAGACGGTTTCTCAATTTAAACTGTGTTTAGTTTATAAGATAAGAAATAATCTGGCACCAAAGTATTTATGTGATTACTTTTCAAAAATTAGTGATACGCACAACTACTGCACCAGGGGGAGATCCACAGGTTACAGGCCCTGCCGCTTTAAGAGCTGTGTGGGAAAGTACTGTTTCCTATACTCTGCAGCTGTTTTGTGGAATGGTTTACCTTCAAACCTTAAACTGTTGAGCTCTTCCTATTATCATTTTAAATCTTCAATAAAAATTGGTTATTAAATCCATAATTTTTTTTTTTTTTTTTTTTACAAATTCTTGAAGTAGTAGGAATATTGTATTGTCTGCTTGTCTATCTGGGATTTTAGCCCTTGTTTCGTTCTTTTATTGTTTTTATCTGTTTTATTTTGTTTGTATTTTTATTGTATTTTTTTTGCCCCTTTTTTCATTGTCCTCAATGTATTTAGTCAATGTACTGTTACTCATCTTCCATCTTAAGGACCACAATGGAAAGAAGCCTTTGGGCTTTTTTGTGTTTTTATCCTTTTGAACACTTCGTGTTGATTGATGTTGTTCAATAAAGTTTTCAATCAATCAATCAATCAATCAATCAATCAATCAATCAAATCTTTCTCATTTCTCTTGCATCAGAAGTCTTTCGTCCATCAGTTTTTATCAAACAATACATTTCATTTTGTTGTTTTGAATTTTTTTCTGAATTAAAAAAATAAGCAGTGGGAGTAGGGGTGGCCGGTATGACCAAAATTCTGTTTCACGGTATGACTAATTTTATTTTACGGTCACAATATATTTCACAATATAGTTATTTATATATGTATTTATTCCCGAAAAATCAACAAAAAGGGCTTTGTATAATAAATAAACCCAAATACTTTAGAAATGAAAAGTAATTCACCTTGTTTGATTTGGTAAACTATTTATAATTAAATATAGTAAACAAAACATCAACTTTTAGATGAACTGCCCCCAACTGATTGATATTAAATACAACTCATAGGTGCAATTAAACTTTAAATAAAATGTTGCTGAATATTTTTTCAATCTCGTGTTATTGCTTTACTTCATCAATCAGTTCATAATATCTGAATATTTTATATTGAACTATTCTGTTCATAATAAATTAGTTACTTTTAATTTTGTAGGATATTAGTAATAGGCCTACTAGTTATGTTTAAATGTGTTCCCCAGGTACATTTTTGCCATGTCAGCTTATTATACTTCGTTTTTAAGGGGCTTGTTTTGCTCTTTTTGTGATATCTTGCAACTCGTCACCTGGAGCTTTAATCATGAGAAGTTCAGAAAGTTCATCAAGTTCATAAGTGACTAGAAGGAGAGCAGCAGTATGAAAACCGAACAGCAGCTACTGTTAGTGTTGACTAAGGCCTTGTCCACACGGACACGGGTATTTTTATAACGTGCCGTTCGTCCACACGGAAACGCAGTCATATAAAGTCGCAATTGCGTGTTATAAAGTCAGAATTATGAGATATAAACTCGCAAATGCGAGAAATATACTTTTTTCTCAGAATTGCATGTTTATATCTCGCAATTCTGACTTTATAATACGCAATTGGGAGATATAAAGCAATTATGTGTTATAAAGTCAGAATTGCGTGATATAGCCTAAAGTCGCAATTGCGAGAAAAAAAGAGTCAGAATTCTGACTTTATTTCACGCAATTGCGACTTTATTTCATGCAATTCTGACTTTATATCTCGCAATTCTGACTTTATAACATGCAATTCTGACTTTATTTCACGCAATTCGGACTTTATATCTCGCAATTCGGACTTTATATCTTGCAATTCGGACTTTATATCTCGCAATTCGGCCTTTATAACATGCAATTACGACTTTATTTCACGCAATTCGGACTTTACATCTCGCAATTCGGACTTTATATCTCGCAATTCTGAGAAATAAAGTCAGAATTGCGAGATGTAAACTCGCATTTGTTAGATAAAAAGTCGCAATTACTGTATCTTTTAAAATGTTTTATTCTGTGGCGGAAACAAGCTTCCATAGCAGACCCAGCAGCTAGACTAGTTATTCAAAGCTAGCATAACAACCTACTTGTCCAGTCAGTGATTACGAAAGATAACCAGGACTTAATTTAAGTCTGTGAGTTGATTAAAGTGAATGTGATTTGAGCATGAATGAGTATATACCTGAGAGCTTGGTAAGCTATCTAGGAAGCTAATATTATTTTTCTTAATTTAGAATCCTGCATCATGGTGAGAAAAATAGGAATGAAATAGAAATCTGTGCTTACAGACGCTCACATCCACACATAAACACACCACTGACGTCTTCACTTCCAGGTGAAGAAGCTGTCAATCAAAAACTCAGTAGCCAATGAGAACACAGTGCTACTAGCCGCCCCCACGAGAGAAATGTGTCAGAATGGCGAACGAAAACTTCAGAAGCGTAAACGAAAACTCTGGAAGCGCATTTGTAAGTTCAGATCAGCGATAGAAATATGAGAAATAGTTAGCAAAACATGCAGTGTATTAAAAACGAAGTCAAAAAATTTGCCTGCGATTTATTCTTTTTCAGTTTCAAAGATATTTTATTCAGTTTCAATTTATATTTTCATTAGTTTCTTGAAAAGTTACGTTCATTATTATTGGCACAAAAGTAATTCCATAGACTACAACAACTCTTCTTCTTCTCAACATGGACTGCGTGTTCCAGGGGGCGGGGTTTATGTACATTTTAGGGTTGGTGATGTCACTACAGCCGTTTGTTGTAGTCCTTAAAAAGCGATTTCTGTAAAAGCAAATATCTCCCTTTGCTTTGAACTTTGAGCGTTGTAACTTTGCAGATGTTGTTTTTGCTCAAACAGCAACATTACACACTAACTAAAGTTAGAAAAGTCTAATCATAATCAACCACCCCTTCAAACAGCTTGATTTTCACAGGGGGGTACTCGAGCTCTCAAATTCCGTACCACCCCCGGCGGCCGCCATTGGCTAACAAGCCATCTCCTGCTGTTAGCGTTCCATTGACTCCCATTCTTTTTGGCGTCACTTTGACAGCGAATAACTTTACATCTGAGGCGTTTAAAGACTCCATTTGTCCACTGTTTATTTCTAAAGAAACACGACAATGTATAAAAGGCTCCATTACCTCGTATCTTACGTTACGGCCCTGTAGATGCAGTTTTTGTAAAAGTAGGCTAACGATTGCGTCATAACCACGCGACTCTCTGGAAATTACCGTATAGACAGAAGGAGAAGCTTGCGGGCAATCGGGGGGACGTGGAGGCATAAAGTCCGATAAAGTCAAGGGAGAAGCCCCTAGAGAGTCATAAAGTTGCTCCTGCTCCTAGATCATGGACAGCTCCTACTCACACTCTCCGTCTCTGCAAGTTTCGGAAAGGAATGATTCAGAATTCTCTTGGCACAGCTACTAGAAGACAGACGGGTTGCTCACATCACATCCACGTCGTCAAGCTCAGTTTGAGTCTGCGCAGTCGCTCAGCCATCAGGAAGTGAGTGCTTCTAATTGGCTTCACTTTTCTCCGTTGAAACCTATGGGGTCGCTGTGTCCAGTTTATATACTGTCTATGGATTTTCACCACAGGGGGACTTTAAAAGATTGTACCTCATTTTTTGGCGTCACTAAGCATCGCCTGCAACTGAATTCATCTGACAAAAAAAAGCACATCATTTCATAAATAATATAGGATCTCTTGTTCACTTATTTATTTAAAATGTGTAAGTATTATTCAATTTAATTGGATGGAATTATCCTTACCTAAATGCAAATCATATTGGAATTCTCTGTATAATCATCGGAAAGAGGTCTGGAGTTTACCCAGTACTGTCTCAACAATAAAGTTAAAGAAGTCATATATAAAGTTTAATTTACCCAGTGAGACAAGACGTCTTTAGATTTTAAGAAACATGGAGACTATATGTGTCTTTTGCTGAATCCGTTAAACATTTATTCTATCAATGTGTATTTACCCAATTACTAATTAAAGATTCAGCTTTCTAGTAAAGATATTTTTATTGTATAAGAATAGGGGTTGATATAAACCTGAAATAATCTGAAATAGAATATACAAGATGAACTGTAGAATTCTTGAAACCTTTTTTCTTGTTAATTCCTTTTACGTAATTCCCCTGAATAGTTCACTTTTTTTTTCTCTCTTTTTTCCTTTTAATTCTACTACGATATGTGCATAGAAAAGAAGAAATATGTTATTTAGGCAACATAAAGGAGAGATAAAGAACGTCCACTGGACTTTCTCTTCATCCATCATGTGTGAAGTGGTTTCTTTAAATATCTAAAGAAAATATCAGTGATAGAGATGCATTATTGTTCATTTATTAGGTGATGATGTGTTTGACAATTACAACTGAATCAACTAATAAACTGTAATATAACAACACCCTTCAGCCGTGACTTATTCACAATACAGCATGGCCTTTCATACCTTATTGCTTACATAATATAATGGAATCAAAAGAAACAAATTAAGAACAAGATTAAACTAAAACTAAATTAATTTAAACAACACACACACACACACACACACACACACACTGACAGAAACTCAAACTGATTAGCAAAAACTTTAAGCAAAAGTAATCAAAGCAAAAACTTTAAGGTTGCAGTGATTCAAAACTAAAATTCTTTAAAAAGATAATGCTGATTTTATGTGTGTGTGTGTTTGTTTATCTAAAAACACATACATTTAATTATACCTTTAATTTAATGCAGCAGGGAGGGCAATTTTAATTGAACATGTATAGTTATATCAAGACAATACAGTAAACCAGATAGATAGACGAATTAGCAAACAATTTATCAAGTACAAATCAGAGATTACCAGTAAAGACATGAACAAGAACACTAAACACAGCGCCCCCAGTGGCCAGGAAATATTCAAAAATATTGTGAAGGCACTGTATTTGTGTACACCCAAATCAGCCTATATGCATATATTCTTCCCTGCTTTATAGTCTTAAATATTCAAAGGACCACTAACAAAGATTAGTTAAAAAAAAAAAAGATTCATACTCAAAAACATATCAACCAATCCATACCAATCATATGAACCAACATGCATGTTCAAGGTTATCATTTTGAAAACTTTGGAGTCGTGTCTTGTTCTCTGTAAGAAGTGTACTCTTTATACTTGTTCCACAGTTTCTTTATCTCTGCAGCAGCATCCACTGAAAAGTGCTGTAATGAACATAATACAGCTAAATACAAGGAGCACAATCCAACCGGCTCTCTGTGGAAATAAAAACAGTCAGTCAGTCAGTTAATTAATACAATAACTATTTTTACAGTCATATTTTAGCATGAACTACTTTAGAGACAAACAAATCTGCTTAAGTATAAAATATACAACAATTAGTGTAGTTAAAAATGTTATGGTGCACTGCTAAGTCTCTCTCTCTGTGTGTGTGTGTGTGTGTGTGTGTGTGTGTGTGTGTGTGTGTGTGTGTGTGTGTGTGTGTGTGTGTGTGTGTGTTTAGAGCAATAAAATCATTATAATTTCAAATTAGGTCTATGCATTATTGTAAATAATTGAGATGTTAAAACTTCAGAATAATGGTTTAAATTTAATTTTATAAATGTAATAATTATCCCAAAGTCCAGGCTTGCACACGGCATCCTTTATGAAGCTGGATGGCATATATTGTCCAAATGTCTGCTAGAATATAATTACAGGTCACACGGTTTTACTTTAAATGTCAGACCTAAAATATATTAAAATAGAGCTGCAAGCAGCAATCCGGGGTCAAGCCCGAAGGCATCGCAAGTACAGCAAGCACAACAGCACAGCAGCACAGCAAGTACTGTAAGCAAATACATCAAGCAAAAAGTACAGCAAGTACTGTAAGCACAGCAGCACAGCAAGCATTTAAGCACATATGAGAACAAACATAGTGACAGTCGACTTCAGAAAGTTATTTCTTGGGAACGGTAGCAAATGCCAAAGATCTGTTCAGTCATTTCTGTGTGGCTCGGTCCAAAGATCATATGAGCCAATTTCCGTAAGAATTGAGCAACATTTTAATGAGGAGTAGTGAAAAAAACTGAATACTGTTATTTTCAAAATGGCCACTACTGTAATGGGCGGAGTCTTAATGTAAGATGTTGAATGTGATCAGCATGAAGAGCGGAGTATCAGGTGTACTGAGTTTCATTTTTCTAGATCAAATGGTTTAAAAGTTATAACCATTAGAAAAGTTAATTTTTGATCTGGTGGTGGCGCTATAGAGTTGGTTGTAGAGACTCCAAAATTGGTCCAATTACTGGTCATTACCATCACTACAAGTGTGCCAAATTAAAAAACAAACAAAAAAAAACAGCTGTTTCAGATGTACAAGTGAAAATGAACTCAAAATTAAGAATTTATATATATATATTTGCTGCATGTTATATTTATTGAGTTCCTTTCTCAGATAGACACCATATCTGTAACTGAAACAACTTTTCCACCACTTAAGGCCACAGTACCTCTTGCGGTCTGGGCATGTGCCACACAGGATTCGAACTCACGCATGTGGTTTACCAGCTTGCGCCACTCAGAGGACATGAATTACAAAGCTGCAGAGGAGAGGCTTCAGTGAAAGAAGGAACACACAAAAGCATGTTAATCAATTAGTATGGTAAGCTAACTAATATAAGGCTACAAATACAGGCAAGGTCAACTTTGGAGATGAATTTTTCGGGAACGGTAGTGCGGCTCGACCCAAAGATCATCTGATCAAATTTTGGACAAAATTGAGTAACATTTGATCTTCCAGATCTCGTCGGAATCGGCATAAGCCAAGGAATATAATGACATAAAGAAATCAAATTTTGAACTATGATTTCAAAAGTTATAAGCGTTTATGCAAAAAAAAAATTATATCTATGGAATACTAGGTGGTGCTATGTTCAAACTTCTCATGTCCCTATTAAAAGATATTGCAATTTATGACAAAATTCAAAATGGTGGACACATGGTTCAACCAATCTGGCATGATTCGGCATGACACAAGGAATCTATAGACACCAATATTATGATTTTCGGACAAATTGTTCAAAAGTTATCGGCCAAAATAGCCATTCTCCAGATCTCATGACCTGTAGGTGGTGCTGGTCCCAAATTTGGCATGGACCCTCAGGTCATGGCTCCGATGAAGCGCACCAATTTTCGTTTCAATTGATCAAAGTTTGGCTGAGCTATAGCTTCTGAACCAATTTTGGGTCGACCTCGTTAAGTTTGCGACATCATAACTTTTGAACAAAAGTGATAAAAAATTTGGACAAAATTGGACAAATTTTGAAGGAGGAGTAGCAAAAAAACTGAATACTGTACTTTTCAAAATGGCCACTACTGTAATGGGTGGAGTCTTAATGTAAGATATTGAATGTAATCAGCATGAAGAGTGGAATCAGGTGTACTAAGTTTCATTTTTCTAGATCAAAGTGTTCAAAAGTTCTAACCTTTAGAATATTGCATTTTTGAACTGGTGCTGGCGCTATAGAGTTGGTCCTAGAGCCTCCAAAATTGGTCCAATTACTTTTAATGACCATCTCTAGAATTGTGCCAAATTTCATAATTTTCCTACTTATGGTTCATGGGGCTGCAATTGACTCCCATTTGGGAAAAATAATAATAAAGTAAACTAACAGATACAACAGGGGCTATCCCCTTCGGGACTTGGCCCCTAATTGTGAACCCATGTAAAGCCTTCAATACTCAAGTGTAAGCAAAGACTACAGACAAAGAGAATATAAATTCTCACTCTTATTACTTATGATTGGGAGAAACTGCAATGTGCAATATGGCGGAATAGTCCCGCCTTCTAAGTAAATGAGCCAATCGCTGATTGGTAAAGTCATTGCATCACTGCAACTCCCATTAGAAGCTCGCGCTTAGGACTGCACATGTGCATTGGCTGGTTGAGCATAAGAAACAACATTTATGGGACAGTTATGTCAGATTTTGTTGCTAAAATATGTTATTGAATTGTGTGTTCGGCAAGCAGTTTTTGAGATTTCAGGATTCCCCCATTCAACTAGATAGGACTTGGTCTTGGATGCCTGAAACACGCCCGGAGGCGTCGCAAATATGTCCGCCGAGTGAACAGACTTCCTCAAAGGGACTTTGGTGTTAGTCAGTCTTCATGATCTACTTATGTATGAATATTAATGAGAGCACATTAAATGGTTGACACTGTACAGCAACCTATATTTTCTTACATATTTTCTTACATAACCTATAACATTTCTGAATATGAATAAAATGAATTAAAAAAATGGCAGTATACAGAATACCTGTGACCTGGCAGCAAAGCTCAAAGTCAATTCTCGTAGTTCGGTCTCATTTCTTCCTGGGATCGATTCAGTGGGTTTACACCATTTCAGATGATGCTCATCCTCAGAAACATACACTCCATTCCAGTCTGTGTCCCGACAGGCAAGATAATTACCATCAAGGAGCAGAAGGATGATCCACACAAATGGTGGAATCAGGCAAAGTACGAACTCTTTCAACTTTAAACATTTACAACTGGAAGAGTTTTTGCCATGTTGGGGTTCAGGTTTAAATGGCTGTAAAACTAGACACATTAAAGAAAAAAAGAAAAGGAAAGGTGCAGCGAAGATCAAGTTTGATGTGTTTGCATTCAGCTTAACATTGCATGGGCATGAAAATTCGTCATCAAAAAGCCCCTCCAATGGAACTAACAACAGACTCAGTGGAATACACAGTCCACTTTTAAATGTTTTTACAAATCCTTGTGTTGAAGACATCTTCTGAGGCTCACACAGCTGCTCTGGATTGATGATGTTTGATTGCTTCTCTCGAGATGTTTAAAGATGGACAGGTCCCCTTAAATGAAATTAATGATCTTAATTATTTCATATCCAACAAGTAAAGAACAGACATTACATTTACATTTACATACACCTTAGAATGACAGATAGCCACATACAATTATTAATAATACTTATTATTAAATACTGTATTTTAGCTAAGAAAGAAATACAATCCATCCATCCATCCATTCTCAGAACTGATATCTTCTGTAGGGTCGCAGATATAATCAATAAATAATATTACAATGATGAACTATAGTTACAAGACCACCGTTTTTTAGACACTTTTTTCTAGATTAATTTACTTAAAAAACTTCATGTTACAATCATTATTTATAAACAGAAATTATTGCATATTCAATAAGAGTCAATAAAGAACTAAATTTGAAAGTTTATTAAATTAACTGAAATTATGCATTCAACTATATTAAAATAATTACTATAACAACACCTTTGTACTGTCTCATACACAGACACCATTTAACCTCCATCTGGATGTCTTATAAACTGTTTTATAAAATAAACTGTTATCACGGACTTAACGCGTGTCCGTTAAGACCATTAAAACCGGATGTAAATTTCGGCTGTGTCGCTGTCTCCCTTTCCAAAGCGCTTGTGCTCCCGTGGCGTCTGTTGTTGCAATGCAACCATGAACTGTGCGCTCCACATCAGATTGACTGAAGGTACAATCCATTCGACCGTAAGTGGACTGCGAAGTTAAAGATGGCGTGACCACCACAACGTTGCCCAAAATCAAACGGCAAACGTAATGAAAGTGGAACAAAAACTGCACTAGGCCTACTCATTATTTTGTGCTTCACGCTCAGTTTGGACCATCAATGTCAGTTCAGCGCAAGCCGATCTTGATCGAGCGACACTGATACTACACAGCGCTAAGAGATCCTGTAAAGAAAGCATTTGAATTCGCCACTTAAGTAATAACATCGCTGCGAGATCTAGTGAGAAACATTCAAATTTCTCCGTTATTAACGGATCAAACAGCGCTGATGTGGAAACCAGGAGAAACATTGTGCCATGAATGAACTAGTTATAGGCTTTAAGTCCACAGATCAGCAAAGTTCACCATGGATTTAACGTATTAACACTAACTGTATCTATGGAAGTGGGTGCACTTTGGTTTAGGGGTGTGCGATATCAAGATTTTTTGATCATGGACGCTCCATCTCAACAACGCGACGTACATCACATGTTAAAGGAACACTTCGACTTTTTGGGACTTTAGCTTATTCACTGTATCCCCCAGAGTTAAATAAGTCCATACATACCTTTTTCATCTCCGTGCGTGCTGTAAGTCTTGTTTGACGCACCCACCACTAGCCTAGCTTAGCACAAAGACTGGATGTAAATGGTTCCAGCTAGCATACTAATCCCAATAAGTGACAAAATAACACCAACATTTTCCTATTTACATGTTGTGATTTGTATATTCACAGCGTGTGCAAAAAACAAGGTCATATGAGACACAGTCATTTTTTAACCGTATAAATACTGGGAACTATATTCTCACAAGGCGAAGCACAGCTACTTGGGTGGAGTGATTAGCGCAGCACAATCACCAGCAGTGACTGATATCAGCAGTATCAACAATGACGCGCGGACTATGATTGACAGCTTGCTCACGAGCGAGGGCGGGTCTGTGTTGAAACGCTGCTGTCAATCAACAATCGTGGGAGGGGCAGTGACGTCACACGGTCAGACGGCTTGATTTGAGACAGGGGAAAACATATAAGGAGATTTAAAAAAAAACACTGTATGGATTTTTATCATTATATGATGGTTGTGTACAGGCACCACAGGGTTGCCAACTCTCACGCATCTGGCGAGACACTCACGCTTTCAGCATCAATCTCACGCTCTCACGCACACGCAAGAAATGTCACGCCAAAATCCATTTTTCTCCCCTCTCAATCCGTTAATTTTCTGTTGATGACTAGACCACAGCGTATTAATGACAGGAGAGGAGTTTAAGGCACACAGCTGTAACCTCTGCCTACAACGTTCTCACTGCAGTATTCTCTGATCGTTGATTCGCTGAAAAGAGAGTTCAGAGAGAGTTCAGAGCATAGGTTCGGAGTCGGAGCCACTGATGCGCGTTTGAAAGTTTGGATGACAATCAAGGTAAGCAGATAATAAAATGGTGTGCCTTTCACTACAGACGTAGCCTTGCCTAATCATTCTGTGTGCCGAGAGTACAGACTTCAGCTATAGTTGCGAACGTTGTCTGACGTGTGTTATGTGGGCTAGCTAAATTGCTCAATAAAAATAGGCTCATGGTACAAATTACGTTTTGGCAAATCGGGCAAGTGGCATTTTAAAATACCCCAAATGATCAAAGGTTGCCCAGATTGTGTTGAGCCGGCCACACTCAAATGCGGATGCTGAGCGAACCTTTTCAGTTATTGGTCTAAACAAGACTGACACCAGGAACAGACTGTCACTTGATGCACCCTGTGAGTGATGGGAAGTTCGGATCATTTTACTGACTCGCTTGTTCAAGCTCGTTCATTAAAATGAATTAATCTTTTTTCGAGTGGCTTTAAATGTTATACTTTTAACAGCCAAATTCCCCAAACACATCCACCTACGCAGTCTTTATCATATTCTGAATTAAGAAATCATTATAATACAGTCAAAAATAATTTACAGGGAACATAAATAATTACTTTACCTTCCGAGTCTTTCGTTCATTTGTCACGTGACAGACGCAATGACCGTTCATGAACGGATTGAACCCTGCTTCAGATACGAGCTCCTGCTTCAGATACGAGCATCCTGCAGAGGTGGTGAAGCAGGCCAACACTGCCACTGTGGCACAACAGGCCTAATGTGTGAAACTTGTGTTGTGGTTTTCTGGGGAGGTGGAGTAACTATTATGTGTCCCTTTTGTTTTGAGATTTTTTTTATTGTTTTGATGTTGTTGTTTTACATGTTTGTTATTTAATCACCTCTATCTTAATTTTTTTATAGTGCAATTAATAAATTAATTGTACATTTTGAAAAAAAAAATTTTTTTTCATACATCAAGATTTATACTAAGTAAATAAGGACTGACATTTTTAAAATTAGGGTTGGGTTACGCGTGCGCACTGATGTTTTACAGAGTCTCAGTCCAGCTAAAGTCCCAAAGCTGGCAACCCTGGCACCGCCAACACACATTTCAGTACAATCAACTTGTAAAATTGCATGTACCATTATATGACCCCTTAATTTCTTTTCTAGTGCTAAACACAGAAGAAGATATTTTGAAGAACGTGGCTTACCAGACAGTTGCTGTTTCCCATTGACTTCCATAGTATGAAAATATATTCTATGGAAGTCACAGGGGACTGCAACTGTTTGGAAACAGCAACACATTCATCAAAATAACTTTTATTTTCAACAGAAGAAATTTCAGTTTTATAAAGTTTGTGGGATCTTCATTTTTGGTTTAAAGTGTTCAGTGACACAATATGCACTTCATACATTTCAGTGTGAACACTCACAAAACACACAGATTTGAGTTCTGTGACCAGACCCCATACACACACTAGGGTTATTATAGTTTTGCATTTTTCCTTAGTTTTTATTTTTATTTTGTTTTGACTTTTTGTTTTCAAATTCAGTTTAGTTTTAATTAGTTTTTAAAGTGGGTTTGCTAGTTTAGTTTAGTTTTTATTAGTTTTAGTGTTAGTTTTAGTCTTTTTTTTTGTAATTTGGGTTATTTGTCAGGGGCAAGATTCAAAAAGGTCAGAAAAAGTATTGTGTAATAATAACTCAACAAAAACATCATACAATTTTAGAAAAAAAAATTCACACCCCATTGAAATTCCTTTACCTCTTACAAAATCCACACGCCGTACCAAAAATCTACACATCTTCTATACAGAATTCACACCCTATACAAATACGTTACCACAGCTGTACAATTTTCACACCCTATACTAAATTTACCCTATTCACCTTATTCCGCCCCGCCCACTTTTAATACTTCGCGCTTCCGCATTTTGTCATCCGACTTCCGCTAAACTGACACGGCACATCCGGTAGCTATTTCAGTAGTTCGAAGATTGTTTATAGTTAGCCAAAACTTGATCAAAATGACAAATAACGTTAATACCGTAAATGTTTTAAATTGGGAGCACGGAGAAAACTTTGTACGACGATCAGTTGGTCTCACATTGTCTCATCCATCGTCACTGTTAATGTGGCCAGAGGTAACGTTAACCTATGGGAATATTTAACTACGTCCTGTCAGGAGTTGATGGAGCAACAATGAAAAATTATTTGTAAATAAGAAGGAATGAGAATATTTAGGGTTAAGGATAGGAGATTAGGTAATTGGTTAAATATGAATGATTAAATAAGTTGTATAAAATCAGTTGTAAGAAGTGTTTGATGTTTTCAGGAAGCTAGAGACACCTTCTACTGACCTTCATGTAGATACATTTCACCATTTAAATTTCATAAGTAATAAACCAAGATGGTATTCATTTGCAAACTTGATGTGACTTATTCTTTCTAACTAGAAGACTTAATTCATTTAAGTTTTAAGGGGAATCTACAGAGCTCACATTATATTGTTTTATAATAAATTACTGACAGGTAAAATCTGGGCACATTGTAAAGGTTTATAAACATAACTATTCACAACAGGTAAAATCTGGTTACATTATAAAGGTTTATAAAAATAACTATTCATAACAGGTCAAATCTGGGCACATTGTAAAGGTTTATAAAAATAACTATTCATAACAGGTAAAATCTGGTTACATTGAAAAGGTTTATAAACATAACTATTCATAACAGGTAAAATCTGGGCACATTGTAAAGGTTTATAAAAACAACTATTCATAACAGGTCAAATCTGGTTACATTGTAAAGGTTTATAAACATAACTATTCATAACAGGTCCAATCTGGTCACATTGTAAAGGTTTATAAAAATAACTATTCATAACAGGTAAAATCTGGGCACATTGTAAAGGTTTATAAAAATAATTATTCATAACAGGTCAAATCTGGGCACATTGTAAAGGTTTATAAAAACAACTATTCATAACAGGTCAAATCTGGGCACATTGTAAAGGTTTATAAAAATAACTATTCATAACAGGTCCAGTCTGGTCACATTGTAAAGGTTTATAAAAATAACTATTCATAACAGGTCCAGTCTGGTCACATTGTAAAGGTTTATAAAAATAACTATTCATAACAGGTAAAATCTGTTTTACAAGATTCACAAGAAGGACAAGTTTCACCTTCCTTTCATAGAGGAGATCGGTAATGGTGAAGCCTCTGTCTGCCATTACTTCATTGCCTGGACGAAGTTATTAAGTGCACGATATTGAAGAAAAATTCGATATGCGATAACTCCTTAAACAATGCGATATTCAATATGCGATACGATAATGCTTAAAGTATATCAAATTAACTTAAATTAGATTTAAAATTATATAACCTACATATGTGTTTCACATTCTTTTTGTAACAAGAAAACATCCCTTCAACTTGTGAAAGTGAACATCAGTGTTTTACTGTTTATAAGAAGTGTTATTTTAACATCAGTGTAAACCACAGGGTTCAGGTTATCCTACATTAGGTCTATTTAACAACAGAAACTGAATAATCAAATGTAAAAGTAAAACACTGCTTAGTTTTTCACTGTATGAATTATATAAACTGATTAAAGCTTATTAAAGCTAAAAAAAAATTATGCATATTGCGATATATACATTTGTGATATTTTGATATATTGTGCTCTACATGTTGTGTTTGGAAACTGCTCTCTGAAACACTTCTCCTCCATGATGTCAAGCCAACGCGAAATCACCTTGCTTACAGTGGACTGAGAAACACCAAACCTTTCAGCAAGATCACCCTGCAATAAATTAAAGGGTTAGTTCACCCAAAAATGAAAATTCTGTCAGTAATTACTCACCCTCATGTTGTTCAACCCCGTAAGACCTTCGTTCATCTTCGGAACACAAATTGAGAAAAAATAAAATAAAATGGAGTGAGACAGCTCTCAGTTTAATCAAAAATATCTTAATTTGTGTTCCGAAGATGAACGAAGGTCTTACGGGGTTGGAACAACATGAGGGAGAGTAATTACTGACAGAATTTTCATTTTTGGGTGAACTAACCCTTTAAGACGCAGCTTCATCAGAGTCATCAGGAGCTGATCCCAAGTGTGTAGCTGAAAGCTGTTGGTGTGTGAACTGGTAAGGTGCTCGGTAACTGAATGGAAGGCATCCAATGTCGACCCTGTGTAGAGCTGACAAAGGTGGTTGTTTCTCAGCAGAGTTATGTACTATGGCACTGGCTCAACGCATTGTGTTCCCATTTCAGATGTAGGTGGCTTCAGGTTGAGTTGAGATTTTGAAGCGTAGTTGTGGTCAGAGACAGATGGATCCTCCCATTGTGTTTCTGCATCACAGGTCTGGGGCATGTGGATATGATCATCCTTCACAGTTGTCCACTGCAATACTGACGCTCATCGATGTTCTATGGAAGTAATATAACCATAAACATTTTTACATTAGTACTTAAAATAGATCATGATAATTAATTTATGATGGCACTCATACTAAGAACAGTGTGAAAAGGAGAGATGCATTAAAAATGAGACAGTATACACACAATCTCCTAACTCTACGTAGGTCAATATCAATATCTGAATGAGAGATGTAGCTATCTGGCCTCCTTACAGGAATAATGTGAGCTATTGTAAGACTGTAATGTACCGTAATATATTGTACTATCGTGAATATTCATTCATTCTTTATTTCAGACCCTTAGGTCCATATCACAAAGTAAACGAAATATAAGAAATATGACATTGTCACAGTGTCTGGTTGTGTTCCCCAGGTCTCCACTAGATGTCCTCCTTACCCCCACGGTGTCTTGCACTAAGAACTTCATCTCCCACAATTCTGTCTGTAAATTACACCCAGGTGTCTGTAGTTTGTAATCACCAGCTGTCTATCGTTATTCCCTTGTCATTCATGTATTTAAAGCCCTGTTTGTCTTGTGTTCCTTGTGGATCAATGTTAGATGTCACACCGTTTTGTTCCTGAGTTTCCTGTCTCCAGTCAAGTTGGTTGTTTTATGTTTTTGGACTGATATTCTGGATTTTGACCCTTGCCTGTTTTGTTGATTACCCTTTTTGGATTGCCCTATAATAAAACCCCGTTTACTGCATTTGGATCCTGCGCCTCTCTTCAGTTTTAGCGTGATCGTGACAGATTGATCCAACAAGAGATGGATCCAGCAGGATGGGGTTTTGCGCCCGGTTTTTCTCGGGAGAGAATTGCAAGGTACGCAGCCTTAAGGTCTCTCCGTCAGAGGGGGACCGACGTATCGAGCTTTGCGCTCAAATTCAGCGCTGCTGCGGAGGGACTGACATTGGGAGAGATGGCTTTAAAGGACTTATTTAATGTTAGTCTGGATGATCCCTTGCCTCGGTGGGAGATGAAGGGGCTGGAAATTTTAGATTTTCCGGGCTTCACGAAATATCTCCACCATCGTGCTCGGTGGGATGCATCGGACCCGCCTGCATCATCGCTGCCCAGTCCAGAGTGTGCATCGCCGCTGCCCAGACCAGACACCGCTCAAGCCCCAGAACCCAGTTCAGAGCCTGCACCTCACTGTCGTAAGCAACGGAGGAGGAGAAAGACCCCCCGATTCCCCCAATGTCCCGGAAGCTTCCGTTGCGGAGGAGCCGGTGGCGTCTGTTCCTGAGCCTGTTCCGGTGGTCCCTGTTCCGGTGGACCCAGTTCCGGTGGTCCCAGTTCCAGTGGCCCCGGTGCCGGTGGTCCCAGTGCCGGTGGTCCAGAGTCCGATAGCTCCAAGACACAGGAGGAGGAGAAAGGCTCCCTCCGTAACTGTTCACGTCACGTCTGCCCAGCCAGAGACTGTTCACGTCACGTCTGCCCAGCCAGAGACTGTTCACGTCACGTCTGCCCAGCCAGAGACTGTTCACGTCACGTTTGCCGAGCCTGTGTCACCGGACAAGATGGCCGCCGCAGAGCCTGTGTCCCCTGACAAGACGCCTGCTGAAACGATGGCCGCAGCCGAGCCTGTTCACGTCACGCCTGCCGAGCCTGTGTCTTCGGACAAGATGGCTGCCGCCGAGACTGTTCACGTCATGTCTGCTGAGCCTGTGTCTTCAGACAAGATGGCCACCACCGAGCCTGTTCACGTCACGTCTGCTGAGCCTGTGTCTTCGGACAAGATGGCCGCTGCCGAGCCTGGGTCTCCGGACAAGATGAACGCTGGGCCGGTGCCTCCTGTGCCGGTGCCTGTGTCTGTTCCTGAGCCGGTGCCAGTGTCTGTTCCTGAGCCGGAGCCAGTGTCTGTTCCAGAGCCAGTTCCAGTGCCTGAGTCGGTGGTGCCAGTTCCAGTGCCTGTGCCTGAGTCGGTGGTGCCAGTTCCAGTGCCTGAGTCGGTGGTGCCAGTTCCAGTGCCTGAGTCGGTGGTGCCAGTTCCAGTGCCTGAGTCGGTGGTGCCAGTTCCAGTGCCTGAGTCGGTGGTGCCAGTTCCAGTGCCTGAGTCGGTGGTGCCAGTTCCAGTGCCTGAGTCGGTGGTGCCAGTTCCAGTGCCTGAGTCGGTGGTGCCAGTTCCAGTGCCTGTGCCTGAGTCGGTGATGCCAGTTCCAGTGCCTGTGCCTGAGTCGGTGGTGCCAGTTCCAGTGCCTGAGTCGGTGGTGCCAGTTCCAGTGCCTGAGTCGGTGGTGCCAGTTCCAGTGCCTGTGCCTGAGTCGGTGGTGCCAGTTCCAGTGCCAGTTCCAGTGCCTGAGTCGGTGGTGCCAGTTCCAGTGCCTGAGTCGGTGGTGCCAGTTCCAGTGCCTGAGTCGGTGGTGCCAGTTCCAGTGCCTGTGCCTGAGTCGGTGGTGCCAGTTCCAGTGCCAGTTGCGGTGCCTGAGCCGGTGGTGCCAGTTCCAGTGCCAGTTCCAGTGGTGCCAGTTCCAGTGCCTGAGCCGGTGGTGCCAGTTCCAGTGCCTGAGCCGGTGGTGCCAGTTCCAGTGCCTGAGCCGGTGGTACCAGTTCCAGTGCCAGTTCCAGTCCTTGAGTCGTTGGTGCCAGTTCCAGTGCCAGTTCCGGTGCCTGAGCCGGTGGTGCCAGTTCCAGTGCCAGTTCCAGTGGTGCCAGTTCCAGTGCCAGTTCCAGTGGTGCCAGTTCCAGTGCCTGAGCCGGTGGTACCAGTTCCAGTGCCAGTTCCAGTCCCTGAGCCGTTGGTGCCAGTTCCGGTTGGGCCAGTTCCACTGCCAGTTCCGGTGGTGCCGGTGCCAGTTCCTGAGCCGGTGGTGTCGGTGCCAGTTCCTGAGCCGGTGGTGTCGGTGCCAGTTCCTGAGCCGGTGGTGCCAGTTCCTGAGCCGGTGGTGCCAGTTCCAGGGCCAGTTCCAGTGGTGCCAGTTCCTGAGCCGGTGGTGTCGGTGCCAGTTCCTGAGCCGGTGTCGGTTCCTGTTCCTGAGTCGGGGTCGGTTCTTGTGCCATGTCCGCTTGAAGGGTCGTCTCCTTCCTGGTCTCCCGAGGGTTCGTCTCCGCCCTGGCCGCCCGAGGGAAAGTCTCCGCCCTGGCCGCCCGAGGGAAAGTCTCCGCCCTGGCCGCCCGAGGGAAAGTCTCTGCCCTGGCCGCCCGAGGGAAAGTCTCCGCCCTGGCCGCCCGAGGGAAAGTCTCAGCCCTGGCCGTCCGAGGGTTCTTCACCGCCGTGGCCGTCCGAGGGTTCTTCACCGCCGTGGCCGCCCGAGGGGTCTTCACCGTCCTGGCCGCCAGAGGAAGAGTCTGCGCCATGGTCGCCGGATGAACTGCTCGCTCCGCCCCGGCCGCCCAATGGGCTATTTGTGTCATCCTGGTCCCCTTTGAATCTGTTACCCACTGTTTCTGTTTCCCTTCATGGACCTGGCCCCCCGTCCCTCCCCCTGATCCTCCACCGTGCCACCTCCCTCCTGAACTTTTGTTTTGTTCCATGTCCTGTCTTGGAGTGTCTGGGAGCCACTCCGTAGAAGGGGGGTTATGTCACAGTGTCTGGTTGTGTTCCCCAGGTCTCCACTAGATGTCCTCCTTACCCCCACGGTGTCTTGCACTAAGAACTTCATCTCCCACAATTCTGTCTGTAAATTACACCCAGGTGTCTGTAGTTTGTAATCACCAGCTGTCTATCGTTATTCCCTTGTCATTCATGTATTTAAAGCCCTGTTTGTCTTGTGTTCCTTGTGGATCAATGTTAGATGTCACACCGTTTTGTTCCTGAGTTTCCTGTCTCCAGTCAAGTTGGTTGTTTTATGTTTTTGGACTGATATTCTGGATTTTGACCCTTGCCTGTTTTGTTGATTACCCTTTTTGGATTGCCCTATAATAAAACCCCGTTTACTGCATTTGGATCCTGCGCCTCTCTTCAGTTTTAGCGTGATCGTGACAGACATATATAGGTGGGCAATGGTAATCATGCAGGATTCGTTGTATTTTGTGAACAGCTCATTACTAATCTTAAATGTATTCATAGAACGGACTTCATCTAACATTAGGCTAACAAGCACATAGATAGGTAAGTTAGGAAACAACAGTTAGGTAAGTTAGCTTACCTGAATCTGACAACCTGTTCAGCACCCGCCGGGACTTCTTTACCAGAACATCGTAGCCGAGCCTTTACTCGGGGTAAGGGTGTTCGTTCGTCAGTCTGCTCCCCGTCCATAAAATGGTACGAAGACACATAAGAGCGCTTGGGTGAGCACTTCAAGTTTAGCGCCTTCCACCATTGCCTCAGGTGCTCCTCCTCGTCGACACCCAGGTGGTGGTGGGTGTAAATCGTAAAGTACACCACAACATTCCGATCGCTTTAGCCTACATTGTGTTCGTAACACCGTTGGTTAAATTGTTCTATCCTCTTAATCCAATTGTTATGGCAGCCCCTAACTGAGCATATAATACTTTACATATTTTACCGTTACAACTATAGAATTACGCTAGAAGCTAGCGTAGGTCCTTTCAGCCGGAAGTTAAAGTCCCGCTCAGCCGGAAGTAAGATGACAAAATGAGCGTAATGGCGTCGCCCTTGTTGTCATGGAAAATAAGGTGAATACAGTCAATAGCCTACTCATCTGGATTGAAGCAGCAAACATTCAGTGTAAAAGTAAAAAAAATGACATAACATTATATTTGAATCACATCTTATATAACTTAGTGTTTTGACATCGACAACCACAACCAAAAAGTGCATTTTACCTCAAACTTGCGACTAGTTAACTTTCTAAAGAAGGCGCAATCGCCTCTTGGGTCGACATTAACACACTGACAAAATTATATTCAGAATTTAAAATATTTTTATACCACTTTTTAATGTGTGATTGTGTAAAGGTGTTCACGAGATAGAGATACCAACCTTTCACGAACTTGCTTTCAACGTCGAACGAACACTAGTTCTCATGGAGACGCGGCTGTGTGTGTGTGTGTGTGTGTGTGTGTGCGCACGCATGTGAGAGACGCATGAGTGACAGAGAGATGGAGGGAGAGCAGGGAAGGGAAATGCAGCTGAACGAATACGCTGCATGTTTTAAATAGCGTTAAAAAATGAAAGACCTTGACAAAGACGAAAACTAAGGACATTTATTCTATAATTCTATTTTATTTTAGTTAGTTTTGCCAAACACACTGTAATGCCTCGTTTTTATTTTTATTTCAGTTAACGACAATGTTTTTTCCCACCTAGTTTTCGTTTTTTCGTTCGTTTTCGTTAACGATTATAACCTTGACACACACACACACACACACACACACACAACCACACACACACACTGAGTTCAGTGAAGTCATAGAAAACCCGCTGTTACTCACAGTAAAGGAAGCCGATCAGCGAATGGGAGAAGGCTCAGAGAGGAATGGCTCACACACACACATGCACCTCCGGTTTGGCTCACACACCTCAGGGTGTCTGTTAGGAATGAACGTGCTGCTACAGGAGCTGAATGTCCTCCAGCGGGAGTCGATCATCCGTGACATGAGGAGCTTCACCAACGGCTTCAGGCCCAGAGCAAAAACAATGCAGATTAACCAGTCTAAAGCATCTGAGATAATGCAGATAAACCAATCTAAAGCATCTAAGATATTCTTCAGCTGATCACACACACACACACACACACACACACACCTGTTCGCCCGGATTCTTCTGTGCTGATGACGAACGGCCTCTTACCGGAGTGTGTGTTTGCATATGTGTGTGTATATGTGTGTGAGACATTGAGTGAGGATTCTCCTGCGCTGACGAGAACAGCCTCTTACTGGAGAAAAGCATGAGCTGCAAAACGTCTCGGGTTACGACTGTAAACCCTTGTTCCCTGAGAAAGGTAACGAGAACTGCGTTGATAAGACACTTTGGGGAACGCCCTTGGCGTAGCGGCTCTGAAGCATGAATGAAACTAAGCCAATCTTGATTGATGTTGTGTCATGACGTAACGTGTGACGGCATACACGGAAGCTACAAAGGGACGCCGGCACACAACAGAGTTAGCTTCTGCGATGAAGCAAGTCGCTCCCAGGCAGGGGAAGGCGTGGCAGAGGGATGCAGTTCTCATTCCCTTTCTCAGGGAACAAGGGTTACAGTCGTAACCCGAGACGTTCCCTTTCGAGGGAACTCGAACTGCGTTGATAAGACACTTTGGGGAACGAGTACCCACTATGCCACAACGAGCCCTGCCTGTCCCAGTGTGAAGCTGCACACAGGCACACGAGAGCACTAGAGTGCCTGGCGTAGAAGGAATGTCCAGGCTATAGAATCTGATGAAAGTATGAGGGGTGGCCCATCCTGCTGCATTGCACACTTCTTGGATCAGGGCCCCTGAAATGAGGGCTCTAGAGGACGCCATGCCTCTGGTTGAATGAGCCCTCACGGCCAAAGGTGAAGGCAAGCTGCGCACCTGATAGGCCATAGAGATAGCCTGAACGACCCAGTTACTGATGGTCTGTTTGGATGCGGGAAGCCCCTTCTTGGGCAACCCGAAGAACACCAGCAACTGGTCTGACTTCCGCCATGAAGAAGACCTCTGGACATAAATCTTGAGCTCTGACAGGGCAGAGTAAATGAAGTCTTTCTTCATCCGCCGTCACGTGAGGTGGAGGATGAAAAACCTCCAGAACCATAAGCCGTGCCACATTAAATGGCACTTAGGCACATTGCCCGGCCTGGGATGCAAGATAGCCTTAATGTCGCCTGGAGAAAACTCCAGGCACCCATGAGATATAGAGAGCACCTGTAGATCTCCTACTCTCCTCAGAGAAGTAAAGGCTAATAAAAAAGCTACCTTGAGGGAAGGTTCTTGGCCTCAGCCGACTCCAGAGGTTTGAAGGGGGCCTCGACCAGCCCTTCGAGAACCACTGACAGGTCCCATGTGGGAACTTCGGTACGAGCCGCAGGTCTCATCCTCCGAGCCCCACGGAGGAAACGTACGACCAGCTGATGTCTCCCCAGAGGCCCATCACCCAGAGGAGCGTGGAAAGCCGCAATGGCAGCCACGTACACCTTGAGTGTGGATGGGGTAAGACAAGCCGAGAGGCGATCTTGGAGGAGCTCCAGCACTGAAGCCAACCGGGCAGTTAACTGGGTCCACCTCACGCTCTCTACACCAAGTGGAAACAAATTCCATTTTAGGCCGTACAATCTCCTCGTGGAAGGAGCTCTGGAACTGAGTATGGTTTAAACCAATCCAGCCAACAGGCCAACCTCTAGGTACTGAGCCCCCTCAGGGGCCAGGCCCAAAGTTTCCACAGGTCTGGTCGAGGGAGAATATTGAGCCCCGGGCATGTGGAAGCAGGTCCCTCCTCAGAGGGATCTGCCAAGGCTGGCCTGCCAGGAGTGCTATGATGAAAACCATACCCGGGCCGGCCAGTATGGTGCAACTAGAAGTAGGCTGATCCCGTCTCGACGGACCCTCTCCAGAACTCCCGGGAGCAGAGGGATCGGGGGAAAAGCGTACAGGCGTAGCCTCGGCCACGTCTGTACCATGGCATCCAAACCCAATAGGGCTGGATGGGTGAGAGAAAACCACAGTGGACAGTGGGATGTCCCTAGAAACGCAAACAATCCACTTCCACTGGGCCGAGCCTCTCGCATATCGACTTCACCACCTCATTGTGAAGTATCCATTCCCCGGGCCTCAGCCCCTGCCTCGACAGGATGTCTGCTCACTGATTCTGGTCCCCTGGGACGTGCATTGCTCTGAGAGATAACAGTTTCTGATGCACCAATTTGGATAGAGGGCGCGATCTCAGAACCCCCTGATGAATCAAGTAGGAGAACCCCGACACATTGTCTACGTGGTGACCCCTGAGGTCTGGGAGGAAGCTCCTCAGAGCCCTACCATCTATGACCGCTCCCCAGCCCATGAGGGAGGCGTCTGTCGAAGCAGCTTTCTGGCGACATGACGCTCCCAGCACGGGACCTTGGGACAGAAACCAAGCTTTTTTTCCACATAGATAGGGAACGAAGGCATCTGCGCACAACCCTGATCATGTGGAACGGGTTCCCCCTCGGGGAAAATCCCTTGGTTATCAACCACCACTGCATGGCCCTTATGTGCAGCAGGCCGAATGGAATAACGTTGGACGCTGCTGCCGTGAGTCCTAACACGCTCTAAAAATGTTTTACAGTGATGGATTGGCCTAGCTTTATACTGGTCAACGTGGCCAGGATGGACTCGATCCATGCAGGAGACAATTGTGCCCGCATCAGTTCCGAGCGGGCACAACTAACCGAGTTAGTTCCGAGCGGATCGCATCGCGGAACTAACGGGGAAAACGAGAGGTGGTGGATTGTGTTTCTACATTAACGAAAGTTGGTGTTCAGATGTAACAACACTGAAGAAGATGTGCTCTCCTAATTTAGAGGCACATTTCATAAACTGTAAACCTTTCTACTCGCCGCGGGAGTTTTCCTCATTCATTCTCGCGAATGTTTACATTCCTCCAGACGCGTGTGTGAGCGCGGCGATACAACAGCTGGCTGAACATATAGCTGAAATGGAACAAAGGTACCCAGACTCTCTTTTAATCATTCTTGGGGATTTTAACAAAGCAAATCTCTCCCGTGAACTGCCAAAATACAGACAGCATGTTACATGTCCTACCAGAGACAGTAATATATTGGACCACTGTTACACCACGATAAAGAATGCGTATCACTCCGTCCCACGGGCAGCTTTGGGGCTCTCTGATCATTGTTTGGTTCATCTTATACCGACCTACAGGCAGAAACTGAAATCAGCTAAACCTGTAATAAGGACTGTAAAAAGATGGACCAACGAAGCAGAGCAGGATCTACAGGCCTGCTTCGATTGCACTGATTGGACTGTTTTTGAAGCTGCAGCCACCGATCTGGATGAGCTCACAGATACTGTAACATCATATATCAGTTTCTGTGAGGATACATGCATTCCTACCAGGACATTCTTATCATTCACTAATGATAAACCATGGTTTACTGGGAAACTCAAACAGCTTCGTCATGCCAAAGAGGATGCTTACAGAAGTGGGGATAAAATCTTGTATAACCAGGCCAGAAACAGACTGACAAAGGAGATCAGAGTTGCTAAAAGAAGCTACTCTGAAAAGCTGAAAAAACAGTTTTCAGCCAACGACCCGGCATCAGTCTGGAGAGGCCTGAGGAACATCACCAACTACAAATCACCATCCCCCCGATCTGTGGAGAATCAACAACTGGCTGACACTCTCAATGCATTCTATTGCAGGTTTGAGAAGCCCAGACTCACACCTCACACCCGCTCTGATGTGCACTTCACACATCCACCATCACCTCCTGCAACCCCTCTCCTCCCCCCTTCTGCCATCCAACCTGAGCTTAAGGTCTGTGTGGAGGACGTGAGCCGAGTCTTCAAAAAACAGAAGACTAGGAAAGCTTCAGGCCCAGACGGCATCTCATCTGCTTGTCTAAAAGCCTGCGCTGACCAACTGGCCCCAGTCTTCACGCAGATCTTCAACAGATCATTGGAGCAGTGTGAAGTTCCCTGCTGCTTCAAACGCTCCACTATCATTCCGGTTCCCAAAAAAACCTAAAATCACTGGACTTAATGACTACAGACCTGTCGCTCTCACGTCTGTGGTCATGAAGTCGTTTGAAAGACTGGTGTTGGCCTATCTGAAGGACATCACTGGACCCCTTCTGGATCCCTTTCAGTTTGCTTACAGAGCAAACAGGTCTGTGGATGATGCAGTCAACATGGGACTGCACTATATCCTGCAACATCTTGACAGACCTGGGACTTATGCACGGATCTTATTTGTGGACTTCAGTTCGGCCTTCAATACCATCATCCCTGATCTTCTCACAGCCAAACTGACTCAGCTCTCCATGCCATCCTCAATCTGTCAGTGGATCTCCAGCTTCCTGACGGACCGGCAGCAGCGAGTGAGACTGGGGAAGCTCACATCCAGGACCCTCACCATCAGCACTGGCGCCCCCCAAGGGTGCGTTCTCTCCCCACTGCTCTTCTCCCTGTACACTAATGACTGCACTTCTAAAGACCCCTCTGTCAAGCTCCTGAAATTTGCAGACGACACCACCGTCATCGGTCTCATCCAAAATGGTGACGAGTCTGCTTACAGACTGGGGGTTGAACAGCTGGCTGTCTGGTGCAGCTATAACAACCTTGAGCTGAACACGCTCAAAACAGTGGAGATGATTGTGGATTTCAGGAGAAAATCCCCAGCACTCCCCCCTCTCACCATCATGAACAGCACTGTGGAAGCAGTGGAGTCATTCAGGTTCCTGGGCTCTACCATCTCTCAGGACCTGAAGTGGGCAAATCACATTGACTCCATTGTGAAAAAGGCCCAGCAGAGACTGTACTTCCTTCGCCAGCTGAAGAAGTTCAATCTGCCACAGGAGCTGCTGATCCAGTTCTACTCAGCCGTCATTGAGTCTGTTTTAAGCACTTCCATCACTGTCTGGTTTGGTTCAGCTACCAAATCGGACATCAGGAGACTACAACGGACAGTCCGGACAGCAGAGAGGATTATTGGTGCCCCCCTGCCAACCCTCCAGGACCTGTACTCTTCCAGAGTGAGGAAGAGAGCAGGTAAAATCATCACAGACTCCACTCACCCTGGACACCCCCTGTTTGAACTGTTACCGTCAGGACGGCGACACAGATCACTGGCCACAAGAACATCCAGGCACAGGAACAGTTTCTTTCCACAGGCCATTTCCCTTCTGAACACTTAACATGCCCCCCAAGGCATATGCCTGTAAGTGCAATACTCTCACTGTCTAGTGCAATATTCTCTTAACTCAGGTGATATTTATATTTATATTTATATTATTCATACTACTCAAAATACTGTAAATATGTTCATAATCTGTAACATGCACTAGACTCCCACTGTCTAGTGTAATATTCTCTAACTCAGGTGATATTTATATTTATATTATTCATACTTCTCAAAATACTGTAAATATGTTCATAATCTGTAAATGTTTATTCAGACTAAACCCAACTGTGACCCCTTTTTTTACTTTTTATACTATTTTTATTTATTTTTTAATATATTTTATTCTTAGAATTTGTATTACTATGTTTCTTGTTGTATTTGTATTTGTATATGTGCACTGGAAGCTTCAGTACCAAGAAAAATTCCTTGTGGGTGCAAGCACACTTGGCAATAAAGCTCTTTCTGATTCTGATTCTGATTCTGATTCTGATCGTGACCGAGTCCCACGCCACTCCCAGGAACGTGGTTCTCTGGGCTGGTGCCAACACACTTTTTCGTGTTGAGTCTAAAGCCCAGGCTCTGGATGTGGACAAGGATGACATCTCGATGCTGAACTGCCAGCTCTTGTGACTGGGCCATAATAGGCCAGTCATCGATATAATTTAGCACCCTGACACCCCTTTTTGAAGCCTCAGCGGAGCTAGAGCTGCATCCATAGCTAGGCCGTACGGAAGAACCCAATATTGGAACGCTTCGACCCCGATAGTGAACCTCAGGAACTTCCTGTGAGATGGAAGGATGGGTATGTGGAAGTATGTGTCCCTTAGATCTATCAAGACAAACCAATCCTCAGATTTGATCTGACTCACGATGATGGAAATAGTGAGCAGCTGCATTCCACACCAACCCGTTGAATTTCGGTGGGCGGAATCGAACTGCCCATTGTGTGCAGGACCTAAGGAGAAATATTTGTCAGGTCTTGCCATGCTTTGAAATATTCTACTAAGGGAACCAGCCTCTCAAGACTGATTTCGGGTATCATTCGAGATTCGTTCTCAATTCCCTTAAGCGGCTCTCCGGCAGGGTTTGGTCGAAACGATTCTCGATGTGCGGACGCGAGCGCTGCCTGGCCGCAAGCCCGTGGGGCAGACAGAGCAGCGTGCGTTCGCTGGAAACCGATGTGTCCCGAAGCGCACTTTATGGCGGAATACAGACTTTCCTGAGGGCTCCCCAGAGGGGAGGATCTTTCGGTTTCGTTCTCGACACCCTGAAGCGGAGGACCGGCAGGGAATAATCGAAAACAGTTTCCGATGTGCGGACGCGAGTGCTGCCTGGCCGCAAGCCTTTTGGGCGGGCACTGCAGCGTGCATTCGCTGAAAACCGATGTGTCCCGAAGTGCACTTGACGCTGGATACAAACATCTATTTATTCTCCTTGTGTTCTCAGTCCTGTATAATGTATCTGTCTTGTCCTGCTGTCTGTCGTTTCCCCTAAAGAGAAGTTTTTGTTTTATTTTTTATTACAAATAAAAGCCCATTGTAACACTGCATCTTTGAGTCCTCGCTCCTCCTTTAACCCCCTGACACCTTCAGCAACACCCATTGATTATTTTGAAAAGACATCCGGTGGTAACATGTAATATTACTTGTTTAATTTGTTGAAGAGTGCAGGTTTATATGGTTGTATCTATTAATAAATGTGTTCCCTTTCTAACAAAATGTCAATGCCATCCATCCATCTTCTTCCGCTTATCCGGGGCCGGGTCGCGGGGGCAGCAGTCTAAGCAGAGATGCCCAGACTTCCCTCTCCCTAGACACTTCCTCCAGCTCTTCCGGGGGGACACCGAGGCGTTCCCAGGCCAGCCGGGAGACATAGTCTCTCCAGCGTGTCCTAGGTCTTCCCCGGGGTCTCCTCCCAGTGGGACGTGCCCGGAACACCTTCCCGGGAAGGCGTCCAGGAGGCATCCGGAACAGATGCCCGAGCCACCTCAGCTGACCCCTCTCGATGTGGAGGAGCAGCGGCTCTACTCTGAGCTCCTCCCGAGTGACCGAGCTTCTCACCCTATCTCTAAGGGATCGCCCAGCCACCCTGCGGAGAAAGCTCATTTCGGCCGCCTGTATCCGGGATCTTGTCCTTTCGGTCATGACCCAAAGCTCATGACCATAGGTGAGAGTAGGAACGTAGATTGACCGGTAAATCGAGAGCTTCGCCTTGCGGCTCAGCTCTTTCTTCACCACGACAGACCGGTACATCGACCGCATTACTGCAGAAGCTGCACCGATCCGTCTGTCAATCTCCCGTTCCATCCTTCCCTCACTCGTGAACAAAACCCCAAGATACTTAAACTCCTCCACTTGAGGCAGGAACTCTCCACCAACCTGAAGTGGGCAAGCCACCCTTTTCCGACTGAGGACCATGGCCTCGGATTTGGAGGTGCTGATTCTCATCCCAGCCGCTTCACACTCGGCTGCAAACCGTCCCAGTGCATGCTGAAGGTCCTGGTCTGATGAGGCCAACACGACAACATCATCCGCAAAGAGCAGAGATGAAATCGTGTCGTCACCAAACCTGACACCCTCCGGCCCCTGGCTGCGCCTAGAAATTCTGTCCATAAAAATCATGAACAGAACCGGCGACAAAGGGCAGCCCTGCCGGAGTCCAACATGCACCGGGAACAAGTCTGACTTACTGCCGGCAATGCGAACCAAGCTCCTGCTTCGGTCGTACAGGGACCGGACAGCCCTTAGCAAAGGACCCCGGACCCCATACTCCCGGAGCACCCTCCACAGGTCGCCGCGAGGGACACAGTCGAATGCCTTCTCCAAATCCACAAAGCACATGTGGATTGGTTGGGCAAACTCCCATGAACCCTCCAGCAACCTGTAGAGGGTATAGAGCTGGTCCAGTGTTCCACGGCCCGGACGAAAACCACACTGTTCCTCCTGAATCCGAGGTTCTACTATCGGCCGTATTCTCCTCTCCAGTACCCTGGCATAGACTTTCCCAGGGAGGCTGAGAAGTGTGATCCCCCTGTAGTTGGAACACACCCTCCGGTCCCCCTTCTTAAAAAGAGGGACCACCACCCCGGTCTGCCATCCCAGAGGCACTGTCCCCGACCGCCACGCGATGCTGCAGAGGCGTGTCAGCCAAGACAGCCCCACAGCATCCAGACACTTGAGGTACTCAGGGCGGATCTCATCCACCCCCGGTGCCTTGCCACCGAGGAGTTTCTTGACTACCTCGGTGACTTCAGCCCGGGTGATGGACGAGTCCACCTCTGAGCCCTCAGCCTCTGCTTCCTCAATGGAAGACGTGACGGCGGGATTGAGGAGATCCTCGAAGTATTCCTTCCACCGTCCAACGACATCCCCAGTTGAGGTCAACAGCTCCCCACCTCTACTGTAGACAGCGTTGGTAGGGCACTGCTTCCCTCTCCTGAGGCGCCGGACGGTTTGCCAAAATCTCTTCGAGGCCAGCCGATAGTCCTTCTCCATGGCCTCACCGAGCTCCTCCCAGGCCCGAGTTTTTGCCTCCACAACCACCCGGGCTGCAGTTCGCTTGGCCTGCCGGTACCTGTCAGCTGCCTCAGGAGTCCCACAAGCCAACCAGGCCCGATAGGACTCCTTCTTCAGCTTGACGGCATCCCTTACTTCCGGTGTCCACCACCGGGTTCGGGGATTGCCGCCTCGACAGGCACCGGAGACCTTACGGCCACAGCTCCGAGCGGCCGCTTCGACAATGGAGGTGGAGAACATGGTCCACTCGGACTCAATATCTCCAACCTCCCTCGGGATCCGGTCGAAGCTCTGCCGAAGGTGGGAGTTGAAGATCTCTCTGACAGGAGACTCTGCCAAACGTTCCCAGCAGACCCTCACAGTACGTTTGGGTCTGCCGAGTCTGTCCAGCTTCCTCCCCCGCCATCGGATCCAACTCACCACCAGGTGGTGATCAGTTGACAGCTCCGCCCCTCTCTTTACCCGAGTGTCCAAGACATACGGCCGCAGGTCAGATGAACGACCACAAAGTCGATCATCGACCTACGGCCTAGGGTGTCCTGGTGCCACGTGCACTGATGGACACCCTTATGCTTGAACATGGTGTTCGTTATGGACAAACTGTAACTAGCACAGAAGTCCAATAACTGAACACCACTCGGGTTCAGATCAGGGGGGCCGTTCCTCCCAATCACGCCCCTCCAGGTGTCACTGTCGCTGCCCACGTGGGCATTGAAGTCCCCCAGTAGAACGACGGAGTCCCCAGTCGGAGCACTTTCCAGCACCCCTCCCAGAGACTCCAAGAAGGCCGGGTACTCTGCACTGCCGTTTGGCCCGTAGGCACACACGACAGTGAGAGACCTATCCCCGACCCGTAGGCGCAGGGAAACGACCCTCTCGTTCACCGGGGTAAACTCCAACACATGGCGGCTGAGCTGGGGGGCTATAAGCAAACCCACACCAGCCCGCCGCCTCTCACCATGGGCAACTCCAGAGTGGTGAAGAGTCCATCCTCTCTCAAGGAGTGTGGTTCCAGAGCCTAAGCCGTGCGTAGAGGTGATCCCGACTATCTCTAGTCTGAACCTCTCAACCTCACGCACAATTTCAGGCTCCTTCCCCGCCAGCGAGGTGACGTTCCACGTCCCTAGAGCTAGTTTCCGTGTCCAGGGATCGGGTTGTCGAGGCTTCTGCCTTCGACTGCCGCCCAATCCTCTCAGCACCGGCCCCTTACGGTCCCTCCTGCAGGTGGTGAGCCCACGGGAAGGCGGCCCCACGTCGCTCCTTCGGGCTGAGCCCGGCCGGACCCCGTGGGGAAAGGCCCGGCCACCAGGCGCTCGCATACGAGCCCCAACCCCGGGCCTGGCTCCAGGGTGGGGCCCCGGCTGCGCCATACCGGGCGACGTCACGGTCCTCGATTTAACGTCACTCATAAGGGTTTTTTGAACCACTCTTAGTCTGACCCGTCGCCTAGGACCTGTTTGCCTTGGGAGACCCTACCAGGGGCATATAGCCCCGGACAACATAGCTCCTAGGGTCATTCGGGTACTCAAACCCCTCCACCACGTTAAGGTGGCAGTTCAAGGAGGAGTTTTTTTGATGTCAATTTGATGTTTTGCTAAGCATCGCAGCTGACTAAAAAAAGCACATCATTTCCTAAATAATAGGATCTCTGAAGAACTTAGTTCTGATTGGTTAATCACAATGCTGAGAGGTATAAAAGTTTTGTATAATGACTGGTTAACTGTTATTATAAGATTTTCAGCATATTGTAAACAGTATGAAAAACAAAGTTTATGAAACAAAAATGTCATGTCTTTTCCTTGCTGTAAATGTCAGATACACAGATCATAACATAACATTCATAACAGAGATACATAACATCATTACAGATCATGTAAAGTAAATATTTTAGATTTACACATTTCAATCAATAGATAAATTCCATCAAATTTAATAGAATAATCCTTACACATTTTAATTGAATAACTGATTAAGGATTGTTCACTTATTTATTTAAAATGTGTAAAAAAAAGCTTAATTGTTTTCGAGTGCACTTTGATCTCTGCATATCGTGCACGAGCACGTACAGCGTCACATGCTGTTATGATCAGTGGTGTCCAGAAGATGGCAGTGCTGTGAATATAACCGTGCAAGAGCTTCATGAGGAAAACACACAACATTCACAAAGAGTTATTCAAATTAGGCAGTGTGAACATTTATTTATATATATATATATATATATATATATATATATATATATATTACTAAAAAACAATATGCAGAAATATCCTTACCTAAATGCAAATCATATTGGAATTATCTGTATAATCACCGGAAAGAGGTCTGGAGTTTACCCAGTACTGTCTCAACAATAAAGTTAAAGAAGTCATAAATCAAGTTTAATTTACCCAATGAGACAAGACGTCTTTAGATTTTAAGAAACATGGAGACTATATGTGTCTTTTGCAGACTCCATTAAACATTTATTCTATCTTACCCAATTACAAATTAAAGATTCAGCTTTCTAGTAAAGATATTTTTATTGTATAAGAATAGGGGTTGATATAAACCTGATATAATCTGAAATAGAATATACAAGATGTACTGTAGAATTCTTGAAACCTTTTTTCTTGTTAATTCCTTTTACGTAATTCACCTGAATAGTTCACTTATTTTTTTTCTCTCTTTTTTCCTCTTAATTCTACTACGATATGTGTAAAAAAGAAGAAATATGTTATTTAGGCAACATAAAGGAGAGATAAAGAACGTCCACTGGACTTTCTGTTCATCATCATGTGTGAAGTGGTTTCTTTAAATGTTCCAGTAGCGTTCAGCAGTGATGGTTTTGTCTCATTATTAGAAGGTATTATTTTAAAAAGAAAATATCAGAGATAGAGATGCATTATTGTTCATTTATTAGGTGATGATATGTTGGACAATTAAAACTGAATCAACAAATAAGCTATAATATAACAACACCCTTCAGCCGTGACTTATTCACTATACAGCATGGCCTTTCATACATTATTGCTTACATAATATAATGCAATCAAAAGAAACAATTTAAGAACAAGATTAAAATTATAAACTAAAACTAAATTCATTTAAACAGCACACACACACACACACACACACACACACACACACACACACACACACACAGACAGAAACACAAACTGATTAGCAAAATCTTTAAGGTTGCAGTGATTCAAAACTAAAATTACTAAAATTCATCAAAAATATTATGCTGATTTTATATGTGTGTGTGTGTGTGTGTGTGTGTGTGTGTGTGTGTGTGTGTGTGTGTTTGTTTGTTTATTTAAAACGCATACATTTAATTATACCTTTAATTTAATGCAGCTGGGAGGGCAATTTTAATTGAACATGTATAGTTATATCAAGACAATACAGTAAACCAGATAGATAGATGAATTAGCAAACAATTGATCAAGTACAAATCAATGATTCAACCAATCCATACCAATCATATGAACCTACATGCATGTTTAAAGGTTACACAAGTTTTTGTTCCACATTTCCTTCATCCGCATTTCCTTCATTTTCTTCATCCGCATTTCCTTCATCCGCATTTCCTTAATTTCCTTAATCCGCATTTCCTTTATCCGCATTTTCTTTATCCACATTTCCTTCATCCGCATTTCCTTCATTTCCTTCATCCGCATTTCCTTTATCCGCATTTTCTTTATCCACATTTTCTTCATCACAGCAGGAGGTGCAGCCACTGATAACTGCAGTAAGTATTATAAATAAGCTCAATGCAAGGAGCAGAATACAACCGTCTCTCTGTGGAAATAAAAACAGTCAGTCAATTAATACAATAACTATTTTTATTGTCAACTGTCATTCAGAAGATACTTTTATCCAAAGTGTTATTACAGGGATAATGACTGTGAAGCCGTATAGTCTTGCTTAAGGGCCAAATACAGGGTGATTTCATATTCATAGCTTCATTGGTACACATTTGTATGCATTTTAAAACACTGAAACTTAGATAACAGCAAATATTTTTGCATGAACTACTTTAGAGACAAACAAATCTGCTTAAGTATAAAATATACAATTAGTTTAGTTAAAAATGTTAGGTGCTCTGTTACTTCGTTAACGCTATTTAAGCATAAACCATTTATGGGACAGTTATGTCAGATTTTTTTGCTGAAATATGTTATTGAATTGTGTGTTCGGGAAGCAGTTTTTTGGGATTTCAGGATTCCCCCATTCAACTAGATAGGACTTGGTCTTGGATGCCTGAAACACGCCCAGAGGCGTCGCAAATATGGCCACCGAGTGAACAGACTTCCTCAAAGGGACTTAAGGCCCGTACACACCGGGACGAATATCGGCGCGTGTTATTCGCCAGCGTTTTTCAACGCGTTTTTTGTGTTCACACCCAAGCGTTTTTCACTGACGATGAGCCGAGTGAACATGCAAATTCATTCCCTGACATTAGATGGCGCTTAATGTAAAACAGAAATACAATACCACTCCATAACAGTCTATACTCTGCAATACCACTCCATAACAGTCTATACTCTGCAATACCACTCCATAACAGTTCTCTTTTAACAAGATTTTTGTAGTCGCTGTCGCGTTTGTCATATAGTTCTTTATGTTCCGACACCAACGAGACCAGCAGCTCAACATTCATCTTGCCTTGCATCTTCCTCGTCATTTCTTCCCGGCAGAGACGCTACTTGGCGTATATCTTCTTCGCTGTTACGTATGTGTGCTCGGCAAGACCGTTTTGTGTTTGAGCGCCCCCAAGTTGTGTTTTACTGTAACTTCATAAGCTCCAGACACGTGAGCAAAAGCGCCAATCTCATTGGTCGGATAGTTTTTTTTTTATTTCTTCCTGGGATCGATTCAGTGGGTTTACACCATTTCACATGATGCTCATCCTCAGAAACATACACTCCATTCCAGTCTGTGTTCCGACAGGCAAGATAATTACCATCAAGGAGCAGAAGGATGATCCACACAAATGGTGGAATCAGGCTGTTTCAGGCATACATCCCCATACATGTAGGGGTGGTGGTGGCGCAATGGATAAGACACATGCCTTTGGTGTGAGAGACCCGGGTTCGAATCCACTGTGAGACACCAATGTGTCCCTGAGCAAGACACTTAACCCCTAGTTGCTCCAGAGGCGTGCGACCTCTGACATATATAGCAATTGTAAGTCGCTTTGGATAAAAGCGTCAGCTAAATGAATAAATGTAAAATGTAAAAAATACAATCCTTAAGTATGAACTCTTTCCACTTAAAAAAATTACAATAGGAACAGCATTTTTTGCAATTTATACAACATTTGCAAAAGGAACAGGTATTGCAAGGTTGGGGTATAGGTTTAAATGGCTGTAAAGCTAGACACATTAAAGAAAAAAAGAAAAGGAAAGGTGCAGTGAAGATCAAGTTTGATGCCTTTGCATTCAGCTCAGCTTTGCATGGGCATGAAAATTGGTCATCAAAAAGCCCCTCCAATGGAACTAACAAAACACTCAGTGGAATAGAGGTGAAAACAGCAGTTTTGGACAGTCCACTTTTAAATCTTCTGCTCTTGATTGATGATGTTTGATGACTTCTCTCGAGATTTTTAAAGATGGACAGGTCCCCTTAAATGAAAATATCTTCCATCCATCCATCCATCCATCCATCTTCTTCCGCTTATCCGGGGCCGGGTCGCGGGGGCAGCAGTCTAAGCAGGGATGCCCAGACTTCCCTCTCCCTAGACACTTCCTCCAGCTCTTCCGGGGGGACACCGAGGCGTTCCCAGGCCAGCCGGGAGACATAGTCCCTCCAGCGTGTCCTAGGTCTTCCCCGGGGTCTCCTCCCGGTGGGACATGCCCGGAACACCTTCCCGGGAAGGCGTCCAGGAGGCATCCGGAAAAGATGCCCGAGCCACCTCAGCTGGCCCCTCTCGATGTGGAGGAGCAGCGGCTCTACTCTGAGCTCCTCCCGAGTGACTGAGCTTCTCACCCTATCTCTAAGGGATCGCCCAGCCACCCTGCGGAGAAAGCTCATTTCGGCCGCCTGTATCCGGGATCTTGTCCTTTCGGTCATAACCCAAAGCTCATGACCATAGACATTTTTTATAGATTAATTTACTTAAAAAACTTAATGTTACAATCATTATTTATAAACAGAAATGATTGCATATTCAATAAGAGTAAAAAAAAAGAACTAAATTTGAAAGTTTATTAAATTAACTGAAAAGAAAGGAGCAGAGTCGTACGAGACAAGTCATCGTCCAGTTCGTTAAACGACAGTGCAGAAATGTAATCTGGAAACTTTCCAAAGAATGCAATGTATGCAAACAGGCTGGCATTCGGTTTGCAGAGGATCTAACCAAGGAAGACAAGATGGCGCGGGAGCTGTTGTGGCCAAAGATTAAAGAGGCAAGAGATCATAAGAAGAGAGCTTATTTTCGAGGGGCTTTTGGGTTCATAGAAAAATCTCCAGATTTTCCCATAAAATGCGTAGGAAATAGTTGCTGGGATTTATTAATGTGAACAAATGAGACACATGAAGTTATGTTTCGAGGGACCTATGTAACGTAACTTTTTTCCACACATTTATTGCAGTGTGTTACTGTTAGCTTGTTCTCTTGCGAGAGTACTCTCGTGTTGCATAAGCTAGCTTACGCTACGGGAAAATCCCTTTTCTCGAGAATACTGAAGCCAAAAATTATCCTTAATTTTGTATTAATTTAAAACGCATTTGCTGCAGAGAGCAGACCTAGGCGAGGCAACTCACGTGCCTATTGGTTGCTCTGCGGCAACTGCTGCAACCTATCGAGAGGCTGCTCGTGACGTAAGCACCAATGAGGGCACCACATCCTGTGCGCTTCCTACCTGGGACGAAACTACGCGGACCACGCGCTTTCCCAGGGCGGCTGCCCGGAATGCAAAGTCATGACTGTGTCGACCCTGCGGGCTCGACTAGCCATCTTTGACGTGGACCCCGCTCCTCCGCTTCTCTTGTCCGGGCCGCGCCGCAAAAAGCGCAGCTCGCAGAGACCACCAGCGCAGCTTGCAGTCTCCCACCGAGAATCAAAACTATTAAGCTTTTCATTGTGTTGATATAACGTTAGCCTATAAGAATTTGGAGCGTTATTGACATTATAAAGTGTTTCTTTTTAGTCGTGTCTGCATAATGAAGGGTATTTCTGTGGGTGTTTTTACCTCAGCAGTTCGTCGTGTCGGAGGAGTTTTCAGCGCTTTCTTCAGCGATAAATCCACTGAGGAATTCATATTAAACTCCCTGATTTCCGGAAATGAAAACTTCATATATCCACGAGTGTCGTTAAAATAAAATAAAATGTAAAACTGAAGTGGAATAAAGTAAAAATCCCATCATGGACATGATGATTGTGAGGAATCTGGCATTGATTTGAGTTAGCTTCGGTTAGCATGAGAAGTTGAGTGAAGTCGCTGTTAAGTGTTGTTGAAAGCGCGGATCAGAAAAAGCGAAAGTTGACAAAAAACGATCCTTAATTCCCGGGTCATTTCTCCATTTGTGATTGTAAAACATCATAAATAATCAGAAGTTCATGTGATCCTTCAAACAGAGGCGTACAGCAACAGCGCATGATGACTGAACATCAGCCCTGACTGAGCCGAACCGGAGCCGCCTCAACATTCACATGACTCTGAACTACACTGGCCACTGAGAAACCAGTGCGTGCTAAACTACACTGATCACTAAGGCCCTGTCCACACGGAGACGCGTTTCGCTGTATACGTATACATTTTTTATCGTATTGGTGTTTCTTCCACACGGATCCAGCGTTTTCGGAGACTGAAACCGCTATTTTTTGAAACCGGGTCCCAAGGTGGATAAATCTGAAAACGCCGCCCTTGCGTTTTCGTGTGTACGGCCAATCCGTATATTTTGCGAAACGATGATGTCATCACACCAAGTGTCAACTAGTCAGACACCGTTAAGTCACAGCAACTACATTTATGGTTTTTCATATTGTTCAACAAAGTTCTTGATTAAAAAAGAAAAAAGAAAAAAAAGAAGCTACTGTGCCTAATATTATTGTTGTATACAGCGCGCAAGGTTTATGCGCGAGCTCCAAGTCTTCTTCTCCGTTTTTAGTGTATGTCTGAGGCAGAATTACAGCGCCACATACTGGTCTGGCATGTATACTACATCGTTTTGAGTCGGTTTCAGTCGTTTCGTGTGTACGCAGATATTTCTTGAGACGCCGCCGTGTTTACGGAATTTTTTTTTTGAAAGGGAAAGCTCTGGCTTCGTGTGGATGTGGCCTAAGAGACCAGTGCGTGCTAAACTACACTGATCACTGAGAAACCAGTGCGTGCTAAACTACACTGATCACTGAGAAACCAGTGCGTGCTAAAATACACTGATCATCACTGAGAAACCAGTGCATGCTAAACTACACTGATCACTGAGAAACCAGTGCATGCTAAACTACACTGATCATCACTGAGAAACCAGTGCGTGCTAAACTACACTGATCACTGAGAAACCAGTGTGTGCTAAACTACACTGATCACTGAGAAACCAGTGTGTGGTAAACTACACTGATCACTGAGAAACCAGTGAGTGCTAAACTACACTGATCACTGAGAAACCAGTGTGTGCTAAACTACACTGATCACTGAGGAAACCAGTCAAGTCAAGTCAAGTTTATTTGTATAGCGCTTTTCACAATACAGATTGTATCAAAGCAGCTTCACAGTATTAAATTAAAATAATACAACAAAGTTTGTTTCAAGAGGAATTTATTGATTGATAAAATTAAATTAAATATCCCCAAAATATCCCCAACTGAGCAAGCCAAAGGCAACAGTGGCAAGGAACCGAAAAACTCCATCAAGTGACCTAATGGTGTCCTAAAACTCCATCAGGTGACCTAATGGAGAAAAAAAACCTTGGGAGAACCCAGGCTCAGTCGGGGTCCAGTTCTCCTCTGGCATTTATGAGCTAGAGGCCAGATTGTAGTTTGAACTGTAGGATTATATGAATGCCTGGCTGAAGAGATGCGACTTTAATCTAGTTTTAAACTGGGAGAGCGAGTCTGAGCAACGAACAGTATCAGGAAGACTATTCCAGAGTTTTGGAGCCAAATGTGAAAATGCTCTCCCTCCTTTGGTGGTTCCGGATATCCTAGGTATGACCAAAAGCCTTGAATTTAGTGATCTTAAAGAGCACGATGGATTATAGGGCGATAGAAGATCCGTTAAATAGACTGGAGCTAAGCCGTTTAGGGCTTTATAAGTCAGTAGCAATGTGATCCTACTACCCTACTACACTGCTAAACTGCTACACTGCTACACGTGCTAAACTACACTGATCACTGAGAAGCCAGTGCGTGCTAAACTACACTACACTGATCACTGAGAAACCAGTGCATACTAAACTACACTGATCACTGAGAAACCAGTGCGTGCTAAACTACAGTGATCACTGAGAAACCAGTGCGTGCTAAACTATACACTGATCACTGAGAAACCAGTGTGTTCTAAACTACTGATCACTGAGAAACCAGTGCGTGCTAAACTACACTGATCACTGAGAAACCAGTGCGTGCTAAACTAAACTGATCACTGAGAAACCAGTGCGTGCTAAACTACACTGATCACTGAGAAACCAGTGCGTGCTAAACTAAACTGATCACTGAGAAACCAGTGCATGCTAAACTACACTGATCACTGAGAAACCAGTGCGTGCTAAACTAAACTGATCACTGAGAAACCAGTGCGTGCTAAACTACACTGATCACTGAGAAACCAGTGCGTGCTAAACTACACTGATCACCGAGAAACCAGTGCGTACTAAACTACACTGATCACTGAGAAACCAGTGCGTGCTAAACTACACTGATCACTGAGAAACCAGTGCGTGCTAAACTACACTGATGACTGAGAAACCAGTGCGTGCTAAACTACACTGATCACTGAGAAACCAGTGCGTGCTAAACTACACTGATGACTGAGAAACCAGTGCGTACTAAACTACACTGATCACTGAGAAACCAGTGCGTGCTAAACTACACTGATCACTGAGAAACCAGTGCGTGCTAAACTACACTGATCACTGAGAAACCAGTGCGTGCTAAACTACACTGATCACTGAGCGACTGATCGATTCCAAAACTAAACTAACTTTACAGTCTGAACACAACCTGCACAATATTATGTCATGTAGTTAGATCATTTTTCATTGTATAGGTGACAAGTTATGCCCCTTTTCACAGGATGTAATATAAATCTTTGGTGTCCCCAGAATGTGTCTGTGAAATTTCAGCTCAAAATACCACCTAGATCATTTATTAGAGCTTGTCAAATTTGCCCCTTTTTGGGTGTGAGCAAAAACACGCAGTTTTTGTGTGTGTCCCTTTAAATGCAAATGAGCTGTAGCTCCGCCTCCGTTCAGAAGAGGGCGGAGTCTTTACACCAGCTTCAGAAACTCCAGCAATAACAAAACAGGCCAGTCTCACTCATCCAGAATCCCAGAATAACCAGTAGCGAGTGCAGCCTTACGGAGAGACTCAGGAAGAGTTTCTGAATGTTAGTGGAGACATTTATGTAGTTGTTGTGAATGCACATTGATCATCTCATCATCATGTTTAACGTTTACACAAGTTTGAACTTTGAGCGTTGTAACTTTTCAGATGTTGTGTATGTTCAAACAGCAACATTACACACTAACTAAAGTTAGAAAAGGGAAATCATAATCAACCACCCCTTTAAATAAATGTTGTTCTTTTGTACTTGCTATTCATAAACAATCTTGAAAACATATGCTCCATAATGATTTCCACATAATCATAATCAGAAATGTTTCTTGAGCAGAAAATCAGTATTAGAATGATTTCTGAAGGGTCGTGTGATATTGAAGACTGGACTAATGAGCTCTGCCATCACAATAAATTTTTTTAAACATTCAAATAAAAAAATTAAAATATTGATAAAAATATTTCACAATATTACTGTCTTAGTCTTAGAACCTTACTAATACCAAACTTTTGAACAGTAGTAACCTATATTTTTATATCAAAACCAGCACAGGCTCACCTTGCAATCAAAACATTTAAAAAAATATTGTTACATTATTTTGCCAGTATGTATATTTGTAAATATAGTTTTTTTAGAACATCAAATTGGTTGCTCATTATATTCCGTGAAATAATGTTACTTTTTTTTTTTCATTTACAGTAATAGTTGTACCAAATGTAATTTATCCACTTTTGTTCATACAATTTTGTTTAATCCAGATTGTACTTATGTATTAAAGCAACACATTCATGCTTGTGTGTGGTCTCAAATGATTTGGCTTATTTAAATGAACAAGAATTTAAGAACAATCACACCAGGATATATATTTTTTTAAAGTGTTAGCCCACAGATACATTTATGAGGGTTTATTTACTTTATCGCAATCAACAAATGATAACAATTAGTAAAACACACAGTTTTAAAGCTTCGCAAGGTGCAATTTATACTACGAGTTGAAGTCTGCTGTGCTTTATATCTACACGAAGTGAATGCCTGCAATCATTCAGTCATCGACAAATGCACAAAACGTGCAAATTAATAAAAACATTATGAACTTTACGAAACGATACACAATTGTAGTTTAAGTTCACGCTGAAACTATATTTACCTATATTTACCTATATGGAAATAATCCATTAAACCTGCCGAGGAACAAGGAGCGTGAACTAAAATGAGCAGTTCCACGCGCATGCCCGGGAAACTCATGAATATTCATGTAGGCTCCGACCACTGCTCCGCCCACTGCCTCTACAGATGCACAACTCACTTTTGCTCCACATTTTTCACATAGACCAATACCAGAGAATGTCTAATAAGGGGAGAACTTCCACTCTCAGTAAACTTCCGGCTTCGTTGCAGTTCCACTCTGGTTCCACATGAGGGCGCTCACAGGACGAGTGCAGGATGAATGGAGGTCTATGGAGCTATACCCCTCAAAATCCACATTTTTTGTCTAGTAATTTGAATGTTGTATTTGAAAGGAGATGCAAAGAAATTACACATTGCTGGGTGTTAGATTTTTTAGAGTCACCAATTTGCTTTAAAAAGTCTTTTAAAGTGTCAATGACGTCATACACATCGTACGACCAGAGATACTGCTTTACGGCAATCCTTCAGTCACTTTGGTGCTTTCATGCTCTGCACTTTCTTTTCTCTCGAGGCATCGACAACACAGCTGACACAGGTAAACACACAACACAGCTGACACAGGTAAACACACAACACAGCTGACACAGGTAAACACACAACACAGCTGACACAGGTAACTACACAACACAGCTGACACAGGTAAACACACAACACAGCTGACACAGGTAAACACACAACACAGCTGACACAGGTAACTACACAACACAGCTGACACAGGTAACTACACAACACAGCTGACACAGGTAACTACACAACACAGCTGACACAGGTAAACACACAACACAGCTGACACAGGTAACTACACAACACAGCTGACACAGGTAAATACACAACACAGGTGACACAGGTAACTACACAACACAGCTGACACAGGTAAATATACAACACAGCTGACACAGGTAACTACACAACACAGCTGACACAGGTAAATAAACAACACAGCTGACACAGGTAAACACACAACACAGCTGACACAGGTAAACACACAACACAGCTGACACAGGTAAACACACAACACAGCTGACACAGGTAAATACACAACACAGCTGACACAGGTAACTACACAACACAGCTGACACAGGTAAACACACAACACAGCTGACACAGGTAAACACACAACACAGCTGACACAGGTAAACACAACACAGCTGACACAGGTAAACACACAACACAGCTGACACAGGTAAACACACAACACAGCTGACACAGGTAAATACACAACACAGCTGACACAGGTAAACACACAACACAGCTGACACAGGTAAACACACAACACAGCTGACACAGGTAAATAAACAACACAGCTGACACAACACAGCTGACACAGGGAAACACACAACACAGCTGACACAGGTAAACACACAACACAGCTGACACAGGTAACTACACAACACAGCTGACACAGGTAAACACACAACACAGCTGACACAGGTAAACACACAACACAGCTGACACAGGTAACTACACAACACAGCTGATACAGGTAACTACACAACACAGCTGACACAGGTAACTACACAACACAGCTGACACAGGTAAACACACAACACAGCTGACACAGGTAACTACACAACACAGCTGACACAGGTAAATACACAACACAGGTGACACAGGTAACTACACAACACAGCTGACACAGGTAAATAAACAACACAGCTGACACAGGTAACTACACAACACAGCTGACACAGATAAATAAACAACACAGCTGACACAGGTAAACACACAACACAGCTGACACAGGTAAACACACAACACAGCTGACACAGGTAAATACACAACACAGCTGACACAGGTAAACACACAACACAGCTGACACAGGTAAACACACAACACAGCTGACACAGGTAAACACACAACACAGCTGACACAGGTAAACACACAACACAGCTGACACAGGTAAACACACAACACAGCTGACACAGGTAAATACACAACACAGCTGACACAGGTAAACACAACACAGCTGACACAGGTAAATACACAACACAGCTGACACAGGTAAACACACAACACAGCTGACACAGGTAAATAAACAACACAGCTGACACAACACAGCTGACACAGGTAAACACACAACACAGCTGACACAGGTAAATACACGTGCTAGAAGAGTGTTTGTTCTGGTCCCGCTTCGGGTGCCACGATGTCATCAAGCGGTATCTCTGGTCGTAATCAGTCCTTCACTGACCAATCAGCGTTCATTAGCAGAATGCTAGCATGTTATGGGCAACAACAACTCAACCTGTAAGAAATCGAAAGGACATAAGTACTCGTTCATTCAACTTTCGACCTATAACCCATGTTGAACTCGCAAAACCTACAATCAAATCTGAGATTTCTCAACGGCAATTGGGTGAAAGAGACAAATTTAGCCGTCTAGTGCCATAGACTCCCATTCATTCTGCACTCATGGGTGAGCGCCCCCAATGGAACTCTGGTGGAACTACAATCAAAATTCGGTACAATAGGACTTAATAGGGAGTGGCCAGGCTCTCCGTAGACGGGCTCTGCCAATACTGCAAAAGGGAGAGCATGCTAAACTTGTCACTTGAAAGCGAAAAACAGTGTTTGAGATTCATCGCAGCAGATTCAAGCAGTTGTAGTTATGAACTTGTGTTTGTGCCAGAAAAATATGCAAGACAGTTGTTAGAAAATATTCTACAAGTGTGCAACTCTCATTGGATGAATTCACATACTGATTTGAGCAAAATTTCTCCGTGACTTCACATTTTTTGATGCAGGTGTGTGAATGCGTTCTGCACCATATTCACTGTATAGCAAAAATGTGAGCGTGCAAGTTTCTTAATTTGTGATTTGTATAATGTGATTTGTGAACCTGCAATGAAGAATTTGAGAAGGTGTAACTGTTGTTTTGTGTTTGTGGAAGAGCAAAAAAGTCTACAGGTTTGCAACTCTTAAAACATTTCTCTCTACAACTACAAATTCCACTGTCACAGGATTTCAGTTGATTTGCACCAAAAATGCCTTCATAGTTCATAGATTACCGTTGCGCCTTTTATGTCTAAACTGGAGTCGGACAAAGATGGAGAGATTCAAGAAGAAGTGACAACATGTAGAAGCAACAGGACATTTCTGAATGGTTAGTTGATGAATTTATGTAGCTGATGTGGAGATAACTATCTTCTAGTCATTGATTGGCATATTCCGTCATTATAATCTATAAATCGCTCGTGTGGGAACTGTTGTAAGATGCCTACAGAGTGACATGCTATTGCATTTGTATTGCAATAAATGTGAAAAGACGGATGCTACAGTTTGAGCTTGAACAAATGTGTGTCACCGGTGCGGGCCGGGGCGGACTCGGATGACCAGCCACCCCCGACTTAGACACCACCGTGAGGAGCCGACACCACAGGTCCGCAACAGATGGACAACGCAGACAAGAGATAATTTCAAAGGAATAACAATCTTATTGAACACAATTTATCAATGAGCACAAGCGTGATAGACTTCAGTGTCCTCTAGGTCTTCTTCAGCTACGGGTAGGTACTGATCGAACGTCGCAGCTTCGCCCTGACGGCGACTTCGCCAATGATACGGCTCACTTCAGGACTCGGACGGTAAGTAGGAAGGTAAAGATTCTTCTCAGTACAGGATATTTGCGTCAGTGCACGTGAGTGAGACAGTGGCTTAAAAGCTTACTTCACCAGCAATGCTGCATTCTTCAGGACTCAGACGGTAAGTAGACAGGTAAGGGTTCTTCTCAGTACAGGATACTTTCGTCGGTGCACAGTAGTGAGACAGTGGTTTAAAAGCTTACTTCACCAGCGATACTGCATACTCCCAGACTCAGACGGTAAGTGGAAGGTAAGGATTCTTCTCAGTACAGAATACTTTGATCAGTGCACAGTAGTGAGACAGTGATTTAAAAGCTTACTTCACCAGCGATGCTGCATACTTCCAGACTCAGACGGTAAGTAGGAAGGTAAGGATTCTTCGCAGTACAGAATACTTTCGTCGGTGCACAGTAGTGAGACAGTGGTTTAAAAGCTTACTTCACCAGCGATGCTGCATACTTTGTAGCGACACTGACTTGGCATCCGGCCAGATGTTCTGAATTAGCGAATCCTGATTTGCAAAACATAGCTCGTTTCTTCTTGAGTAAACAAAGAGCATTCTGTTTACGACCCCCTTGGGGCATGTTGACCAGTGGGGGCGCCGCTCGGGCTAGGGCCTCCCTGGCACATGACACATTTATAACAAGCCGAGCATTGAGCAAAAGGGTCGACCTAGTCCCTTGATTCAAATCTCGCCAACTCACGGGACTCACATCCTGAACCCCCCCCCCCGAAAGGGTGGGGGAAAGGACAAGAGTTCACAAAAGCAGCCTGAATTCTGAATGACACACACACGTACATACACACACACACACACACACACAAACATCCTTTGTGTTTAAAACATCCTTTTAATGTATGTAACTCAGACTTGTATCTGAACTTCCTGTATGTATGTGTGATTAATGTTGTTTTGATCATATAGTTATGATCTTCGAGTGTTTGGCTCTGAAATGTATTTTTGAAGAATGTTCTCCCAGTAGAATCGCATCCCGTAACCCGATCTCATTGGCAGGTCATAAAATTTGACCACCAAGCTCATCCAGCCCTATGCAAGGGAGACAACGGGGGCGCAACATTCCAACGCACACACATTCCAAAACACACATTACACACACAGACACCATCCATGGAACTTTTCAGAGAAAAGTACCGCTAAATATTTTAAATATATTCCTTTTGGTGCTTAGATGTCTTCACATGTCACAATTGAAGTATCTACAATTTTATTATGTGTTAATCAAATGTAAAATGCCTATAATCGGGTTTTTGAGTGTAATTGTGTATCCTTAAATGTTTTATCTGTCATCCTTGGTATCTGGTTAACCGTCGTGTTTTGACTGAAACACTCACACATGCGAGATTACAGTAAAATGTAATCTTCTGTGTGTACAATCTTTCTGGGTAGAAATGACAAAAAATTCATACCATCATAAACCATGCAGATTAGTTGTCCTGACAAGACAAAGAAAAGATCTTCCCGTTCGAAATGCTCTAAGATGATTCGTCCTCCACGAAAAGGAGGCGTACACGGGACACTGTTAAAAGTCCGAACCTTCAGTTTACACTCTCTCTCAACTCTCATCTTCTCTTCTCCCTCCTTCGGAAACTCTGGAAACCCAAGTCCGGACCGGCTTCGGCCTGCTTCTCTTCTCTTTTATTTCTTTGTATGTTTTCTATAGTCTAGTTTCGTTTTCCTATTCGCCTCTGTTCATTCACGAGCTGAATGAACTTAGCCTGAATCATTCTCGGTAACGTACTCTCAAGTGAACCTTCAAATCTTCCCGCTACACAACTCCGGAAGAAGACCAGGACACGCATCTCCACTCTAAAAGGAACACACACATATTCCTTTTTCTCAGCTCCACAAAAGAGTGTATCAAACTGCAAGTATATAATCTGACATATTTTAAAGCTGAATCTAGGTGTCTCTCAAAAGGGTTCTTTGTTTGTAATAAGTTGCCAGGCTCTTCTTCAATTCTCTGACTCTCTCTCACTTTACTTTCTCTCTCTCTCTCACTTTATTTTCTCTCTTTCATTTCATTCACTCTGATCACGTTATTTCTTATGTTCTTGTTTGTTTAAATGTTTGTTTGTTTTATTGTTTGCATGTTTACGTACGTTTATAGTTGTAGCTTATGTAATAACTAGTCTTGACATTTATTAAAACTTATTCATACTTTGACTGTCTCTGTATTTGAAAATCCATCTTTATAAAGTCAATGAAAATGCCAAAAGATCTAAGCTACACGCTCGATATTATAGACTACTTTGAGTAGTTTTAATTCATAAACCCAGAAAGTTTTATGTTCACGGCCAGAAGATACATTTTCTTGGAGTTTGTAAACGGGATACCCCTTCTTGACTGTGATAATCTTACATTTATTCGCTGGACGAATGACTGATGACTAGACCAGTTACAGAACAAGTTACAGAAGGTAATCTCGATAATTGATAAAGTAAATGTATATGCGATTTATGAATTATGACCATGAGTTATGATTATTAATAATTCCAAATTCCCTATATCCTTGAGCTAATTCGTATTGACCCAGAGTCATATATACAGTATACGTTACAACTTCCAGACTCAGACGGTAAGTAGGAAGGTAAGGATTCTTCTCAGTACAGGATACTTTCGTCGGTGCACAGTAGTGAGACAGTGGTTTAAAAGCTTACTTCACCAGCGATGCTGCATACTCCCAGACTCAGACGGTGAGTAGACAGGTAAGGGTTCTTCGCAGTACAGAATACTTTCGTCGGGGCACATTAGAGAGAGAGTGATTTGAAAGCTTACTTCCTCAGCGATGCTGCATACTTCAGGACTCAGACGGTGAGTATGAAGGTAGGGATTCTTCTCAGTAATAAACACTTTCGTCGGGGCACATTAGTGAGAGAGTAAGTTAATGGGCGGCTTCGCCAGCAATGCTGTATATCTTCGGAGCTCAGACAGTAAGTCCGAAGGTAAGGATTTTTCCACAGCAATATGTTCCTTCCTAAAGCTCACAAACAGAGAGAGTGGATTAAGAGGAGGTTTCAGCGAGGCATTATAGTACTCAGAGCTCAGACGGCCCGAGAGAGGATAACGCAAGAAGATACTTCACCAGCTCAGCTGTATCACTCTGGGATTCTAATGGAGATCAGGTATCATAACTTTTCACAAACGTGTAAGCAGGGGTTGGGGCCGCTTCTCAGCAAAAGCACACCGCACTCGTGTTCACTTCAAATCCACAGCAATGAATCAATGTGTATCAATAAGGCAAAAGCACTGCAATTCACTCACACGATAGGGCTGATCAGAGGTCTCAATCCATTCGTTACACTCCCGTGGGGGATATTCAATCCCCAGTTCCTCTTCAGCACACTCTGAAACACATAGCATAGTCAGATTTACATGCACTGCATCCTCTTCAAGCTTTTTGAATGTTTGTAAGATGAAATCAATTCACTTATCTTTCTCTCTCCCTTCACAGCGCAGATCCAATCGATAAATCAGTCCAGCAGATTCCCACAGACGAACTCTGATCCAGCAGACTTCAATGGGCGGCTTTCACCCTAACGAGACTTCACCACAGCCGATTACAACTCCCAATGCGGACAACTTCAACAGGGAACCTTTGCCCCGGAGACCTTCACACCCAGACAACTTCCCCGAGCAAGCTTGTGCCCAAAACTACTCCGAGAAAACCAGCTGCGCCCAGAAACTTCTCTGAATGGCCCTTTTATCTTTGGCTTGTAAAGCAGGAAGCCTGTGTAAACGCCGCTCCTCTCTCTCTCGCACCTGCAATGCATTAGCGCTAATCAGGCCGGACAATGTTTCTGCCACACCCGGAACCGGAGTGGGATGTGTCGCACACAAATCGTTCCCTCGGGAAACTCGTGACTCGTCAAGAGGGTTTTCGTCAAGAGGGTGAGCGTTTTCGTCACCCGTGACATGTGCTCGACTACAACAACTCTTCCTCTTCTCAACATGGACTGCATGTTGAGAAGCTGTTGAGAAGCTGTTGAGAAACTGTTTAAACGGACAGTTTAAAACTAGATTAAAGTCGCATCTCTTCAGCCAGGCATTCATATAATCCTACAGTTCAAACTACAATCTGGCCTCTAGCTCATAAATGCCAGAGGAGAACTGGCCCCCGACTGAGCCTGGGTTCTCCCAAGGTTTTTTTTCTCCATTAGGTCACCTGATGGAGTTTTAGGACACCATTAGGTCACTTGATGAAGTTTTTCGGTTCCTTGCCACTGTTGCCTTTGGCTTGCTCAGTTGGGGATATTTTGGGGATATTTAATTTAATTTTATCAATCAATAAATTCCTCTTGAAACAAACTTTGTTGTATTATTTTAATTTAATACTGTGAAGCTGCTTTGATACAATCTGTATTGTGAAAAGCGCTATACAAATAAACTTGACTTGACTTGACTTGACTTGACTTGACTGCGTGTTCCAGGAGGCGGGGTTTATGTAAATTTTAGGGTTTGTGATGTCACTACAGCCGTTTGTTGTAATCTCTGGAGAACTTAGTTCTGATTGGTCAATCACAATGCTGAGAGGAATAAAAGTTTTGTATAATGACTGGTTAATTATTATTATAAGATTTTCATCATATTGTAAACAGTATGAAAAACAAAGTTTATGAAACAAAAATGTCATGTCTTTTCCTTGCGGTAAATGTCAGATGATCATAACATAACATTCATAACAGAGATACATAACATCATTACAGATTATGTAAAGTAAATATTTTAGATTTACGAGATTTTAGATTTACGCATTTCAATCAATAGAAAAATTCCATCAAATTTAATAGAATAATCCTTACACATTTTAATTGAATAATTGATTAAGGATTGTTCACTTATTTATTTAAAATGTGTAAGGATTATTCAATTTAATTGGATGGAATTTTACTATTAATTGAAATGCGTAAATCTAAAATCTCGTAAATCTAAAATATTTACTTTACATAATCTGTAATGATGTTATGTACACAAATCGTTCCCTCGGGAAACTCGTGACTCGTCAAGAGGGTTTTCGTCAAGAGGGTGAGCGTTTTCGTCACCCGTGACATGTGCTCGACTACAACAACTCTTCCTCTTCTCAACATGGACTGCGTGTTCCAGGAGGCGGGGTTTATGTAAATTTTAGGATTTGTGATGTCACTACAGCCGTTTGTTGTAATCTCTGGAGAACTTAGTTCTGATTGGTCAATCACAATGCTGAGAGGAATAAAAGTTTTGTATAATGACTGGTTAATTATTATTATAAGATTTTCATCATATTGTAAACAGTATGAAAAACAAAGTTTATGAAACAAAAATGTCATGTCTTTTCCTTGCGGTAAATGTCAGATGATCATAACATAACATTCATAACAGAGATACATAACATCATTACAGATTATGTAAAGTAAATATTTTAGATTTACGAGATTTTAGATTTACGCATTTCAATCAATAGAAAAATTCCATCAAATTTAATAGAATAATCCTTACACATTTTAATTGAATAATTGATTAAGGATTGTTCACTTATTTATTTAAAATGTGTAAGGATTATTCAATTTAATTGGATGGAATTTTACTATTAATTGAAAGGCGTAAAAAAATTGTTTTCGAGTGCACTTTGATCTCTGCATATTGTGCACGAGCACGTACAGCGTCACATGCTGTTATGATCAGTGGTGTCCAGAAGATGGCAGTGCTGTGAATATAACTGTGCTGGAGCTTCATGAGGAAAACACACAACATTCACACAGAGTTATTCAAATTAGGCAGAGTGAACATTTTAGATCTATATATATATATATTTTTTATAAAAAACAATATGCAGAAATATCCTTACCTAAATGCAAATCATATTGGAATTCTCTGTATAATCATCGGAAAGAGGTCTGGAGTTTACCCAGTACTGTCTCAACAATAAAGTCATAAATCAAGTTTAATTTACCCAGTGAGACAAGACGTCTTTAGATTTTAAGAAACATGGAGACTATATGTGTCTTTTGCTGAATCCATTAAACATTTATTCTAGCAATGTGTATTTACCCAATTACAAATTAAAGATTCAGCTTTCTAGTAAAGATATTTGTATTGTATAAGAATAGGGGTTGATATAAACCTGATATAATCTGAAATAGAATATACAAGATGTACTGTAGAATTCTTGAAACCTTTTTTCTTGTTAATTCCTTTTACGTAATTCCCCTGTATATATTTTCTCTCTCTTTTTTCCTCTTAATTCTACTACAATATGTGCATAAAAAAGAAATATGTTATTTAGGCAACATAAAGGAGAGATAAAGAACGTCCACTGGACTTTCTGTTCATCATCATGTGTGAAGTGGTTTCTTTAAATGTTCCAGTAGCGTTCAGCAGTGATGGTTTTGTCTCATTATTAGAAGGTATTATTTTAAAAAGAAAATATCAGTGATAGTGATGCATTATTGTTCATTTATTAGGTGATGATATGTTGGACAATTAAAACTGAATCAACAAATAAGCTGTAATATAACAACGCCCTTCAGCCGTGACTTATTCACTATACAGCTGTCACAGAACGCTCACTTACGCCACCCTCTGGTTTCATTCGCTCTCTCTCTCCTGAATATTAGTACTACATCTCCCAGCACTCCCTCCGTCATTATCACCTTCCATCCCTGCCTAGTTTCTCTGATCACCATCATCACTGTCACCTGATCATCATCATCATCTTCCCCTTTATCTGGACTGTGTCTTCCGCTGTTCTGTGCGAAGTCTTGTTTTGCTCTGCGGACATTTCCAAGCATACTCTCCCACTGCCGTGTATTCCTTAACCTTGATCTTTGCCTGTACTCTGGACTCTGTGATTCTTTGCTGCCTGCCCCGACCTCTGCCTGTGTCTGACCTTGAGTATTGGATTGTCCCTTTGATTACTGCTGTTCTCAATGTATGTCTGCCTACCTGTATTTCCTACCCGTGTTAATAAAGTCTTGCAAATGGATCCCTCTGCCTCAGCCTCAGCATTACAGAAGACTTCGCCATCCCAAGGTCCAGCAGACTTTCATCACTTGACCAACGAAGTCTCAGCGCAAGCTTCTGAGCTGGTCTCTCATCGTCAACAGCTGGTTAAATTGACTTCACTCACTGAAGAGCTCGTGAGGTCTGTGCAGACATTAACCCCGCAGGTTGCAGCCGCGAATCAGGCGCAGACAGCCGCTGCATCTGATCCTTCTCCGCCGGCTGTGAGTTCCTCTCCTAGTAATCCCAGAATGTCACTGCCTGAGAAGTTTGACGGATCACCAGCCACCTGTAAAGGATTTTTATTGCAATGTGAGATCTATTTCAGTCAGTCCCGAGAGCATCATACCGACCAGAGCCGGGTCTTTTTCGTATGTTCGCTTCTGACTGGAAGGGCGCTAGAATGGGCAACGGCGATGTGGACTGGAGGTCAGCTTTCCTCTTTCACCTATGATGTATTTAAGAAGACTCGTTTCAGAGAGGTGTTTGAACATCCCGCGGAAGGAAAGGACCCGGGGGAACTGCTTCTGTCCTTACGCCAGGCTAACTCGTCGGCAGCGGATTACACGCTCACCTTCAGAACGCTCGCGGCACAAACGGGTTGGGGTGACGGACCACTTAAACTCTTATACCGAAAAGCACAGTACATTACACAACCCCTCACTCTCAATGTCGGACCACGGACAACTATACACGATCAACTCGCCTCATTACCCGGTGATTTTGGGATTTCCATGGCTAGAACGTCACAATCCACTCATTTCCTGGTCTGAGAGGAGGATTTCTCAATGGTCTCATTTCTGTCGGGAGAACTGCTTGCCTGCTGTCCAGAGTCCTGAAACGAGTCACGAATCTGTGAAAGAATCGGATCTTCAAGGATTACCAGTGATATACCATGATTTAGCCCTGGCTTTCAGCGAAAGTGAAGCTTCTCATTTACCTCCACATCGAGCAGGAGACTGTGCCATCGAACTCTTACCTGGGGCTGTTCCACCGCGCGGGAGAGTGTATCCTTTATCTCAGCCGGAGACTGAAGCAATGAAGACTTACATCGAGGAACAGCTCGCTAAGGGTTTCATCACTCCTTCCACCTCACCCGCTTCAGCGGGATTCTTTTTTGTTAAGAAGAAGGACGGGGGGCTTCGGCCGTGCATTGATTTCCGAGGTCTTAATGAGGTGACTGTCAAGTATCGATATCCTCTGCCGTTAGTCCCCGCTGCCTTGGAGATGCTTCGCACAGCCCGGTACTTTACGAAGCTGGATTTACGGAATGCATACAACCTCGTCCGTATTCGTGAGGGTGACGAGTGGAAGACAGCTTTCTCCACAACTTCCGGTCACTATGAGTACCGGGTTATGCCGTTCGGACTTTCCAATAGTCCTTCCTTATTCCAGGCATTCGTCAATGAGATCTTCCGAGACATGCTTAACCATACAGTTATTGTCTACATTGATGATATCCTGATTTATTCTGAGACTCTCGAGGCACACATCAGGGATGTTCGAGCTGTCCTTCAGCGCTTAATTGACAACCAACTCTATGCCAAGATTCAGAAGTGCGAATTTCACCAGACCCGAATCGCTTTCCTGGGCTACATTATCAACGCAGATGGAGTTTTCATGGATGACAGCAAGGTACAAGCCGTACTGAACTGGCCCCAACCCACATCTATTAAGGAATTACAGCGCTTTCTGGGATTTGCGAATTTCTATCGCAGATTTATTCGTAATTTCAGTGTGATTGTGGTCCCTCTCACATCCCTTCTCCGGGGGGAGGGGGGGGGGGGGCAATTCCGGTGGTCTCCTGAGTGCACTACGGCCTTTGAGCGGCTTAAGGCGAGTTTCACCACAGCGCCCATTCTGCATCACCCTGATCCGGAGAAGGAGTTTATCGTTGAAGTGGATGCTTCAAACACAGGAGTGGGTGCCATTCTCTCTCAACATCACGGAAGTCCGGCCAAGATGTTTCCTTGCGCGTTCTTTTCCCGCAAACTCAATTCGGCTGAGCGAAATTATGATGTGGGTGACCGTGAGCTTCTGGCTATGAAGGCAGCTTTTGAGGAGTGGAGGCACTGGCTGGAGGGCGCGCGCCAACCTTTCATTGTACTCACTGACCACAAAAATCTGGAGTACATCCGTTCTGCTAAGCGTCTGAATGCCCAACAGGCGCGTTGGTCTCTGTTTTTCTCCAGATTTAACTTCAAGATCACTTACAGACCGGGATCCAAGAACGGGAAGGCAGATGCTTTGTCTCGTCAGTACGACAGTCCTAACGAGCTCTCCAGACCAGAATCTATTTTACCATCCTCGCTCATTGTTGCACCCGTACAGTGGGATATAATCACCGAAATCACTGCTTCACAACAGGAACATCCTGCTCCGCCTGAATGCCCCGCGGACCGCCTCTTTGTTCCTCCCAATCTCCGTCACCGTGTCCTACAATGGGTTCACTGCACCCCCAGCGCAGGACATCCGGGAATCACTGCAACTCATCAGCTAGTTTCCAACAGATTCTGGTGGCCGTCTCTACAATCTGACATCGTAACTTTCATCCACCAATGTATCACATGCAACACTATTAAGTCCTCTCATCAAAAACCAGCCGGTCTTCTACAACCTTTACCAGTTCCTCAACGTCCCTGGTCACATGTTGCAGTGGATTTTGTTACTGATTTACTATGCAATACTACTCTGTAGTAGACCGGTTTTCTAAATCCTGCCGTTTCATTCCTCTGGCTGGGCTGCCCACTGCTCTACAAACTGCTGAAGCTCTCCTGAATCATGTGTTCCGCCTCTTTGGGCTCCCTGAGGATATTGTCTCTGACCGTGGACCTCAGTTTACATCTCGAGTCTGGAGGGAACTTTGCTCTAAGTTGCACATTAATGTGAGCCTCACCTCTGGCTATCATCCCCAGTCCAATGGGCAGGTAGAGAGACTCAATCAGGATCTCCTTCATTTTCTTCGTGCCTATTGTCACCAGAATCAGCATGACTGGAGTCGCTTCTTGGTCTGGGCGGAATATGCGCAGAATTCTTTGGTAAAACCTGTCACTGGTCTAACCCCGTTCCAATGTGTTTTAGGATTTCAACCTCCTCTATTCCCATGGGCAGGAGAGCCTTCCAATCTCCCCACAGTGGATTCTTGGTTACAGCGAAGTGAGGCTACCTGGGACTCAGCTCACGTTCACTTACAACGGGCCATTCGTCACTACCAGCAGCACGCAGATCAAAGGAGGCGTGCCGGGCCCCAATACAGACCTGGCCAATGGGTGTGTTTGTCCACTCGAGACCTCCGCCTAAAACTCCCCAGCAAGAAACTTTCCCCCCGATTCGTTGGTCCCTTCAAGATACTCCGTCAGATCACTCCTGTCTCGTTCCGTTTGGATCTTCCTGTTCATTACCGCATCTCACCCACTTTTCATGTCTCTCTTTTCAGACCCGCTACGGCTCCCAGGAGAGAGGTGGTCCAGGAGGAGATCGCTCCCGTACAGGCTCCCCCTATTTAGGTCGGCGGTGCAGAGGCTTACCGAGTGCGAGAGGTGCTGGACTCCAGACGCCGCGGCGGGCACCAAGACCCCGTGGTAGACCCCGTCGCGGGTCAGACCCTCGCTTCCGGAGCCGCTTTCGCGGGGGGGGGGGGGGGGGGGGGGGTCTCTGTCACAGAACGCTCACTTACGCCACCCTCTGGTTTCATTCGCTCTCTCTCCCCTGAATATTAGTACTACATCTCCCAGCACTCCCTCCGTCATTATCACCTTCCATCCCTGCCTAGTTTCTCTGATCGCCATCATCACTGTCACCTGATCATCATCATCTTCCCCTTTATCTGTACTGTGTCTTCCGCTGTTCTGTGCGAAGTCTTGTTTTGCTCTGCGGACATTTCCAAGCATACTCTCCCACTGCCGTGTATTCCTTAACCTTGATCTTTGTCTGTACTCTGGACTCTGTGATTCTTTGCTGCCTGCCCCGACCTCTGCCTGTGTCTGACCTTGAGTATTGGATTGTCCCTTTGATTACTGCTGTTCTCAGTGTATGTCTGCCTACCTGTATTTCCTACCCGTGTTAATAAAGTCTTGCAAATGGATCCCTCTGCCTCAGCCTCAGCATTACAACAGCATGGCCTTTCATACCTTATTGCTTACATAATATAATGGAATCAAAAGAAACAAATTAAGAAAAATATTAAAATTATAAACTAAAACTAAATTCATTTAAACAGCACACACACACACACACACACACACACACACACACACACACACATACAGACTGACAGAAACACAAACTGATTAGCAAAATCTTTAAGGTTGCAGTGATTCAAAACTAAAATTCTTCAAAAAGATTATGCTGATTTTATGTGTGTGTGTGTGTGTGTGTGTGTGTGTGTGTGTGTTTATTTAAAACGCATACATTTAATTATACCTTTAATTTAACGCAGCAGGGAGGGCAATTTTAATTGAACATGTATAGTTATATCAAGACAATACAGTAAACCAGATAGATAGATGAATTAGCAAACAATTTATCAAGTACAAACCAATGATACCAATCATATGAACCTACATGCATGTTCAAAGGTTACATGAGTTTTTGTTCCACATTTTCTTCATCCACATTTCCTTCATCCGCATTTCCTTCATCCGCATTTCCTTCATCCGCATTTTCTTCATCCGCATTTTCTTCATCCGCATTTCCTTCTTCCGCATTTCCTTCATCCGCATTTCCTTTATCCGCATTTCCTTCATCCGCATTTCCTTTATCCGCATTTCCTTCATCCGCATTTCCTTCATCCACATTTCCTTCATCCGCATTTCCTTTATCCGCATTTCCTTCATCTGCATTTTCTTCATCACAGCAGGAGGTGCATCCACTGATAACTGCAGTAAGTATTATAAATAAGCTCAATACCAGGAGCAGAATACAACCGTCTCTCTGTGGAAATAAAAACAGTCAGTCAGTTAATTAATACAATAACCATTTTTATTGTCAACTGTCATTCAGAAGATACTTTTATCCAAAGTGTTATTACAGGGATAATGACTGTGAAGCCGTATAGTCTTGCTTAAGGGCCAAATACAGGGTGTTTTCTTACATAACCTATAACATTTCTGAATATTAAAAAATTTATTTTAAAAATTGCAGTATACAGCATACCTGTGAACTGGAAACAAAGCTCAAAGTCAGTTCTCGTAGTTCGGTCTCGATTCTTCCTGGGATCGATTCAGTGGGTTTACACCATTTCAGATGATGCTCATCCTCAGAAACATACACTCCATTCCAGTATGTGTCCCGACAGGCAGCATAATTACCATCAAGGAGCAGAAGGATGATCCACACAAATGGTGGAATCAGGCAAAATATTAACTCTTTCAACTTGAAAAATTTATGAATGGAACAGCATTTTTTGCAATTTAAAAAAAATTCGCTAAAGGAACAGCATTTTATGCAATTTAAACAACATTCGCTAAAGGAACAGCATTTTTTGCAATTTAAACAACCTTCGCTAAAGGAACAGCATTTTATGCAATTTAAACAACATTCGCTAAAGGGACAGCATTTTATGCAATTTAAACAACATTCGCTAAAGGGACAGCATTTTTTGCAATTTAAACAACCTTCGCTAAAGGGACAGCATTTTTTGCGATTTAAACAACCTTCGCTAAAGGAACAGCATTTTATGCCATTTAAACAACATTCGCTAAAGGGACAGCATTTTATGCAATTTAAACAACATTCGCTAAAGGGACAGCATTTTATGCAATTTAAACAACATTCGCTAAAGGAACAGCATTTTTTGCAATTTAACCAACATTCGCTAAAGGAACAGCATTTTTTGCAATTTAACCAACATTCGCTAAAGGAAGAGTTATTGCAAAGTTGGGGTATACGTTTAAATGGCTGTAAAACTAGACACATTAGAGAGAAAAAGAAAAAGAAAGGTGCAGCGAAGATCCATTTTGATACGTCTGCATTCAGCTTAACATCGCATGGGCATGAAAATTGGTCATCAAAAAGCCCCTCCAATGGAACTAACAAAATACTCAGCGGAATAGAGGTGAAAACAGCAGATTTGGACAGTCCACTTTTAAATGTTTGTACACATTTTTGTGTTGAAGACATCTTCTGAGGCTCCACAGCTGCTCTTGATTGATGATGTTTGATTGCTTCTCTCGAGATGTTTAAAGATGGACAGGTCCCCTTAAATGAAAATATCTTAATTATTTAATATCCAACAAGTAAAGAACAGACATTACATTTACATACACCTTAAATGACAGATAGCCACATACAATTATTAATAATACTTTATTATTAAATACTGTATTTTAGCTAAGAAAGAAATACAATCCATCCATTCTCAGAACTGATATCTTCTGTAGGGTCGCAGATATAATCAATAAATAATATTACAATGATGAACTATAGTTACAAGACTACAGTTTTTTAGACATTTTTTATAGATTAATATAAAAAAACTTCATGTTACAATCATTATTTATAAACAGAAATTATTGCATATTCAATAAGAGTCAATAAAGAACTAAATTTGAAAGTTTATTAAATTAACTGAAAAGAAAGGAGCAGAGTCGTACAAGACAAGTCATCGTCCAGTTCGTTAAACGACAGTGCAGAAATGTAATCTGGAAACTTTCCAAAGAATGCAATGTATGCAAACAGGCTGGCATTCGGTTTGCAGAGGATCTAACCAAGGAAGACAAGATGGCGCGGGAGCTGTTGTGGCCAAAGATTAAAGAGGCAAGAGATCATAAGAAGAGAGCTTATTTTCGAGGGCCTTTTGGGTTCATAGAAAATGTCCAGATTTTCCCATAAAATGTAGTTGCTGGGATTTATTAATGTGAACAAATGAGACACATGAAGTTATGTTTCGAGGGACCTATGTAACATAACTTTTTTCCACACATTTATTGCGGTGTGTTATTGTTAGCTTGTTTCTAGCTAATTGGAGAATACTATGTTTACATTTTGTTCTAAGTTTTCTTTTAATTCGTTAAATACCAGGGGGCTTAAAGACGGTATTAAGAGAAAGGCTATATTTTTATTTTGCAAGAGGCAACAGGCACAGTGCATTTTTTTTGCAAGAGACTCATTCCAGTGCAGAAGACTCAACTTTTTGGAGAAACCAATGGGGGGACACTATTTTGTTTAGCCATGGAACTAATAGATCTGCTGGTGTTGCCATATGCTTAAATAACTGCCCCGGAGAAGTTGTTCAAGTTAAGAGAGACAAAGATGGACACTGAGTTGCTGCGGTTTTGATTGTTGAAGGATCTCCACTGATTCTTTTAAATGTTTATGGTTATAATGGACAATCTAGGAACAAAATATTTCTAGAACAAATTTCAGACACTATCAGTGAATTGAAAGCACTTTTCCCATCTGATAATATCTTAGTGGGCGGAGACATTAATTGTGTCCCAGATGAATGTATGGATAGATGTTGACTACGAATACAATCAAAATATTATTCATTTTTGTATTAATAATTCCCTAATAGACATTTGGAGACATGTTAACCATGAAGTATAAGACAATATTCATGGATTAGACCTAATGGGAGCTGTAAATCAAGAATAGATTTTTGGTTAATAACACAGGAACTCTTAAAATACATTTCTTACATATGGTTCCTTTAAAGTACATTTTCTAAAGAACGAGCAGTTTTGTAATACGGTAAGAAAAATATTATATTCAGTTAAGACAAATGAAGAAATTGACTTTTTGAAATTGAAAATTGAAGAAGTGGGAATTTTTTAAAATGGTAAATGGTAAATGGTAAATGGACTGCATTTATATAGCGCTAGGGTTAGATATGAATGAAGTTCATATCTAACCTAGGGTTACATTCATAAAATGTAACTTTTTACATTTTAGTAAAATGTTTTACATTTTTACATTTTACATTTTAGTAAAATTTTACATTTTAGTAAAATTTTAGTAACTTTTTACATTTTCTAGCAGTTTACATTTACAAAATGTAACTGCTAGGGTTACATTCATAAAATATGAATGTAATCGAATTTGGGGCAATGAATGAAGTTATTAAGTCAAGATGGTTACAAATATTTGTAAAAAATGAACAATCTTTATGGTTTAGTCTTCCTTTTCGTCTTTTCCAAAGGACAGGAGGAATTTCTTTTCTTTTAAGATGTGATTTTGACTCATTAAAACTGTTTTTAAGTTATCTGATTTTCACATGCAGATATTCCTATGTTTATTGATGAGTATCATTTCTTGGATGATAAATGTAATAACAAGGTTTTGAGATCACTTATTACCAAAGATTATTTTCATCTTCCAGTTAAAAGAAAAGTTGTATCTCCAGCGTTTTCAAAAGTTGAAACTATCAAAGTTAGAACCAGATATTTGTCATTTCTAAAATGAAAAAAGTACATTTTAACTCAGATCATGTGTGTTGTTGAGGAGAGGTGCTGCTATCTCTTAGGTGTCTATAGCAGTGTTTCCACTGTCACTCCCGGGGCTTGATCGGGCCTCGTCGGGGCTCCTCGGGGCCAACGGCCGGGGTTTTGGCCCGCTGAATACCTTGGTATTATACTATACCTATATTATATTACCTATAATACCATCAAGTGAAAGTATCAGGCACATTGGCTACCTACATAATAAGCTGTTTTAAATTTAAAATGTTCAATGCCTTATCGCGCTGATGTGACCGAACCCGACCCGAACCCGAACATAATTTCTAAATATCTGTCCGAACCCGACCCGGCCCGTCGGGTCCCGTCGGGCTTGGGTCGGGTATCCATCCTCTATTGTGTTATACCATTCATCTTCATGCAGTTATAACTGTTTGTTTTTTTTGTGTGTTTTTTTTTACATTACTTCTTAATCAGTAACAGACACCATTATAAACCATCTTCAAAAGTAAGCTTAGTGTAGAGTTACCACGTTAACTTTAACACCTGCGTACACAGTTTGTAATAACACAATAACCATAACGCGTTGTTCATTATAAACGTGGGATTATGAATTATATTGATGCCGTAATGTACCCTGAGTGTAAACCTTAGCCACATTCATCGTGAAGTGTGCAAGCGATTTGCAAAGATTAATATAAAGGTTAATAAAACGTTACACTCACTTCTTCTGGAGGTTCAGCAGGAACACGAATAGTTGGTACCGATGCTTTTTTCAGGAGCAGCTTCTTAGCAAGACCAGCTTTATACTGACCCTCCTTTATAAAGCAGTCTGGTGAGAAATGATTCGCGCAAACATGAAAGCATTGACGTTGATCGTGGGGAATATTCCCTTCGAAAACAAATTCTCCAGTTACTGGAGAAAAACAGCCTCTTACTGGAGAAAAACATGAGCTGCAGAACTGCCAGAAATGAAAGGAAACGACTAGAGATAAGCAAACTTCAAGTTCTCCTCTGAGGTCTTTACATGTGTGTGTGAGAGAGATAGAGAGAGAGAGAGAGAGAGAGAGAGAGGGAGAGACTTTTTTGACTTATAACATCTCTTTAATTATAACTATTAACACAAAAAATACATAGCCTACACCTTTAACACATTACTTCATAAATACATAATCCTAATAAAATATATATTTTTTAATCAGCTTCTTTTAAAACAATACATTACGTCCTCCCGCTTCATTGGGTTGACATAAAATATTCCCAACACCCCATAAATAGAAGAAAGATTCAGTATAATTCAACAATTCATACTTTTGAGCTCTGAACATCAGTATCACTATTAAACTGCATTTTTCACTTTCTTGTCAGCCAAATACACATTTTTGCCTTACCAAATAAAACATTATAATCAAATTATAAAAAAAAACTTTATTTGAGGTGCTATATTTTGGTCCAACAATAAACAAAAACATTTGTAAAAATAAAACCAAAATTATGGCTCAAGTCTTTTAACACACCAAGAATTCCTAATAGACCAACACTCTCCCTCTTTATGATACTTGAGGTAAAATCCAATTCCCTTTTGATAATCTATTACAGATTTTATCTTTAACACCTTCCCAGTTTTTTCTTTGATGTACTTCTGAACCTAAAAAGATGCCTAAAAACTTAAATTCATCTTTTCCCACTTTACATTTCCATAACAGGTTTTGCATTGACATGACACCATTTCTCTTTATCATTGCTCCCAAATGCTTCCGTTTTACTCCAGTTCAGTTTTGCAGATGACGCTCTCTCATATAAAGAGATACTGTAATTACCAAAATCAATATCTCTTTGATCTTTCACAATTACAGTTATATCGTCTGCATATGCTGTTAACTTAAACGCATTGTAATTGCCTTCAACCTTTAGACCAGACAGTTCTTTTCTTATGTTAACAGAGTGGTCCCCCTGCTAAAGCGTATAACTGACTGGACAGTGGGCATCCTTGTCTTATACCTTTAAGCAACCTTATTGGTTTACTTAACCCAACACCTATTTTTAGAATACAAGAGGCATTCATATACAGTGGGGAGAACAAGTATTTGATACACTGCCGATTTTGCAGGTTTTCCCACTTACAAAGCATGTCTGTAATGTTTATCATAGGTACTCTTCAACTGTGAGTGACGGAATCTAAAACAAAAATCCAGAAAATCACATTGTATGATTTTTAAGTAATTAATTTGCATTTTATTGCATGACATAAGTATTTGATACATCAGAAAAGCAGAACTTAATATTTGGTACAGAAACCTTTGTTTGCAATTACAGAGATCATACGTTTCCTGTAGTTCGTTACAGGACTTAGTTTCATTAACTCCCTACAGAGCGGTAAATCCCCGGGGCAGGATGTGGAGTATTATAAAACCTTTTCCACTCTCCTCGCACCAGTTCTAAGAGATATGTACAACAAGGCTTTTCGTCAGCGTCGTCTTCCGGATACCCTATCGAAAGCCACCATTTCCTTAATTCCTAAGAAGGGGAAAGATCCCCTGCTCTGCGGCAGCTACAGACTCGCTAGATCAGACAGGGTTCATGTCTGGCCGACAGTCTTTCCATAACACTAGACGCCTACTCGACATCATTCACTCGTCAAGCAAGGATACCCCGGAAATCGTTATGTCCCTCGACGCCGAATGGCCAATGGACAGGTTTGGCCTGGGCGACAATTTTATTCTAGGGGTCAGACTGCTATACTCATCCCCGATGGCCTCGGTTCAAACTAATGACATGCTGTCACCCCCTTTCTCACTTCAGAGGCGCACCAGACAGGGCTGCCCTCTGTCCCCACTCCTGTTCGCCATAGCAATAGAACCTCTGGCCATTTGGCTTCCCGCGGAGGAGGGTTTCGAGGGCATCACACGATTTGGCATAACTCATTAAGTTTCACTGTATGCGGACGACCTGCTTCTGTACATCTCTATCCCTGTCGCCTCACTTCCTGTGATTTTAAACATTCTGGAACGGTTCGGTGCGTACTCCGGCTATAAGCTCAACTACCAGAAAAGTAAGTTCCTAGCGTTAAACTCTCAGGCTAAGCAGCTCCCACGCTCGTTATCGTCATTTAAGTGGGCTGACGACGGATTTAGCTACTTGGGGGTTCATATTACAACAGCCATGTCAGACTTGTTCCGCAAAAATTTCTGACCCCTGGTTGCAAAAACTGTAAGTGACTTTGACTGCTGGTCGGTCCTACCACTCTCCCTCATAGGCCGGGCAAATTTGGTTAAGATGGTTGTCCTCCCCAAATTCCTTTATCTGTTCCAGCACATCCCGGTACTCATTTCGAAATCTTTTTTCGACAAGCTGGACAGTGCGATATCTAAATTTCTGTGGGGCGGCAAACCCACTAGGATCCGCAAGGCAATACTGCAGTCCCCTAAGTCTGAGGGGGGTCTGGCACTCCTTAACTTTAGACGATATTATTGGGCAGCTAACCTGCAAAAACGTTTATACTGGATGAGCGACGACTGTGCCTCACTTCCTGTCTGGGTACATTTGAACCCCCCCCCCCGAAACCATGACTGACTCCCTCCTGAGGTGACAGACCCCAACCGTAGAAAAAGTGTTTCTGTACTGTACGAGTCACTAGGATCGACATCTGCGTACCCTGGTGCCCTTTCAAAAGCTGCGTGGGAGGGCGACCTGAACATGACTATTATGGACGAACAGTGGGACCATGCTCAGGCTATGGTCCACTCTTCCTCCATATGTGCTCGTCATGGACTAATCCAATGCAAGATCCTTCATAAAGTTCATTACACAAATGCAAAACTGTCTAAAATATATCCCACTATCTGGGACACCTGTAATAGGTGCCATCAGTCCCCTGCCAACCATACTCATATGTTTTGGTCTTGCCCTAAATTGACAACTTTTTGGATGAACTTTTTTGACACCATGAGTAGAACCTACAGGCACACTATCCCTCCCAACCCTTTGTCAGCCATTTTTGGCATTTCCCCAGACACTGAGTTCTCTACTTACTTTGTCTACCCTTTTTACTGTTTTAGTTTGTAAGTTATGTGTTTGTTTTGGTGATCGTCTGTTGGTATGCATGGGTTTGTGTGTTTGTCCTCGTTTTTGGGCCTGTGTTGGGTTGGTTCGTGGGTGGGTAGGGGACGGGTGGCAGGTGACATTCCGATCCCACTGTACGGTGTTTATTTTGTTCACTGTATGATGTCACCTGTTGTTGTAAAAATTCTTAATAAAAAAAGTTAAATAAATAAATAAAAATGTTCGATATAGCGCTCAATATTTTCAATGCGTCTAAAACCGGATGTAAATTGCGGCTGTGTCGCTGTCTCCCTTTTCAAAGCGCTTGTGCTCCCGTGGCGTCTGTTGTTGCAATGCAACCATGAACTGTGCGCTCCACATCAGGTTGACTGAAGGTACAATCCATTCGACCGTAAGTGGACTGCGAAGTTAAAGATGGCGTGACCACCACAACGTTGCCCAACATCAAACGGCAAACGTAATGAAAGTGGAACAAAAACTGCACTAGGCCTACTCATTATTTTATGCTTCACGCTCAGTTTGGACCATCAATGTCAGTTCAGCGCAAGCCGATCTTGATCGAGCGACACTGTTACTACACAGCGCTAAGAGATCCTGTAAAGAAAGCATTTGAATTCGCCACTGAAGTAATAACATCGCTGCGAGATCTAGTGAGAAACATTCAAATTTCTCCGTTATTAACGGATCAAACAGCGCTGACGGGGAAACCAGGAGAAACATTGTGCCATGAATGAACTAGTTATAGGCTTTAAGTCCACAGATCAGCAACGTTCACCATGGATTTAACGTATTAACACTAACTGTATCCATGGAAGTGGGTGCACTTCGGTTTAGGGGTGTGCGATATCAAGATTTTTTGATCATGGACGATTAAAATGTCTCCACTATCTGCTTTTGAAGAAATATCATAGTATCGTGTTAAAGTCAATTCTATCAGTTGCAGTTCCGACGCCTCCATCTCAACAATGCGACGTACATCACATGTTAACGCAGAGATAGAGTTTCACTCACGGCATACTGCAATTAACAAAAGTTAATTATATGCATGTGCTTTAAAACCTTGCCGGTTAAACATTTAATTTGCGTGCTAATGCAATGTTTTAACATGCGCTTTTCTGAGCGCGTACACGCAAAGCTCACAGGCACTAAAAGCCTGTCAAACAGCATCTGGATTCTGTTATATTTGAGTCTTATTGCGCTAATACTGTCAAATATGTACTCACAAGGTTTACATAAAAACAGTTGGTTATGTCTAAAGTGAAAGCAAACGTTTGAGAGGAAATTGGGTGTGGGTCATATGCGTGTATATTAGATGCGTTGCGTGCCATCTTAAAGTGACAGTAGCCTAAAGGCCAATTTATACTTCTGCGTCGAGTGTACGGCGTAGTGTACGTCGTAGGCTACGCACGTAGGCGACGCCGTCGTGAGCATTTATACTTCTGCGTTATGTCTGTGTTGCTCTGCAGTTACACCGCTAAAACGCTAGTTGGCGGGGGCGGGTTTTAATGTTCCACTGTGTTTAGATTCCTCGCGGCTGTTTTGAGTTTAGGCTACTAAGCGACTGAAAGAGAGCGGATCATGTTGGAGTTGGAGCTTATCGAGGTGGAAAAACAGTTAATTTTAGTGAAATTACTAAAACTAAAAGGCAGAAATGAGAGAAGGCGTTGGAGGAGATGGTACGTGTGACCCGTGAACCTGTTGACGGTTGAACTGAATTTAAAAATGACAGGCGGTGCAGAAGAACACGCCGGAAATGCATAGGAGGAAATGCAATGCTACCAAGCCGACCAATCACAGATCTTGCAGTCCGCGTCGTCGCGACGTGTAGTTACATTTACGTATGATACACGTCTATGCGTATGCTACGCCGTACCTACTGTGCGCACCTGACGCAGAAGTATAATTTGGTCTTAATAGTAAACATGCTGCCGCTTGTCCTTAAAGGGATAGTTCAACCAAAAATGAAAATTCTGTTATTTAGTACTATCTAGTTTTGTTCCAAACCTGTATTAAAGGGGTCATATAATGCCATTTTTGTACAAGTTAATTTGATTCTTTAGGGTCTAAATGAAAAGTTTGACCACCTGTCCCGCTTTACGTTGTACTGTACAGCAATTTTACCCTTTGTCCCGCCTCACGCAAATTGAGCATCTGTCCCTACCTAATAAATACACGGATACGTCCAAAGGCGTACTGTTAACCAGTGATGGGAATAACGGCGTTATTTTTTTCAGTAACGAGTAATCAAACTAATTACTGCTTCCTCCATTACAACGCCGTTACCGTTACTGTCAATAAAAATGGTTGAAGTCCAAAGTAGTCGATTGTCGAGTTCACGCGCATATGTTTAGTTACCTATGATCACGTGCGTGAACTGGACAGTCGACTACTTTGGACTTCAACCGAAAACAGGGTGTATATACAGGTATGTGCGCTGGCCGAATTAACTTCATTTTTCTTCATATCTTTCACATCTACTGCAGTCAGATTCACCCGTGTTAACTCTAAAGGAATCACTCACATTGGCTGGGCACTTGTAATGACACATCAAGGATGTTAAGAGGGTAAAAGCAGGTTTAAAATATGCCCCATTGAAGTCAACAGAGTGCAAATTTTAAAAAGAGGATTACACGGTATAGGCAACACCGATTTTTGTTGTTGTTCTCTGTATTGACAGCACTCCAAATTGACAAAAAAATTTGCTCAATGTTAAAATTGACCGGAGTTCTCCTTTAAGTAACGCAATAGTTACTTTCCCTGGTAATTAGTTACTTTTGTAATGATGTAATTCAGTTACTAACGCAGTTACTTTTTGTGAGAAGTAACTAGTAACTATAACTAATTACTTTTTTTAAGTAACTTAACCAACACTGCTGTTAACTTATGTCCAATTGTTCAGAGGAGAGCAATAAAAGCGGTAGTCGATAGGCTGAGTCGTACATCAATCAAACTGTTGACTGGTGCACGAACGCCTCCTTAACATTGTCAACAGTCTCAAATTGGAGAGCGCGCTGTTCGGTCAGGTTAAGCAGCCATGGCCAGTGCAGTAACAAGTTGGCCCCAGTAATTTTTCCAGATTCTGAAATAGCTAAGAAAATGTTGTGTGGCCGCACCAAAGCAACATCTATTGTAACAGATGTCCTTGCTCCGGTCTCAGTGGAAAAATGTATTCAAGAACTGACATCACCTATGCTTGCGGGTGGAACGCAGACACCGTTTTTTTCAGTGGCGTCAGATGCTTCTAACCACGGCAGCACCAAGCTTTTCCCCCTGGCAGTGAGATACTGGACCCCAGAGCTTGGGTTAAAGAATAGAGTTGTTGATTTTTACGAGGATAGCGCAGAGACGTCAGAATCAATTCACCGCCAGATTACTAAACAAACTGAAAGAGAATGGCCTAAGACTGGAGATGATCTCTGCTTACACTGCTGATAACGCTAGTGTGAATTATGGAAAGTTCAAATCTGTTTATCAGAAGTTGAAGGCAGATAATGCTAGCATTATCAAGGCTAATTGTATGGCTCATGTCGTGCATAATTGTGTAAAATATGCTGGAGACAAACTAGACATAGACATCGAATGTACAACTAATAAGATTACAGTCACTTCTCATCATCTGCAAAGCACACTGAAGAACTGAAATCATTGTTTGAATTTGTGGATCAAGACTATCATGCTGTACTGAGGCATGTACCTACAAGATGGCTAAGTATATGGCCTGCTGTCTCAAGGCTTCATGTCAGCTGGCCTGCAGTGAAGGCCTACTTTCTGTCATTAGGAGAGGAACACTGTCCAAAGGTGCTATGGAAGCTTTTTAAAAAGGATCAACACGGTGATGGGCTCCCTCTTCAGTTACAGGCCTATCTGTCCTTCCTCCATAATGCACTGAAGACATTCCATGATGTTATACTGCTGTTGGAGGGAGACAATATAACTGTCTGTGAGTTATCTGACATTCTCTCCACTCTTCAGAGAAAGCTCCAGCAGCGGCAGGCAGACTCCTTTTTTGGAGTTGAAACCAGTGCACTTCTCCAAAAGTTTCCAGACTGTGAAGCAACAGCAATCAAGCAGGACTTCTCTAATTTCTACAGTACTTCACTCAGCTACCTTGACAAATGGTATGACTTCTCAGACAGCAACTTTCACAAGCATGTGGCATTGTTAGGACTTAAGAGTGAATTCACATTCTCTCATCTCTGTGATGTGGTGGAGATCCTCAAGATGAGAGATAAACTAAACATGGATGAACTCTATGAAGAATACTGTGTGATTTTGCTACGCCAGCAGGAGGTTGTAAAGAGAACAGTTCCTGTTGTGGAGAAGTGGTCAACTTTGCTCCAAGGCACAAACACAACAAATTTGACTGTACTTGGATCCTTTCTCTTTAGCATCCCTGTGACAAATGCACATGTGGAAAGAGTGTTTTCACTGATGACTGCAGCATGGACTGACCAACGAAACCGGTGCTCTGTGGATCTTATCAAGAGTGAGATTCAAGTCAAGAGCAACTTTGGATATAGCTGCACAGTGCATAGCTGGATATAGTTCTACAGCTATGCATTGAAAGAGAAAACTCTCCTGGATGCAGTACGGACAGACAAAAAGTATACTGTAAATTCAAGAAGAAGAACAATTAAGGTAAAATGAACATTCGTTGTGTAAAATTTAGAATATATATTTGTGGTCCTCTTGCTACACTATGTTGGTTTTTATTTGGTTGGTTTGCTGCTACCCATGTGTTTCAGAAAAGTGCTATCCATGGTGCTGGGGAATGCTGTTGGCCTTCTACCATCTGGATTGTGTTGACACATAGGCAAAATATGTGTCTGCTTGATGGGAGAATTTTTTCTTTTTTTATCCCATATAGCCATTCTTATCAAAAAAGATTTTGGTTTACCTTATTTGCACTGAAATAGTTAAACTTTCTATAGGCAAGCCTTAAATATTTTGCACTGTATAGGCTAGGCCTTATATTTTGTTGAACTTAAATAGGCTAGGCCTAATATTTTTTGTGTCTTGTATTTTAAGGTGAATTTGATTCACTGAGAGCATTTTTTTTAGTTTCGTAATGCCTGGTCCTTTGGACAGTTGACTAATTTGATAGTCCCAATAAAGACGAGATGTTGCAAAATTAGTGTTTTGTCTTTTATAGGCCTATGCCTTAAGCTGTAGAAACTTTGGGTGATATTTTGGGTCAGGTAGTGTCTTAATCTTTTAGTCTGTGGGTTTAAAAAATGTTTCTTGGTAAATTAGATAGACAATATATCTTAAGTTTAAAGTTATTACGTCTGTCCCACATTGTCCCACTTTACCATGCTACTTGTCCCACATTTTGTCTGACTGGAGGTGGTCACCCTAGTTGATCGTGGGGAATATTCCCTTCGAAAACAAATTCTCCAGTTACTGGAGAAAAACATGAGCTGCAGAACTGCCAGAAATGAAAGGAAACGACTAGAGATAAGCAAACTTCAAGTTCTCCTCTGAGGTCTTTACATGTGTGTGTGAGAGAGATAGAGATAGAGAGAGAGTGAGAGAGTGTGTGAGTGAGTGAGTGAGTGAGTGAGTGAGTGAGTGAGAGAGAGACTTTTTTGACTTTTAACATCTCTTTAATTATAACTATTAACACAAAAAATACATAGCCTACACCTTTAACACATTACTTCATAAATACATAATCCTAATAAAATATCTAAAAAAAAATATTTTTTTAAAATCAGCTTCTTTTAAAACAATACATTACGTCCTCCCGCTTCATTGGGTTGACATAAAATATTCCCAACACCCCATAAATAGAAGAAAGATTCAGTATAATTCAACAATTCATACTTTTGAGCTCTGAACATCAGTATCACTATTAAACTGCATTTTTCACTTTCTTGTCAGCCAAATACACATTTTTTGCCTTACCAAATAAAACATTATAATCAAATTATAAAAAAAACTTTATTTGAGGTGCTATATTTTGGTCCAACAATAAACAAAAACATTTGTAAAAATAAAACCAAAATTATGGCTCAAGTCTTTTAACACACCAAGAATTCCTAATAGACCAACACTCTCCCTCTTTATGATACTTGAGGTAAAATCCAATTCCCTTTTGATAATCTATTACAGATTTTATCTTTAACACCTTCCCAGTTTTTTCTTTGATGTACTTCTGAACCTAAAAAGATGCCTAAAAACTTAAATTCATCTTTTCCCACTTTACATTTCCATAACAGGTTTTGCATTGACATGACACCATTTCTCTTTATCATTGCTCCCAAATGCTTCCGTTTTACTCCAGTTCAGTTTTGCATTTTTTATTATTTATTATTTTTTATTATTATTATTTATTAAACCTTAATTTACCAGGAAGAGACTCATTGAGATTAAAAATCTCTTTTACAAGAGTGTCCTGGCCAAGACAGGCAGCAGTACTATACCACACATACAGTACATACAAAATATACAAAAACACTAAAAACATAAAACAACTAACACAGCAAATCTTTCAAAGTCAACTACAATCCTAAAAACACGCTAGGTAAAACATCTGCAGCCAGATGTGGCTGCCTCCATGTCAATCAACAACCTCTTAAAAGCGACCAATGAGACGAGCTCAGTAAGTTTCATGGATTTCTGTAAATTGTTCCAAGCAGAGGGAGCCGCAAACTTAAAAGCCTTTTTTCCTAGCTCAGTTCTGACCTTTGGGACAGATAGCAGGAAAAGATCCTGGGAACGAAGATTATAGGACCCGGTACTATTTATACTGATATAGGTCAGAAGGTAGGGTGGGAGGAGACCTAAAATAGCCTTGTAGATGAAGATAAGCCAGTGTTGAAGTCTACGTGTTGATAGAGAGGGCCATCCAACACGTTCATACAATTCACAATGGTGAGTGAGGGCCTTCATACCAGTGATGAACCTCAGAGATCCATGGTATAGAGTGTCCAGTGCATGTAAACTTTGAGATGACGCATGCATATATAAAACATCACCATAGTCAAGTACAGACATAAACGTGGCAGCGACCAGCCTCTTTCTAGATTTGAACGAAAGGCAGGATTTGATTCTAAAGTAAAATCCTAATTTAAGTTTTAATCTTTTTGCTAGCTGCTGAATATGAAGGCTAAAAGAAAGAGATTCATCAATTAAAATACCAAGATATCTATACTTAGAAACACATTCAGTTTTCATACCCTGGGAAGTAAGGATTGACGGGAGATTTGACTTAGATTTTGAATTTGAAAAAAGCATGACTTTAGTTTTATCTGCGTTTAAAACAAGTTTTAAATCATAAAGATTCTGTTGAAGCGTATTAAAAGCAAGTTGTAACTGGGAGAGGGCCCGATCTGCAGTGGGTGCAGAGCAATACAATACAGTGTCATCAGCATAAAAATGAAATTTTACGTCAGACACGTTATGATCAATGTTATTTATATAGAGGATGAATAGTAGTGGCCCCAAGACTGACCCCTGGGGCACACCTTTTGTTATTTGGAGGTAGCGAGAAGTACAACCCTCTGCCTGCACACACTGAGTTCTGTCTGTAAGGTAATTAACAAACCAGCCAACAGTTTTCTCACAAAGCCCAGCCCTATACAGTCTCTGTTTAAGCACTATGTGGTCCACTGTATCAAATGCCTTTGAAAGGTCAATAAAAAGGGCTGCACAATGCTGTTTATTATCCATGGATTCAACAAAGTCATTTAAAACCTTAAGAGCTGCCGTTGTTGTACTATGCCCTTTTCTAAAACCAGATTGGCGGTCAGACAACACACTATGACTGTAAAAAAAGTTCTTTAACTGATCACTGACAAGGGATTCTAGAATCTTGACCAGGACAGACAGTTTAGAGATTTGTCTGTAGTTATTTAAGATGGTAGGGTCACCACCTTTTAGCAGGGGAACCACTAAGGCTGATTTCCAGATGAGAGGAATGACATTTGTATTCAAACACAGATTAAAAATAGTAGTTAAGGGCACAGCAATAACATTTCCTGATAGCTTTAAAAAGTAGGGATCCAGTTTGTCAGGGCCTGCAGATTTGGTTGTGTCCAAATGCTTGAGGGCTTTATTTACGTCTGAGACTTTGATAGGACTGAAACTAAAAGACAAACTAGAAGGGTCAGGACTAACAGTCTCAACTGTAGAGGAACACTCATGTTGAGAACTGAATGACTCAAATAAAAATCCTGAGGCTATGAAATGTTCATTGAAACAATCAAGCATTTTGGCCTTGTCGGTAACTTTTAGAGAGTCCATAACAATACTTGAAGGAAGCTCCTGGCCTTTACTGTTTTCTGATAACGATTTTATAATTTTCCAAAATTTTGATGAATTATTCAGATTTTGAGTGGTTTGAGAAAGAAAGTGATCAGATTTAGCTAATTTTGAGAGTACATGTATTGCGCAGTTGTCTAAAGACCAGCCAGTCCGAGTTCTGATTTGATTTTCTGGCTTTTGCCCATGCCACATTGCGCTCATGAAGGACATTTGCTAAATCAGGTGAAAACCAAGCATTGTTTCGGCCTTTGACTCTGTACTTCTTTAGTGGGGCATACTTATTAATTATATTGGTAAACCCTTCATAAAAGAGATTCCAGGCACTTTCAACATCTGTACTAATATTAATTTTTTCCCAGTCATGGTTAGATAAATCGTGAAGGAAGTCTTGTTCTGAGAAGTGCTTCATATTTCGTTTAACGATAATGCGTGATTTAGTTTTAGGCATTTTAGTATTTCTAACTGTTGCTACGACACAGTGATCACTAATGTCGTTTGCAAATATGGAAGCAGTTGAATATTTATAAGGAACGTTAGTTAAAATTACATCTATTAGCGATGATTTTTCCGAGTTTTTAAGGTTTGGCCGTGTGGGACTGTCAACGATCTGAAAAAGATTTAATAAATCACAGTAAGCTCTGAAATCATCAGATACTGGTTGTAACCAGTTCCAATTTAGGTCTCCGAAGACTACTAATTCTTTAGAGTTAAAATCAGAAAGAAGTTTCATTAAGGAGGGCAGAGCACCACTAATAGCCGAGGGTGTCCTATAACAACCAATAATAGTTATACTAAGTGATTTAGATACTTCGAGCTCCAAAGCCAGAAAATCAAACTGTTTAACTAATGATATTGACAGTAGTACATTAACTTGATATTGATTTTTGATGTAAATTGCTACACCCCCACCTCTATTAAGGCGGTCAGTCCTAAAAACATTGTAACCACTAATATTGATTTCCCTATCTGAAACAGATTTTCTTAACCAAGTTTCAGATAAGACAAATACATCAGCATCTGTGGAGTGAGCCCAGATACGCAACATGTCCATTTTAGGAACAAGACTGCGAACATTCAAATGAAAGAAACCAAGACCAGATCTTTCTTTAAAATCAGCCGGGGTGTTAAAACTTATAGAGGTGTCTGGGTTGGGCTGTACATTCCCTGACATTAACAGCAACAAAACAATTAAATATTTGTGTTTAGTAGATTTTTTGAACGGTTCATTGCTTTTCTGTCCAAAATTGGAATCTTGGAGCACACAGGAGAAAGTGGTGAAGTTGTCACATAACGTCATGATACTGGACAGGCAGACAAAGTCAACAGTGTCTGAAGGGAAGAAAAGGGGCAGAAGGAATGATACGACATTAAGTGAACAACCAAATGCACACGTGCCCTTGTATGAATCACACGGTATTGGGAGCACTGGACCGGAGTAACCATTCCAGTGGTAGGTGCCCCCAGTAAAAAATAAGGACAAAGAAAAATAAAAACATAAAGAGGCAAGGAGCAACCACTTCTCTTTCTCCATGCCCTTCACACCATCCAGACGTGGAAAGACAAAATATGACATGGGGCCTGACTGCCAAGAAACAGGCCCAAGTATATGCATGTGACGCTCTCTCATATAAAGAGATACTGTAATTACCAAAATCAATATCTTTTTGATCTTTCACAATTACAGTTATATCGTCTGCATATTTTGTTAACTTAAACGCATTGTAATTGCCTTCAACCTTTAGTCCAGACAGATCTTTTCTTATGTTAAAGGAGACATATCATGCTTTTAAATCGTTCCTTTTTACATATAAATCATACATTTGTGGTCTATATAAAGCGGAACTGCAATGCTTGGGTCTGAATTCCTCATTATTATAGCTCCACAGGCCCTTTTCTACCCCTTTTCTGATGTGCGTCTGAGAGCAACTCGTTTTGGTGCGGACTCTTTAAAGGGGTCATATAATGGTACATGCACTTTTACAAGTTGATTGTACTGAAATGTGTGTTGGCAGTGCCTGTACACAACCATCATAAAATGATAAAAATCCATCCAGTGTTTTTTTTTTTATCTTCTTATATGTTTCCTTCCATCTCAAATCAAGCTGTTCGATATTGTGACGTCACAAAATCGACGCCCCTCCCACGATGGTTGATTGACAGCAGCGTTTCAACACAGCCCCGCCCTCGCGCCCTCGTGAGCGAGCTGTCAATCATAGCACGCGCCGACCGGCGTGTTCATTGTTGATAGCTGGAGCACTGAGTAGAATGGTGTCTAAGTTATTGTGTATGGGTAATTGTGGTGTTCTGTTCTTGGGTGTAATAATGAACACAGCAGTCATGTTGATGTTCCTGTTATTAACAAAATGTCAACAACAGAAGACTTGTCCATCCAGCCTTACATGTTCGAGCCAGAGTCGGAGCCGGAGCGAGATGAAAATGAAGACGACGAACCTGCAGAACAACGCCTTCATATGGATGTATGTATCGCAATGGTGTGTTACTGTATTTACACATGAAACTTTGGTCTTCCGACCTTTTACCACCGTGTCGATTTATTTTGATTAATATGTGCGAGGGAGAGAGAGCAAGACAGCGCCTAGTTTGGAGACGGTGAAGTCTTGTTTACACTTTCGCCTGGCTCCGAAGAGAGCGCGCGCACGCGACCGGCTCTCTCTCTCTGCTCGTTCTTTCAGTTAAACATGCGCCCTGTCACAAGCGCGGCAGTTCATCTACATTAGACGGTGTGATGAAGCGTGTGGGTTACTACATCCAACAACCGGACATTTTAACTTACTCTCTCGTAACTTCTGCATCCTTTAGCTTGGACTACAAAATTGCAGTGAGAAATCAAAATGGCGGATTGCTGGAAGTGTTGGGCCGGAAGTCGATGTCCTTATTTGGCAGTTCCGCTGCAAATACTGTGACGTAATAGTTCAAAAAACGTCATAGATGACAGAAAAATCTGAACCGGTTGAAAAATATGACCAAAACAGAATATAAAGATATCAACGAAGCACCTGAAGAGAATACTTCTTCTTTTCTGTACTTCTAAACACTCCAAATATACAACAAAATGCATTTAAGGGCTAAAAAAGTGGATTTAGCATGATATGTCCCCTTTAACATTCATATGAGTGGTTCCCCCTGCTAAAGTGTATAACTGACTGGACAGTGGGCAACCTTGTCTTATACCTTTAAGCAACCTTATTGGTTTACTTAACCCAACACCTATTTTTAGAATACAAGAGGCATTCATATATAACCCATACACAAAATAATTTTTTTTTAATATATGCAAATATTCGAAATTGGCCCAATAAATATATTTTAGTTAAATATATGTAAATATATATATATTTTTTTGAAAATATATTTTAGTTAAATATGTATATATATTCAGAATATTTTTTGAACATGGTGTATTGGATGTATATGTGTATATAATGTATATATTGTAAATGTATATATTGTATATAAATGTACAAAAAATTATATATTGTATATAAATGTACAATAAATGTATATATTGTATATGAAATACTATTATTTGAATTATTTTTACAGAATTTAATACAGTTATTTAATAGTGTGTGTTAGACACTGAGTTCTATCTATTGTTTAAGTGTACTTCACTGTTGGAGTGTCACTGTTATACTTGCATCATAAATATTGTGCATATTTTCAATATTTAAATGACTTCAGGAAAGATGTCAATAAAACAACAATAAATCTAATAATTGCACTTAGTGTTAGGTACGTGCCACCTAATATGGCCTAATAGTCCTAGGAAAGCAACTATCTGTCATTTTGCATTGCAGTCATTTAAATGGAAGTACAGTATTTATTATAGCTGTGTGTCATAATACAGTAGTGAAATATGGCAGCCTACTGTTGTGTATAGGGGGAAAGGTAGAGGAATTACTATGATCAAAATACATTTCCGACCCTTCTTTAGCAAGCTAAACATTTTATGACCATATTTTGTCATATATTTTACATTACATGTTATAAATGTAAATATATTTCACACTTAACATCATATATTTTTGTTATATTTCAGAATATATTTCAAAATGATAAATATAAGTGAACAACAATGCAAATATATTTCAATGTATTTGTAATATATGCCACATATATTTTTGACACTTTAAAATATATTGAAATTTTATTTATTTTTTCTGTATGGGACGAGTTTGATCCAAGACATAAATCCATCTCCAAACCCCAAAACACTCATTGTTTCATAAAGAAAACCATGATCCACTCTATCGAATGCTTTTCCTGATCCAGGAACAGAAAGCCAACATTCACTTCATATAGTTTAGAGGAATCTAAAATGTCTCTGATCATAAAAATGTCGTCATATATGGTTCTTTCTGGAATGCAGTAGGATTAATCTTGAACTATTACATCTCTACAGTTTTCAGCCTATTTGCCAACATTTTAGCTATTAGCTTATAATCAGTTGTTAGAATTGACAAAGGCCTCCAGTTTTTAAGATCATCTTCATCTGTTTAACGACATCAGTTAACTCCTCAAATGATACAGAACTGTCCAGATTCTCACTCTGTGTTCCATACGGTCTTCTACGGGTTAAAAATATTACTTCTGAATTAAGCCTAAGAAACTCAACAACAACAAATGACAGAAAAACAAAACACAAATTCGGATAGATCCCACACATGTGCTTTATTTTTTCCATTTTGACAGTTTTACATTATCTTTTTGAGCTTTATGTACATTCGTTTTTGTTTTGAAATGACCTCATAGCCCACCATCTTCTGAGCTATCGCCACTGATTTTATCAACTTATTGACATCGGAAATTTTTTTGCAACATCAAGCTTGCTTTCTCCCTTTAGTTAAATCCAGAAACTCATTTAATTCTTTGACAGAATAAACGTCCTCAAACGACTGACTGCAATCAATCTCCGAAAACAATTGTCACAATCCTCCATCAGTTCTTCATCACTGTTTTCACTCTCCAAAAGCACATTATTCTGTAACCCATTAATGCTTCACAGGCCATTAAATTCCCCTTGTAGACAATAATTGTATCCCTTAAAACTCATCTTTGATCACCAAAATAACATATATTATATTATATTATATTATATTATATTATATTATATTAATATTATTCATGCCTTAAAATAGCTTGAATGTAACTCTGCACCCTTGCCTCATTTAGTATGCGCGGTTCTATGAATATGCAAATGAGCCCCACCTCCACTCACACACAGCAGCTTAGAGATCCACTGGTTGACGATCACACGTTGATCTGATTGGTTACAAGGTAGTTAGGCTTTACAACATTGGGTCTTCAGTGGCTTGGAAATGCCACAAAAAAACCTAAAACTGTTTTTTAAACCTAAAAGCGCCAGGTAAACTCCGAATGACACGACAGACAGCACTTTCCATCAAGTTCTCCGCATCTCCAATAGTGTAAAGGAAAGAGCCACTCGCAAATAATCTTAGGCCAATGCAAACAGTTTGTGCTGTAGTTAAAGCCCGACTCCGACAAGTCGAATATAAATGTGCGTTTCCAACAAATTAATAATGTAAACGACAATCTCACGAGTCACGAGAAAAAATATATATCTCAGAATATCGCGCTGCGCTGGAATTCCCCATGGAATTCCCATATCAGCTCCGCTTATGAAGCCGCAGTCTAATCCTGTTAACATGAAATAAGCCTGCTCCCGATCAGGTTTAAGCTTACGGACCTGTTGCTATGACAGCAAGTCCAGGATGAGCGTCGAAGAACCAAACAATCCAAGATCATGCCAAATCGCCAACAATCAAATCCAGCTATACTGAGTTAGCGACGTACGAAGAACGGGCCCCCGTTGTCTCGTTACCCTCGTGTGTGTTTCCTTTATAGCCTCCTTTGTGTTTTCAGTCCGGTGCTGGTTCGTTTGTCTAAGTTCCTGTTTCTTGTTCCTAGTGTCTTTGCCTTGTTAGTATTTGTTCTGGTTTTTCCCCCACGTGGGAGTTTTGTTTATACTTTGTATTTTGTTTGGTTGGTTAATTAAAATCTTACCTTTGTTTTCCTGCAATTGAGTCCTCGTTTATGTTTCCTGATTATCACGTGACACCTTCAGCATGTCTCCACTGGCTAGTAATAGCCTAATCCCCTTGCGCCATATCATCTGCAAGAGATGCCAGAGCAAACGCAGCAGTTCTGGGTAGCGCTTACAAACGTTTTATAAAAAGCTTAGTTCCAGTCCTTGATTCTGATTGGTCTATATTATTGTGAATAAAACACGGCTATGGCCGCTTCACCCATTACTACACAATACCCCTAGCCCTAGCAACCACTCTTAGCAACGTAAACATATGTTTGTTCTCATTGATATTGCTCATTGAAGCTTATAGAGTAGAGCAGCGGTTCCCAAACTTTTTTTCCTGCGCACCCCCTTCTATGTACCAACCGGGTTGGCGCACCCCCAATCCCCACTTCAAAAAAATAACGCAACAAAGCTTTGTTTTATCGCCATATAAAGATAACTCATGTTTAATCATGCGCAAATAACCAGAACACGCATGACAATAACAACATCAACAAAGTTTCAATATAATGGAACAAAGCTACGCACAAGCTTCCACTTTTAAGAGGACGAGTGACAGACATAAGCTGTGTCTGAAACCGCTCACTCGTTCACTCAATCACTAATCCCTACATAGTGAATGGCAGTTGAGTGCACTACATCAGCAAAGAGTGAACGAAAATGAGTGAGCGAATTCGGACGCTGACATAATTATCATGCGCCAGAGAGCTCGGACAATTTCATCATAAACATTACTTACCCATCTTTGATATTTCCTTTTTTGGCTGTATGAATTGTATGTAACAATTGTATATGTATTTTTCACGTTTATTGCGTTATTTGATAAAAAAAAAGAAAAAAGAGAGAGACTTGCTTGTCATATTTATTTACTTTTTACATTTATATGTGAAAATAAAAGAGAACAAAACACTGCACAACACATTTGTTTATTCAAATATAGATATAACGGTATATATTTAAATAAATAAATAAATAAATACATAAAACTGTCAAAAAAAAACCTCCGTTATTTAAACATTACTTTCATTACTTTCGCGGGGTTTCCAGTCCGTCAAATGATTAAGTGTCCTTCAAATGATTGTTTTCTATCTTGCGTGCGCCGTTGCCATTGTGACATTGTTGCCGTCCGTCATATTTATTTTTCATTCTCGCTCTATCGCCTTATCGTGTTGGATTGTGGGAAATAGTGTCTCAGCAAGTGTACATCGGATGTACACTCGAATTCAGAGAGGATTGTGGGTAAAAGTAGTGAACGAATGTAGGGAATGATGTCGTTCACTCAGAATTCGGACACCACTACAAAATGGCCGACACCCTAAATAGTGCACTATATAGTGGATAGGGAGCGATTTCAGACACAGCTATAGGCTCAGTAACAGAAAGCACGTTATTTTCAGCCGCGTAATTTAGTTTTATTTAAAAACGAAATATTTTGTAACATTACACATGTGACATGTTTTAAGGTCACTTTTGATCACTTTAATGCATCCTTACTGAAAAAAAAAAATCGGACTAACCAACACATTTTTGAACGGCAGTGTACATTTAGTTGGTCATTATTGCAATAAACACTATCAGAGTGATCAACAAGGTATATCTTCATTTACCAGTCGAAGACGGAGCAACTTTCTGCTCTTATGTATGTTTACTCCGTGCACTGTCAAGGTCATATCTGTCGCGGTACCGGTCTTTGCAACAATTATTTTACTGCAAATACTGCATCGCGCGCTGTTGGCATCGAGCCTGGAGAAATGTAGCCACACTTTTGATCGACTTTTCTACATCTTTAGGGAATTGTGTGTGTGTGCTCGCGTCTCATCTGAGTATGTGCGCGGGTCACATTGAGTATGTGTGCGACAGCCGCGACTCGAGTTTGTGTGTGTGTGCTCGCGTTTCATATTCATGGGTTTCATCAGGTCCCTTTCCACAGGTGTATAAAATCAAGCACCTAGATTATGAATGCAGACTGCATTGTGCTTGATTAATACACCTGTGGAAAGGGACCTGATGAAACCCATGAATAAGTATGTGCGTGGAGAGTTTGTGTGTGCGCGCGCGCGTCTCATATGAGTGCGTGAGCGACTTTAGGTATGTCGTTGTGCATTTCATATGTATTTGTTTTATCAAAAACTAATAAATTATAGTTTTTTTTTTATTTAAAATAAAAGGAAAAGGAATTTACAAAGGAAGTGTTCATTGTTCATGTTTTTTTATTGTGTGGAAAAATCCCACTTAAAAAAACAGACCGCCATATTACATTTTTCCTCTCGCGCACCCCCTGGTGGTAGCTCGCGTACCCCTGGGGGTGCGCGCACCACACTTTGGGAATCCCTGGAGTAGAGTATTGTGAGAGATTGAGTAAGTGTGTGTACCTGCACTTACAGTAGATATAACATTTTCCTTCAGGTCAGTCCTATATTCGTAATAAAATATCCGTTTGAATGTCCGCTGTGATATCTTGTCCTTTTAACATTTAAGGGGTTTTCCAGTGCCGTGACATGCTAGTCATTTGTCAGTTGTGTCTTGTTTCTCTGTTCACAACTTTCAGTCCTTTCAATATAAAAGTCTTCTCTACTGACTGACTCGCTCATGAAGTCTTTGCCTCCATCTAATGGTGAAATAATGTAACTTCTGTTGCTGTTCATGGTCAGGGACTATTTTTCCAGCGGAAGGAAGGCTTTTAGTGATTTTACCTCATAAAATGTACCTCATTTTTTTATTTTTTTTGGCTTTAATATTTGTATTGTGTGGTAACCGTTTTACAAAAGCAATAAGTTACTCTAGGCTGGTGCTGTATAGTGAATGAGTGAATAAGCCACGGCTGACTCCGCCCTTCAGCCGTGACTTATTCACGATACAGCACAGCCTATTGTACCTTATTTCCTACATAAGGCACTCCACTTGGTTCTGCGGCTGAACTGGTTGTCGCTGCCCTCACCACCACTTCTTTCCAGCTTGGCTCCTTCATGTTGAAGTCTACCTTACCTTAGTGGCTCGAGAAGGGCTTTTAGTTGTCCCAGATCCAGCTCCCTATTGGGATCAAGCAAGGGAGGGCAAATTTCACCTCTCCCTTCCCCGTCTCCTGTGCCACTCTGCTCTTCTCAAGGTCAGGAGCTTCTTCCTAATTATGTTGCGGAGCTAAAAGGGAGTAATCAGGCTGAGGAAGCTGAGATAGACAAAGACATGTGAAATAAAACTTGAATCAGTGAATCAGTGCTTTTAAAAAGTTGAATGGATAATAAAAAACAAATTAATGAAAGGAAAATAAGAAAACAAACATACCAAAGAAAAAAGAATCTTCCTCGAAATTGGTTTTGTCGGCTGTTTGGAAAGTTCTCCTGATTGCCAGCGTTGTGATCCAGATAGGGAAACACAGCCCATATTGAGCAGAAGTTTGATTGATTAACTTTGTATTTTCATTAGTTACAAGAAAAATAGAGTAAGATTAACGAGTGTGTGTGTGTGTGTGTGTGAGTGCGTGCGTGCGTGCGTGCGTGCGTGCGTGTGTGTGTGTGTGTGTGTGTGTGTGTGTGTGCGTGTGCGTGTAAATGAAATCCCGGGTGTGTGAATGAACAATGTAGTAGACTAAAAATATTTGTATTGAGATAAAGAAATAAGGAGGGAGAGAGGTGACAGAGAAAGAGAGCTTTTTATTTTTATTTTTTTGAAGCCTGAAGATAAGAACACATGTGGACCACAGTGAGAGAAAAGGAACTTTTGGCTGGAAAAGGAATTCGTAGATAATGAAGGACAGAGACAAGAATTAACAGACCAAAAGAAAAAAAATATTATTTAAGAAAACTAACAAAAATCTTAAACAAAAAAAGGAGAAAAACTTTAATTGATTTATTTGAACCATTAAAATTCGAAACTTGCAATAAAGAGGAATTAAATATTTCAGTTACCATGTGGAAATGACCCCATCTCTTACTTATCTAAATAGGGCAGGAGATATAACTGCACGAGACCGGTGGTTTGAAAAGAACATAGCCTGAAGTTTCGAACTGATGTGCCTGGGGGAAGACATCATTTGGAAACGAAATATACACATTGACTTGGTGAATTACACAAAATATAGGACATGAGGGTCACTGCGAGACAAACAGAGCCAACCGACTGGTAACAATCATCAAGCCAAACAAAACTCACATAGTCTTGACCCACAGGATCTAAACATGAACACTACACACACTCACGGCAGAAGACGTGTCAAACACTGCTAAAGTATTTTTACAAGTGTGAATTACTAAATTTCTATTTAGCTTCCTGCTCATTTTATTAAATTCTGTCACAAATTCAATGATGTATTTTTCTTTAATGCTTCAAAGGCCATTCAATTCCCCTTGTAGTCAATAATTGTATCCCTCAAAACTCATCTTTGATCACCAAAATAACATAATTTTTTCTTGAAAAATATTATTCATGCCTTAAAATATCTTGAATGTAACTCTGCACCCTTGCCTCATTTAGTATGCGCGGTTCTATGAATATGCAAATGAGCCCCGCCTCCACTCACTCACTCAGCTTAGAGATCCACTGGTTGACGATCACACGTTGATCTGATTGGTTACAAGGTAGTTTGTGACGTCAGAAACACCAGCGATTTCAAAGTGTGTTTTTGAGACTGTCTTTGGTTCACTGCAGTTTTAAGGAGGAAATACTCAGCAATGCTGTCGACTTATGAATTTACACATGGTTTGTCTTGAAGCATATTAAAAACACCACCTAATAATATAAACAACAGTAAAAGCTTGATTTTAACCACAGGGGGACTTCAACACTATAAACTTATGAATCAATTTTTTTTTTTGTATCTGTTGTGGGAGGGATTAAAACAGTTCAAAGAACTAAAAAACAAAAACGAACAAACTCAGTTTTTGGTGGACTAGACTAGACTAGACTAGACTAGACTGGACTGGACTGGACTAGACTAGACTAGACTAGACTGGACTGGACTGGACTAGACTAGACTGGACTAGACTGGACTAGTTGCGTAAACGTGTAATTAAGTCTTTACACGCAATTTACAGTATATACGTAATTATTTGTTTACACGACAGTTTCACACATGTTGGCCCCTTTGGCCTTCCATACAGAGAGTGTCCTACTTCACGTCTCCATTTTCAGCTCCTCTCCACATGCACGCGGCAACTCTTGCCGATCGGTTACATCCAGCCGCAGCCGATGTCCGACACACCACACACACTCACGATATGAGCAGCGAGATGGACCCAAATTGCCTAATGTTTGTGGAATTCTCTTCCTTAGGTATCCATGCACCTTCAGCATGTCTTCACTGGCTAGTAATAGCCTAATTCCCCTGCGCCATATTGTCCACAAGAGATGCCAGAGCAAACGCAGCAGTTCTGGGCAACGCTTAGAAACTTTTACAAAAAGCTTAGTCCCAGTCCTTGATTATGATTGGTCAATAGCTGTGTTTTATTCACGATAAAACACGGCTATGGCCGCTTGACCCAACGGTTCTATGTATCATTAAACAACACCCCTAGCAACCACTCTTAGCAATGTAAACAAACTATGTTCCCATTGATATTGTTCACTGAAGCTTATAGAGTATTGTGGGAGATTGAGTAAGTGTGTGTACCTGCATTAGATATAACATTTTCCTTCAGGTCAGTCCTATCCTCCTGAGACCCAGAAAAAAAAGTTTTTTGAATTTAGTTTTTTCCATGTCATCACACTGTTTAGAGCACAATAAACAAATGGTAAAAAAAAAAACATTTTTGCAAAATAATATTTTATTCATACATTATGCTATGTCTTCTGTAGTGGACGCCAGGACTAAGTTGTTTAAAAAATAAAATGACATGAAATTATATGTATAGGCAAAAACAATGGGATTTTTTTATTTTTTATCACCAATACATTTTGGGGTTTCAGGATTTTTTCAACCAAAATTTGTATAAAGATTATTCTCAACTATGTTATGAAAGAAATAACGGAATGAATTGATACACCATTTTACTTTATGCAATATGTGGGTAAAATGGCCATAAATTAATATTCCCATTCAATGCAATATATCTATACACTGTATCTAATTTGCATATTAATGTGTTCTTGGAGCAACATTTAATGAAGAAAGAAGTGTAATAATTGGAGTAATAATTGGCAACATTTTAATAATAATATCAAATATTTCATAGGAATATTGATGTATCATTTATTTCCATATTCTCTTGTTGTGTGTCCCAGAATGCCTGATAAACATGATGTAAGTCCTGATGTCTCTACAGTGGACACACGTATGAAATCAATGCAATGTTCTGGAACAGAAAGTAATTTTTTTATTTGAAACCCCATAACATTTTCCTGAGATGTTGGTTTATGAAATACAATTTGAAAAGTAGTCAAATTTAAATTATAATTACAATTTATTATCATATTTCCATAAGAATGCTACATTTGATCACTAAATTAATGTCAGACATTTTTAAAGACCAAGAAGAAGTTGTTTTCATGGTGAAACCTCCAAACATTTGGTATCTCTGAAAAGCCCTGAATGTGCTCTTTACAGGGCACCCAGGTTGTGTCATGTGACATGTATGATGTCAGAGAAATTCACTAAAATATAATGTCCAATACAGTGGACAAAAGTCTATTCTTGGGTCCCAGGAGGATATATTCATAATAAAAGATCCGTTTGAATGTCCACTGCGATATCTTGTCCTTTTAACAGTTAAGGGGTTTTCCAGTGCCCTGACATGCTAGTCATTTGTCAGTTATGTCTTGTTTCTCTGTGTGATCACAACTTTCAGTCCTTTCGATATAAAAGTCTTCTCTACCTACTGACTCATAAGACAGTCTTTATCTCCATCTCCGATTTTCAACCAGAGGGAACTGGATAATATTCTGAATGTTCCGATCCAATCCAATCTGACTTCTGACCTGTAATGCTGCCTGCATCATAATCATACACTGTTCTTTCGCTGGCCAGAGGAGAACTGAGTGACTGAGTTTCTCCACAGCGATATATATATATATATATATGAACAAAATTAATAACTTTTTTACAACAGAAATGAACCATCACTGAACTTACTTAAGCTGGACTACGACGCTGTTTTCTTCTAGATCTATAGTAGCCGTCGCCATCTTGGCAGTGCGTCACTCCCAGATAGACAAAATGGGCAGCGAGGCGGATTAGCTAAGGTGACGTGACGCTAACAGACAGCAGACAAACAGCTAGAAGTGACATCAGCGAACAATCCACCTGTCACTCAAGTGGCCACGCCCCTAATTATGCAGAACTTTAAGGCTTAATATAATTTAAACAGATGAGTTATAAAAAAATTCACCCTCCTCACAGTCGTCATGAAGGGCAACATTAGCTATATAGACCAAAACCACTTTTTGTACCAGGATGTAAATATATTTTTTTCTGCTGTAAATTTGGGTATTTTAACATGGATTGACTCTCTTTTGGAGCCTGTCTCTAGTGGCCAGTCGATGAATTGCAGTTTAAATCACTTCTGTGTTGGATTCAAGAGAGAGACGGGAAGGTTGCCGCTTGGTTTTTACAGTCCTTGCTGCAGATGCATCTCAAACTCTGTCTGAATCCCATTTGCATCCGTCGTCACTGGGTAATAATGTGGGTTCTTCCTCTCGAAAGATGCCATTTGGGATGCCAGCTCTCATCGCCCCAAATGCCGTATTTCCGTGCTGTCGACTGTCTCTCCAGTAGTCACAGATCTATTGTCTGTAAAATATTATTGAACAAAAATTATTTTCCAAAAAAAAAAGTCACATTTCAAGGCTTCCGTCTCTTCTGACCACAAAGGTACCCAAAAATGAAGAGGCTCGGAGGGTTAGGCATAAGAGCTGAGGCCTGTCCACAGGAGCTGGATCTCTGATAAATCCAGATAACCTCTCGTGAGGCTCTTCCGGTCACTTCTGGCTTGAATAGGCTGTCTGTGTATCCTGATTTTTTGTTTGCTTGCTCAAATTCAATCCCTGATCAACTGATATTGTACCTCATTTTTTGGCGTCATTAAGCATCGCCTGCAACTGCATTCATCTGACTATAAAATGCACATCATTTCATAAAAATGATAGGCTCTGTGGAGAACTTAGTTAATCACAATGCTGAGAGATATTAAAGTTTTGTATAATGACTGGTTAACTGTTATTTTAAGATTTTCAGAAAACAAAGTTCATGAAACTAAAATGTCATGTCTTTTCCTTGGGCTAAATGTCAGATACATAGATCATATGAATTCAAAAAGAAATTGTGCGCACATCCAAAAAAAACTTTTGGCAGGTGCTCGATCAAATGAAGCATCAAACTCAAAATAAACAAGAATCGGCACACTGCCACTTCTGCTCCCAAGGATTTATTCAAATGAACAACGTTTCGACCCAAAGAGGGAAGACCCTTTGGGTCGAAACGTTGTTCAAGATACATATATCATAACATAACATTCATAACAGAGACACACAACATCATCACAGATTATGAAAAGTAAATATTTACAATCTGCATGTATGTGTGTGTATTCAATGTTAATATTGGATGTTAGTTAGCCTACATAACCTATAAGAACAAACTTTATTATAACCAAAGGATCAGCTAATAAAGGTTTGTATTATTTTTTTTAATTATTTTTAGTATTATTTTTTGCCGTTTTTATAGTTAAGCCTTTTTTAAAGATTTACGCAGTTCAATTAATAGTAAAATTCCATCAAATTCAATAGAATGGGCTAATCCTTACACATTTTAATTTAATAATTGATTAACGATTGTTCCCTTATTCAATTAAAATGTTTAAAGATTATTCAATGTAATTTGGTGGAATTTTACTATTAATTGAAATGCGTAAATCTAAAAAAGAAAAGGCTTAATGTTTTTGAGTGCACTTTGATCTCTGCATATCGTGCACGAGCACGTACAGCGTCACATGCTGTTATGATCAGTGGCGTCCAGACGATGGCAGTGTTGCGAAAGTAACCGTGCTGGAGCTTCATGAGGAAAACACACAATATCACAACATTCACAAAGAGTTATGCGCATTAAGCAGTGTGAATTTTTTTTATAATTTTTTATAAAAAATATTATAAATCTATAATTTAAAATAAAAAATATTATGCAGAAATATCCATATCTAAATGCAAATCATATTGGAATTCACTGTATAATCATCGGAAAGAGGTCTGGAGTTTACCCAGTGCTGTCTCAACAATAAAGTCACATATAAAGTTTAAGTTACCACCCAGTGACCCAAGACGTCTTAAGATTTTTACAGACATGTGTCTTTTGCAGAATCCATAAAACATTTATTCTATGAATGTGTGATTTATCCAATCACGAATTAAAGATTCAGATATCTAGTAAAGATATGTTTATTGTATAAGAACAAGAGTTTGGAGGAAAATTTTGTGATTAATAATGTATGGAAAATATCATATACAAAAATGGGCAAAGAATATTGCACGATAATAACATACATTGTTATTTTCTACCAAATTCTTTAAGATTGAGTCAAATCTATAATTCAGTTGAATGGATTTTGTGTCAATGCATGAATGTTACAAACTTTATATGATTTACTCTGGGTATAAATGATCTGCTCATAAGCTCCTGTTTATGATTTCAGCGCTGACTGCAGATGAGTTCCTATAGGTGTTGTGTCGTCTCGTGTCGTCTCGTGTCGTGTCGTGTCGTGTTGTCTCATGTTGTGTCGTGTTGTTGGTAGTTGTCTCTTTGACTTTGATACTCTGGGCTGGAAGGATCCTGCAGATTTGACAGTGTAAACATGAGTTAGTCTTCGTCTGCGAGGGTTCCCGAGCGTCTGCTCTTGTGTTTCTGACCTCACTCACTGTTTACTGGACCAGAAGAGAACAAGTCTCTGAGTAATAAGCAGTTTACCAAATACAACTACCATCTTACAAAGACACAAATAATGCAAGAATAACAGACAGACACTAATTTGATTTCTCTTGAGTGTTTGAATATCTTGTGTTTTCTGTGTGAATGTTGTTAAAAGAGTTTTACACTTCATTTGGAAAAGACGTCCACTTATGTGGTTCAATCTAAGTCAAGTCAAGTCAAGTCAAGTTTATTTGTATAGCGCTTTTCACAATACAGATTGCATCAAAGCAGCTTCACAGTATTAAATTAAAATAATACAACAAAGTTTGTTTCAAGAGGAATTTATTGATTGATAAAATGTAATTAAATATCCCCAAAATATCCCCAACTGAGCAAGCCAAAGGCAACAGTGGCAAGGAACCGAAAAACTCCATCAAGTGACCTAATGGTGTCCTAAAACTCCATCAGGTGCCTTAATGGAGAAAAAAAAACCTTGGGAGAACCCAGGCTCAGTCGGGGGCCAGTTCTCCTCTGGCATTGGATAGAGGCCGGATTGTAGTTTGAACTGTAGGATTATATGAATGCCTGGCTGAAGAGATGCGACTTTAATCTAGTTTTAAACTGGGAGAGCGAGTCTGAGCAACAAACAGTATCAGGAAGACTATTCCAGAGTTTTGGAGCCAAATGTGAAAATGCTCTCCATCCTTTGGTGGTTCTGGATATCCTAGGTATGACCAAAAGCCTTGAATTTAGTGATCTTAAAGAGCGCGATGGATTATAGGGCGATAGAAGATCCGTTAAATAGACTGGAGCTAAGCCGTTTAGGGCTTTATAAGTCAGTAGCAATACCTTGTAATTAATACGGAACTTTATAGGTAACCAATGCAGTGATGATAAAATCGGTGTTATATGATCATATTTTCTTGATCTCGTAAGAACCCTAGCGGCGGCATTTTGGACTAACTGTAGCTTGTTTATTGAGGATGCAGGACAACCAGCCAATAAAGCATTACAGTAATCCAGTCTCGAGGTCATGAATGCATGAACTAACTTTTCTGCATCAGAAACTGATAGCATATTACGTAGCTTAGCAATGTTTCTAAGGTGGAAAAAGGCTGTTTTTGTAACATATGAAATATGTTTTTCAAAAGACAGGTTACAATCGAGTATAACACCCAGGTCTTTTACTGTAGAGGATAAAGTAACAGGACATCCTATGATGTTAAAGTTGTATTGTGCGAGGTTTTGTGGGCGTTTTTTTGAACCGATAAGTATTACCTCTGTCTTGTCTGGATTTAATAAAAGAAAATTACGCGTCATCCAATCTTTTATATCTTTAACACACTCTGTCAATTTGGAAAATGTAGCGTTTTCATCTGGCCGTGATGAAATATATATTTGAGTGTCATCAGCATAACAATGGAAACTAATTCCATGTTTCCTTATAATATTTCCAAGTGGCATCATATATATTGAAAATAACAGAGGGCCTAATACAGATCCCTGCGGCACTCCATAGTTTACTGGAGTTATGGTCGATTTTTCTCCATTTAAATAGACAAAATGGTAGCGGTCAGATAGGTATGATTTGAACCAGCTTAATGCTTGTCCTTGAACACCAGTATAATTTTGTAGTCGATCTAAGAGTATTGTGTGATCTATAGTATCGAACGCAGCACTAAGATCAAGTAAAACTAGTATTGAGATACAGCCTTGGTCAGAAGCTAAAAGTAAATCATTTGTGATTTTAACGAGCGCAGTTTCAGTGCTATGATGCGGTCTGAATCCAGACTGAAACTTTTCATAGATATCATTTTGTTGCAAGAAAGAGCCCAGTTGAGCGGACACCACTTTTTCTAATATTTTAGACATAAATGGAAGATTTGAAATGGGTCTATAATTTGCTAGATTATTATGATCTAATTGTGGTTTCTTAATGAGAGGTTTTATAACTGCCAGTTTAAATGTTCTTGGAACATGACCTAAAGATAAAGACGAGTTAATAATATTGAGGAGAGGCTCTTCCACTACAGGTAACACTTCTTTCAGTAGTTTAGTTGGTATAGGATCTAATAAACATGTTGTTGTTTTAGATGAAGTGATAAGTTTATTTAACTCTTTTTGTTCTATAGTTGTAAAGCACTGTAATTGTTCTTTCGGGGTGATAATTGAAGCTGAATTATAAGGCGCGATTGAAGATTGAACGTTTATAATTGTGGTTCTGATGCTTTCTATTTTCTCAGTGAAGAAGTTCATGAAATCATTACTACTGAACTGTAACGGGATATTTTGTTCGGGTGACGTCTGTTTATTTGTTAGTCTAGCCACGGTGTTAAATAAAAACCTTGGATTGTTTTTGTTGTTTTCTATTAGTTTGCGGAGGTGCTCAGCCCTGGCCGCTTTTAGGGCCTTTTTATAACGCGACATACTGTCTTTCCACGCGATTCTAAAGACCTCTAAATTAGTTTGTTTCCATTTACGCTCTAAAATACGGGTTTCTCTCTTTAAAACATGCGTAGTATTGTTATACCATGGAGCTTTATTTTTCTCTCTGACCTTTTTTAATTTAATAGGTGCAACCACATCCAATGTTCTAGAGAGAATGGTGCTCATAGTGCTAGTTAGTTCTTCTAGTTCATCTGTTTGTTTGGGTTCAGGCAGCAGCTGAGACAGATTAGATAAGCAATTTGAGAAATTATCTATGGTGGATGGGAGGATTGTTCTGCCTGGTTGATAACGCGACGCCGCATGACATATTACAGCAGTACGTAATATGCAAGTTACCATGTAGTGATCAGTGACTTCATCACTTTGTGGAATGATATCTATATCGGTTGGATCGGTTCCATGTGATATAATTAAATCGAGTGTATGATTAAGACGATGAGTTGGTCCGGTGACGTTTTGCTTTACCCCAAATGAATTTAATAAATCTGTAAACGCAGCTCCTAACGCATCATTTGGATTATCTACGTGTATGTTAAAATCTCCAACAATTAATGCTTTATCGACATTGACTAATAGGTCTGAGAGAAAATCTGCAAACTCTTTTAGGAAATCAGCGTAAGGCCCTGGCGGTCTATATACGGTAGCCAAGGCTAGAGATAATAGGGATGTTTTTCTAACATCTAAGAGCGTAACATTTAGTACAAGTACTTCAAATGAAATAAACTTATAACCCGTTTTCTGAGTAACATTTAGAATATCTTTATAAATGGTTGCAACACCTCCGCCACGGCCAATCAGACGGGGCTCATGCTTATAACAGTATCCAGGAGGAGTAGACTCATTAATACCGAAATAATCATTTGGTTTAAGCCAGGTTTCAGTAAGGCAAAGTACATCGAAGCTATTATCTGTGACTATTTCATTTACAATAACTGCCTTAGGTGTGAGTGATCTAATGTTTAGAAGACCTAGCTTTAGAAATAGTTTTTGTTTACTAATAGCAACATTTTCTGTTTTAATAACAATTAGATTTTTCCTAGATCCTGCATTAGATTTATTATTTGATCTCACTAAACGAGGAATAGACACGGTTTCTATGCAATGTTCTACACTAGTATTTATATCAGTTGAATTGGTGCAGCAGAGACTATGATTTGGACTTTTGGTTACTAGTCAAAGGGTATTTAACATTTTGGAGATGTTATCTGACAGAAGATCCGCTCTGAATCTGCTTGGGTGTAAGCCATCAGCACGGAAAAGCCTAGGACGCTCCCAAAACAGATTCCAATTATTTACAAAGAGCAGTTTCTGCTCATTGCACCATGACATTAACCATTCATTTAGCGCAAATAATCTGCTGAACTTTTCATGCCCTAGTCGGTACGTGGGAAGCGGTCCTGACACAATGATCGTTGTTTCAGGCGATGTGCTGCGTACCGTATCGATTAGATTCCTGAAGTCTTTCTTCAGAATCTCCGTCTGGCGCAGCCTGATGTCGTTCACTCCCGCGTGCAGGACCACAGTTCCGACGCGCTCGTCACCGTTCAGGATCTCGGGAACGCGAGCAGCGATTTCAGAAACACGAGCACCAGGGAAGCAGTGACTTTGCACCTTACTTTTACCTAACGTAGCGTGTACGTGCCGAACGATGGAATCGCCGATGATCACAGCATCGCGTTCTGTTTCGCGTAGAGGGGAGAAGCGGTTTTGTGTGGATAACTCGAAAACCGGGAGGGTCGGAGAAAGTCTTGGTCTAAACCTGACTCGCGTCTTCCGCTGCGGAACCACCCAGGCTTCGTGGTGGCGTGTTGGAGCCGGAGTGAACGAGACCATGGCTGATTGCGACCGATGCTGAGGAACGCACGGAGTAGACGCGGTCGGAGTCAGCGGGTTAGTAACGTTAAAAACTGATTTGTGTGCATCGGCGCGTGATGTTTCAAGAGCCAAACACCGGTCTCTCAGCTCGGCCTGTCTCAATAAAAGGTTGTGGATCTGTTTCTCAACAGCTTCCAGCTCAGACTGCAGTGCGTGAAGCTCAAATGTGTCCTCACCTGCACCAAGCGGTAGACTACTTACATCTGATATATTCGCCATTTTAACAGATGGACAGTGAGTTAGCAACGAAGCTACCAGTGATGCTATCAATATACTAATTTATATTATAAGTTTGTTTGTAAATGAGTGTGGAGAAGACGCGTTCAGCCGTGATCCACGGACGTAACCTTTAAGAGTATGCAGCGTTGGATCACTAATAGGCTTGAGACGCGTCTGCTCAACAGTCCGCGTTGTAACTATGAGGTTTTTTAGTGGTAGGGGTGTAGATTAGACGCACGATAGGCGAAAAAAAAAAGTGTTTGTTTATAAGTGAGTGTGGAGAAGACGCGTTCAGCCGTGATCCACGGACGTAACCTTTAAGAGTATGCAGCGTTGGATCACTAATAGGCTTGAGACGCGTCTGCTCAACAGTCCGCGTTGTAACAATGAGGTTTGAGCAGTAGTGCTTCTCAGTGAGGAAAAGTAGAAAATGTTCGTTGTAATTGAGTTTAAAGAGAAAAATCAAGAATTATAAATCAAATCGATAGAGCTCCAAAAACAACAACGCATTCAGACGCAACGCATGATAATGACAGGACAAGACATTACTCGCCGTGTTTGTTGAGTGTTTCTTATTCACCTGAGCTTTTCTGAACTCAAAGGCGCGAGAGAAAATAAATAAATAGAAATAGCTGAGCGCACACTGGTGGCGCGTTTACAGGCTAGCGAATTACTAGCGTGTTGTGCGTCAGGGTTGGGTAAGCTGTATTTAGTAGTAAACAACTAGAAATTGTAGTAAATGATGGTTCAAAACAAGGAAATACGAGGCTAAGACGGAGCTTACAGCTCCGAAGCAGACACACTCACAGCAGGCGTGTTTGTTGAGTGATTCTTATGAACTCAAGGCGCGAGCGCGCGAGAGAAAAATAAATAAATAAAAATAGCTAAGCGCACGGGTGGCGCGTTTACAGGCTAGCGAATTACTACCGTGTTGTGCTAGTAGCAACGGAAGCCAGCGATGTTGGGCAAGCCGTATTTAGTAGTAGTATAAACAACTAGAAATTGTAGTAAATTATGGTTCAAAACAGGGAAATACGAGGCTAAGAAGGAGCTCAATCTAAGAAACCAGTGACTTTTACGTAGATTACTTACAAACTTTAGTCTGTTACTGATTACTAATAATTGCATTGCAGTTCGTAACCTATTCTATTAAATTAAACATGTATTCTGACTACTTTTTGATTACTTTTGACCTAACTCATTTATCACATAGATTTGAAAAAGATTATTTTGTACCATGTTTCTACGAAAATAAAAATAAAATGTATTTTATTTTTTTGTTATAAACAGCATGAAAGGCATCAAACATTATATGATGCCAGGGTTTCACTAATGGTAAATGGTAAATGGACTGCATTTATATAGCACTTTCACAGACCTATGGCCACCAAAGCGCTTTACATAGCCTCACATTCACCCATTCACTCACTCATACACACACCGACGGCGAAATGGAGTAATGAAGAAACTGTAGGGCTTTCATGAGTTAATGAAAAGCTAATAATTGAATCATAAAATGTAAAATTAAAATAAATTATTTGAAGAAGAAAAAAATATGTGGACACTAAAAAATATTAAATATTTTATTTGTTTATATCGATGTCAATGTGACAATTAACCAACATCAGAGAGCCGTGAACATGTGTATGTGATGTGAAATTATTGAAATATTAATCCAGCCATTATTTGATCATTTTAGCTGTAACAATATGGAAAAGACAACAGATACTGCACTCTTGTATTCCACTATTTCATGAAAATGAGTAAAAACTTCTTTACTAGGATTAAGGATTAAACTTGTTTTACTTCAACAATAATCTGCCACGGGTCTTCTTTAAAATGAGACCAAACTCAAGTCTGTTCTCCCATGCTTCACATTTCTGTTGTGTTGTACAAACATTTTTATCTTATTTTAATTGGTGCACAAGGGTTAAACAATGCAGGACCAGGAACTGAAACAGGGCTTAAATACAGAGAGAAACACACACCTGAACTGAGGAACATAATCAATTATAACCGTAGAAACAAACCGGCAGCGAATGGAGGAGAACTGAACCAATCAAACACATAGGAAAACTAAAAGAGCAAACAGAAGTGAACACAATGAAATAAAAAAGAGAACATAAAACTCACAATATCAAAATGCATGTCAAATGTTGATCTATAAGTCGGCATTCAATGCTGGCAGATCACAACAATATCTTTATTAATAGTCCTTTAATGGAAGATTATGCACCAGAGCAAAGCCTCTTTAACAGTTCACTATCAGAATCACCAGATATAAAGGAGACAATTTGAGAGCTAATTGCTAACTATTGAAAATCAGCCACAATTTAAAATTCATTTTGTACCAGGACTAGGAAGCATTCAAATCTCCTCCTGGAAAAAAAAAAAAAAAAAAAGAAGCATTCGGGAATGAATTGGGAGCTACTTATTGTCAGTTTATTTAAGAAGAGTTGGAGCAATCCTAGTAAAAAAAAAGAAGAAAAAAAAAGACCAGTTCTTGAAGAGCCCCTGATCATGAGATGATCTCAAACCCAAACCTTTCACTGCATGTCTTGGAGGGAAAAAGTCTGAAATTGCAGATTTGCATTTTTGCAATATAAACTGCATATTTCTGTAAGCTTGAACAGCAGAATTGCACCATCTCAACAATTGAGCAACAATGTGCTGATGGCAAAACTGTAAAAGACCCAAAAGAAAATCTCAAACTTCAGTGTCAGCCTTTAGAAAAATCTTTATCATTAAAAAAGTTCAGAGCAGAAAAAAACTTGTTTTTTGGGTTTCATGAGTTGTGAAAGTTAACTCTTGGTGATAGGGTTATTTATGATGACGTATAAATCACAATCAAGAGCTTGATCAACAATAAATCCCAGGATTTACATTATTTGCTGATGAACTTATTCCTTTATTTGTTGTTAGTGTTGATAAAGAAGATTTACCTCCTACACTGATGCAGGGAATCATCCCAAATCATTCCTAAACCACAGAAAGATATTACCAGTTTGGAGAATCGGTGACCCATCATCACACTCCTTAACAACAATTATAACATTTCTGCTGACTTAAAGTGTGTTTGGAGAGCATTATACATTAGACACTATAGATTAGTTTTAGATGTATTTGACTATAGTCATTTCGTGGAACATAATATTTTTATTCTCTACCTTGATTTTACCTTTTATAAATAAAGCATAATCTCTCTGTTCCTTCTAATTCTAATATGGTAATTCTGGATTGTACTTCTAGTCACATGGCATTAGACAAGAGTATTCGTTTTCACTTGTGTGTCAGATATCTTATATTTCTAATAGTGATTTCAGTGCTATCTCTATTGCTGATAAATCGGATAAAGAACTTTATTAATAAGCCCTCTTCTATCTCTGATCCCTGATGTTATTTTTTTCCAAACTAGGATTCTTATGTAATTCTGAGATCATTAAAATCCCTTTTCCATAAACCTTCTTAGCTTGGCCCCTCATTTCTGAACTCAATTTTACGCTTCACTCATATTTAATTTGGGATAATAAGGACTTACTGTATAAACAAAAATCTCTTTTCGTTGATAGTTGGTTTAAAAATCTCAACTTTTCAATCAAAATGGTTCGTTTTGTAATTCTTCTGAATTCTTAAAGCAAATAATTCCTGTTACTCCAGAAGAGTGTGTAATTGTGACTGATGCAGGTTCAAGAAGACTTTCAAGAGGGTTTTCTTTTGCATCTGTCTCTGTGTTTTTGGTTAAATGCTGGAAATAAGGTCTGTGGTGAACACAAGCTCGAGATATTTTTAGTTTTAGATCGGTAAGATTTGTTATGTTTTTAAAAGAAGTCTCTTCTGCTCACCAAGGCTGCATTTATTTGATAAAAAACAATAAATAAATAAAAAACAGTAATATTGTGAAATATTATGACAATTTAAAATGACTGTTTTCTATTTTAATATATTTTAAAGTGTAATTTATTCCTGTGATCAAAGCTGAATTTTCAGCATCATTACTCCAGTCTTCAGTGTCACATGATCCTTCACAAATCATTCTAATATGAGGATTTGATGCTCAAGAAACATTCATTATTATTATCAATGTTGAAAACTGTTGTGTACAATTTTATTTAAAAATTCTTTGATGAATAGAAAGTTGAAAAGAACAGCATTTATCTGAAATCTAAAGCTATATAAATGTCACTTTTGATCAGTTTAACTCATCCTTGATGAATAAAAGTATTGATGTATTTTATTTATTTCTCCCAAAAATAAATTAAAATTATTACTGACCCCAAACTTTTGAACGGTCGTGTTTAATGTTACAAAAGCTTTAGATTTCAGATAAATGCTGTTCTTTTGATCTTTCTATTCATCATAGCATCCTGAAATAAAAATGGAAAAAACTGTTTTCAACATTGATAATAATCATAAATGTTTCTTGAGCATCAAATCATCATATTAGAATGATTTGTGAAGGATCATGTGACACTGAAGACTGGAGTAATGATGCTGAAAATTCAGCTTTGATCACAGGAATAAATTACACTTTACTGTATATTCACATAGAAAACAGCTGTTTTAAATTGTAATAATATTTCACAATATGACTGTTTTTGTTTGTATTTTTAATAAAATAAATGCAGCCTTGGTGAGCAGAAGAGACTTCTTTTAAAAACATTAAAAATCTTTGTGTATTTGGGTGTAATAAAGTTGAGTGCAGGATCTAATTGCCAGTAGGTTTATTTACAATGAACTCAAGAACTAAGAATATGAACAGAACAAACCAGCACTGACAGAACTGCTGAAATACACTGAATAAACCAGTCGACTAAATGAACATCAGGTGCAATCGATAATCAAACAATGAGAAACCTAAAAGACTAACTAGTGGGAAAAGGAACAAAAGAAACAGAAAAAAGAGCAAAAACCGACTCAGGCACAGATAAAACAGGACATAACCCTGAAAACACATCAGTTATAAGCTTTTTTAAGCTTTTACTTGTCTTGTAACAAGTGTCTGAATGAGACTACAGATGTTGTCATGAAACGTCATCAGCCGAAGAGGTAAACTCATCTCACTCGTCGCTTTCAAAGCCTCGTTGTGTTTGTAATCGCGCTCTTGAAACTATTATACTATTATACTATTACACTAACTATTATAACTCCAACTATCAGGGAAAATGTTTTTTAAGCAACATTTAATGAATGTTTATGGCATTATTTAGAGTCGTGTGTGTGTCACCATGATGGTGTTTTGTATTTGTGTGTATGACACTGTGCACCTTCTTTACATTAACATGTGCCTCGCCCTCAGCTTGTGGAAAACTAATGAACTAGTGAACTTTGAATCATCATGTGGTTTTCCTTTTTACCGTCTCTGTATTATTATGGTGGTTATCAATATAGTACAAAGGTATAAAGCAGATTTGAATACTTTAGTTAAACTGAATGATAATGTTCATCGGTTAATGAAATATAAGGGTTGTCCCGTAAAAACTAAAAGGTTACTGTATTCTTTATGGTAAAGTACTGGGAACCACAGCTAATTTTTTTTTTCCCACACATTTAAGTCCTACTGATGTTTATTTTTTTTATTTATTTTTTTTGCCCTAAATTTAAGTCCAAAGTAAGGTTGCTACCATATCTTTTACGGTAAAATACTGGCAACCAAGCTGACGTTTTTTTTACCATAAATTTCACCGTTTTTTTTTTTTTTACATTGTGGTGTTTTTTGGGGGGTTTTGCCCATAAATTTAAGTCCCGTAAAACATAAAAGGTTTCCACCATATTTTGTACAATAAAATACTGGCAACTAAAGCTGCCGGTTTTGTACTGTAAATTTCACAGTGTACACTTTTTCGTCCAGTTCATTTTAAATGGACAAATGTGCAAATACTCCATGCAGTTTCACTATTAATACAAGCTCATAAAAGCTGCATTAATAATGATTCCGAAAGAGTGAGAGAGCTTAGTGACGGTGACGTTTGTGGTGTAGTTCGTTTAAAGCTCTTCACTTCTGCCGATCGTATTTACGCTTCATAAAACACAAAAGTTGTGTTCATTTGTGAAGATCATCACGTGTAAGAATCATATGCTTTTGTTAGTCACAGACCTTATTTTCAGCATTAATGCAAAAGTTCGTTTTTAATCCTGTTAGTTCTTTGTTGGAGGGAAGAAGAGTGACGTGAACTTCAGGCTGGCCAACAGAAATACTTCATCACTGCAACACTTTTGGATTGTTCACCATCCGATGGAATAATTCAGATATCAGAGTTCCTTTTTTTTCCAGATAAATGGTTTAATAAAAGCATAACTTTTGTTGCTGATCTATTCAACTCCAATGTTGAAATTTTATTATATGAAAGTTCTATGATACCAATATCCTGTCCCACTTAAAGAAGTAATTCTGCAATAAATGCTAATGTTTTTGATGAAAGCCTCCTTCACCCCTGAGTCATGCTCGAAACACTATCTCAGTGATGTTTGGGAGGTGTTTTGCTTTCAAGTAAAGAATTCAATAATACATTTATTCCTAAAATTTCTCAGTCTCGAAGCTAAATTACTCCAAGAGGAAAGTTTGTTTTCAACACTTGTTTTTTTGTGTGTGTGTGTGGGGGGTGGGGGGGGGGGGGTGTCTATAGAAACTTGGTTATTACCATACAAATATTGCATGCACAATAAAATTCAAGATGTGCATTTTAAAATTCTGCACAAAATCTACCCTTGCAATGCACGTTTATCCAAATACTGCAATATAATTGATATATGCACATTCTGAAAAAATTAATTGGAGACATTTGACCTTTTTTCACTTTCCTGGAATTCTTTGACTTTCTATTGTATTTCTAAAGCTAATAATAACTTTTGCATTAAGGATTTAGAATCTACTGTTAACTTTCTTATTCTTGTGGCAAAATTATATTTTCACAAACAAAGTTTTTTTTTTTTAAGAAATACCTACTTTTATAGAGTTCTTAAGGGAAGAAAATGTACAAATCACTAAGAATAATTAATTATAAAGAATGCATTTCTGTTTTGAAGAGATATGACGAGATCTTTTAAGCATCATAAATGTTAGTTTTCTTTCTTGTCCCCCCTATTGTGCTAGAATAAGTGTAACTATTTGATATATGTGTATGCTTGAAAATGTTCAAGATCCTGTAAAAGATGTACTGTGTGCACTATTGTCATTTTTCTTGCAATGGAAACCAGACTACAAAGTAAATTATTACAAAACAAGAGCAGAGACAGGCGATATGTGAATGTTACAGCGTGATCGTTCATTGTTTTAAAAGGAGAGGAGAGTTAACAACACAGGAACATCATAACATCATCTTTTAATGTCACCATAAAACAAAAGAGAAAACATACAGTTACTATTTTTGTGTTTTCTATTACAATTAATGTAATAAAGCTTTTACATCAGCCACATATCATCTCAGAAACAGTGTTGGCATCAAGCATGATGTAGTCAGTTTGGGGTTTCACAACAGCAGAAAGCAATGCGGCGCACACCTCCGCAAACTTCAGATCTGGTGTGAATAACACGAGAAACTTCCACATCCAGTCCACCTCTTTATCTAAAGTGTCAGATAATGCTTTTCCACTACATTACACAAGTTGTTGACATTACAAGGAGAGAAACAACTGCTTGCTTCCTGCCTTCAGTTCAGTTCTTAAAAAGGTATCAGAAATGTCAAGCGTTTGTGGTTAGTCTTTAAATGAAGTGAATCACCGCACACTTCATCGTCTTTGTTCTGTTGTCTTTTGTTTTGCTTGTAGCGAGAAAGATGATTATCAAACATGAGCGAACGTGAAGACGCGAGAGAGATGTGTGACGATAGGGGCTCTGTCTCTGTGCTGTTGACAAACTCTTACAAAATACTTGAGAGCAAAACAGATGATATGTTTGGCAAGCATCTCTAGTAAAGAGTCAAAATGCATGCTTTTACTTAACCATGAGCATATTATTGTGTATGCATGTTTTTGTGTTGCTCTAGGCCCGTGTGGAGCTCGTCTGAGAGATTGCTCAAGAGTCGTACACGCGCAGCACACACTCTGGCAGGAAACGTTCAATGCCAGGTAAATGCCTGCATGTGTGTGGAGGTCTTCAACACCCACTCAACTCTCACCCGCGTCAACATTTTCCACTCACTCCCCGTCAGCACGTTCTGCGTGTAGATTAACACAACCAACGAATGAATCTAGGGCAGAAGTGCTGGTCAAAAATAGCTCATCTTTTCCACCACATGCATAAATTATGAAACATTTCTTTATGTACTGGTAGAGGATATTTTGTTTAATTGCTAAGTGACACAAGTACTGTGATGTTTGATGCTATCTTTTTGGCAAGTGTAGTCTATACCTTGAAGGTCCCAGTCTTTGACTGTACACTGTAAAAAAAAAAAAAAATCGTAATTTTAACGGTAAAAAAATAATTTTTAAAAAAGCAATGGAAAATACATGTTAATTGCTTAACAGTATGTACCCTTACTATATACAGTGAAAAACTGTAATAGCTCTCACGGGACATTTCATGTAATTTTACAGTAAAATACTGTTAAATGTGCGGATTTTGGAAGTACACTGTAAAAAAAAAACGTACCGTTGCATTTACCGTACCTTACCGTAAATATACGGTAGCAATTTTTATGTTTTACATCATTGAACTAAAATTTACTGTAAAAAACTGGCAGCTGTGGTTGACAGTACTTTACCGTGAAAAAATATGGTAGAAATATTTATGTTTTACGGCATTGAACTAAAGTTTACGGTAAAAAACTGGCAGCCAGTGTCAAGCAATTTACCGTAAAAAAATATGGTAGTAATATTTTAGGTTTTACGGCAGTGATCTAAAGATTACGGGAAAAAACTGGCAGCTTGTTGCCAATACTTTACCGTAAAAAATATGGTAGAAATATTTTAGTTTTTTACGGCACTGAGCTCAAATTTACGGTATACAAAAACGACCTGTAATTTAAAAATATTGTATTACAAACCAATTTGTCATAAAAGTTAGGTTTAGATGTTGATGTTTTATTGAAAATAATAACGATTGAAGTCACCATTATGGAGATCAGTGTTTGCTTAAGCTGGGCTCTTGACTCTTGACTTTCTAACTCTAGATTTTGTCCGACTGCTTTAACTGTGTGTTTGTAAAAAACATTCATTATGGCATGAAAATCAGAGAGAAAATGTGATCAGGTGTTGTTGGCTGTTTATTGATGATGACATAATCGTCATATTGTGTCCTGATTCACTGATTTCATAAAGAGTCTTATTTTTCATTGTATGAGGAATGTTTAATACTAATATATTTCAAGTTTTTGAGTATAATAGCTCTGCGACTCTACCGCATGCGAGACAGCAGTGACAAACAGATCATCTGAAAAAGTTTAAAAACACATGGTGTACAAAAAAAAAGGTTTTGAACTACTGCACGATTTAGACCAACACAGACATCAAGTATCAGCGTATGAATCTCAACAATGGTGACAATCAATAAAATAATCAGATAAAACTCTGAACATCACAAAACAAGCTACTAAAAAGTTGCAACAAAAACAACAGCAAAAATAAAAGCAGATAATAATAATAATAAAAGAAAATACTAAGGCAATTCAGCATAATTTATTCATGCTGCAATGCATGCTGGGAGATATTGATGAGTTTTTATTGATGGCTCCCATCATGCACTGCACTTTTATCATCACCGTTGTTGAGATTCATATGCTGAATCTTGATGTCTGTGTGTGTCTGAGAGACACAGTCGTTCAAAACTTTATTGTGAACAATGTTTTTAAAATTCTTCAGATTATCACAACACTGATGGATCACATGCTGTGGAATCATAGGGCTACTACAATCAATAATGTAAAATTAATGACCCATATCATCAAAGATAAGACCATATATAAGCTCAGTGAATCAATGTCATCATCAAAACATCACCTGATTCATTTTCTCTCTGATTTTCTTTCATAATGTCTTATAAACACAGTTACAGCAGCCAGAGATAGTCTAATGTTAGAAATCGAGAGCCCAACTAAATCAAACACTGATCACCATAATGGTGACATCAAATGAACAATAAATCATTAACATCTCTGTTAATTCTCAAACAGAACTGTTTATGTATGACAGAAATAAAGTATATCCGGCTAATAATAAGTGAAGCTGGTAAAGCTGTTTGTGGAGTTGTTTAATCCTCTGATGAGATCGTGAGAGATTTGATGTTCTTCATCTTCAGTTGATTTCATCTAAGGCTGTGGCTGAAGTCAGCAGTAGTTCTTGTGTTTCTGCTCGTCTCTTCTCTTTTTTTCTATTCTTGTTGTTTCTCTAAATTGACATTCCCAGAATTCCCTGCGTGACACTTCACACTTGATGTTATTTCATTTAAACAATTCTGTTTCTTCATAGTTTTTGTTATCAGTTATGTACATTTGGGGGTTTATATTACATCATATATTGTTTAATGAATGTTTATGGCATTATTTAGAGTCGTGTGTGTCACCATGATGGTGTTTTGTATTTGTGTGTATGACACTGTGCACCTTCTTCATAATAACATGTGCCTCGCCCTCAGCTTGTGGAAAACTAATGAACTAGTGAACTTTGAATCATCATGTGGTTTTCCTTTTTACCGTCTCTGTATTATTATGGTGGTTATCAATATAGTACAAAGGTATAAAGCAGATTTTAATACTTTAGTTAAATAGAATGATAATGTTCATCAGTTAATGAAATATAAGGGTTGCCCCGTAAAAACTAAAAGGTTACTGTATTTTTTATGGTAAAGTACTGGGAACCACAGCTGATGTTTTTTTACCACACATTTAAGTCCTGCTGATGTTTATTTATTTATTTTTTTGCCCTAAATTAAAGTCCAAAGTAAGGTTGCTACCATTTTTTTTTTACGGTGAAATACTGGCAACCAAGCTGACGTTTTTTTGCCATAAATTTCACAGGTTTTTTTTTTTTTACATTGTGTTTTTTTTTATTTGATTTTTTTATTAATTTAAGTCCCGTAAAACATAAAAGGTTTCCACCATATTTTGTACGGTAAAATACTGGCAACTACAGCTGCCGTTTTTTTACCGTAAATTTCACCGTTTTTTTTCACAGTGTACACTTTGTCATCCAGTTCATTTTAAACAGTCTTGCTGTGTGACAAATGACAAACGACAAATGTGCAAATACTCCATGCAGTCTCACTATTAATACAAGCTCATAAAAGCTGCATTAATAATAGGCCTAATAATGATTCTGCCAACAGTGACCCTGCATTTGAAATATGCACTGGAAAAAAATGGGTGTAGGATTTACTTGGGGGGAAAAGGCTGAAATTTTCACTTAAAATTGCAACCAAGACAGCAAGTGTCGGCCCAGATCCGGCCCACATCTGGGCCGTGTGGAATCCATGTGTGTACCGGATGTGGGCCGGATCTGGGCCAACACTATGTCGCTGTCTGTAAACCTCTCAAATAATTACAAAGAAACAGCAATGAACAACTGTACAAAAAAGTGTTGTGAATATAATTTGTCAAAGTTGTAAACAAAGCAAAGATTATTATTATTAAAAATTCATCCTTAATTCGGCATGTTACTTGCCTCTTCTTTGTGAATATGTAAAATTTGCTCAATTCTGAGTGAAAATTGTTTCCTAGTTTTTTGTTCTCAAGTAAATCCTACACTTTGGAATGCTCTTATGGAAAGAATGGGTGAATGCTAAATCATACCTTTGGACCCCAAGCCTTAATCAACCGGTATATATTAAATAAATGGCACCCAGAAATGAAAGCTTTAGCATAAGTTCTGCTGGGAAGACTCACTTATTGCTTCACTTCTATCCAATCATATTATTATGCTTATTGTATAAAAGCACGGTACTTACACATGTTTGAGTTCGCAGATACTGAAGCGACGATTACCCCCATCCTCCCCACCACCACCAGGATGGTCCCGTCCATACCTCCCAGGAGGGGGGTCGGCTGCGCCCCTGCCTTCATCTTTAGGCAGGAATTGCAGATCCGATACTCTCGGACTATGCACTACGGACGGGGCCTACGCCAAATGACTTTGTAGATTATCAGCTTACTGAGCTGTCAATAAATGTATGGTTTATTGAAATAACTCTCCCGAGTCTTTCTGGTAGAACTGGAAAATATGCTTCGACCCTTTTAAATCCAAACATGACCACACTGTTAAAAGTGGTAAACTGCATTTGCTACCTTAAAGACTTATTTAAGCCTAAGGGTATGCATTTATTGAGGGGTGAAGAATCCCCAACTTTTGCGCAGAATCACAATTTTTAATGTATGGAAAAAAAATACTATGGAAGTCAATTGGGTCCATCAACTGTTTGGTTACAGACATTCTTCAAAATATCATCTTTTGTGTTCAACATAAGAAAGAAACTTATACAGGTTTGGAACAAAAAATTATTCATGCCTTAAAATGGCTTAAATGTAACTCTATATCCTTGCTTCATTTAGTTTTCGCAAATGAGCCCCGCCTCCACTCACTCACACAGGGTCGTCTACAAGTGTATCAGAATGGTAATGCTTTTTATGTATCGCTCTCTACAATGTCGGACACATAACAGTAATTAATATGATTAGCTTTTAGCTTGACTGCGTTATCAGCTAATAATGTGTTGCTAATGTTACACAAACCATGTTCCCGTTCTCCATCTCAGAGTCAGAAAGCTGCCTTCTAACAATCACCATCTTTAGAAACACTTAGTTTGAACAACTCGAAACGTCAGTGGAGGAAGGCATATAGTTCCTCATAACATCGTAATATACATCATACACCCACTATATTGTTAAATCTACCTGATTATTCCAGCCCGTTCTCATCCTAGGGCGTCATATATTGACGCTTTTGACATTTCGTCTACATCAAACGCACATGGCACCCTTTAGCGTCAATATGAGACGCAGATAGAAATGGGCCAGAAGGCGCCTCCTAGCGGTCTAACCCTATCCCTACACTACACCTAAACCTACCCATAACCGAACAAAGCTCTGTGCGTCTCATATTGACGCTAAAGGGTGCCATGTGCGTTCGATGTAGACGAAATGTCAAAAGCGTCAGTATTATGACGCCCAAGGATGAGAATGCGTTGCATTATTCATATCAACAGAATAATATAGGCCTACCGGGATAGCCTGGCTTCTCTTGAGACTCCCCTGTTAATGACATGCTAATCACATTGATCTGATTGGTTACAAGGTAGTTTGTGACTTCTGAAACACCAGTGATTTCAAACCGTGTTTTATGAGACTGTCTTTGGTTCACTACTAGCCTAGTAATCTAGACGCACCCTAGCGGCAGCACATTGTATTTTGCAGCCAGGGTAGTCTAGCAACTCTCCGTTGACTTTCGAGCTGGAAAAAACAAACTCTAGTCAGGCCAATCACATCGTGTATAGAGTCGGTGGGCGGGCTTAACATGATGATGGCAGAGTTGGGTTCCTGCTACTTGAAAACAAAGAAGAGCTGCTGGCGAACAGCGGTCTTTCCAATCGGCTTTGGCCGCAACTCTGGAGGACTTGGAGTTAAGCTTTTCTTTGAGAAAAGAACAAAGAACGGCACTAAAGTCATTCTTAAAAAAGGAAGATGTGTTCGTAGTTTTGCCGACCGGATACGGCAAAAGTTGAATCTATCAACTAGCTCCGCTGGTGGGAAAACGCTCTGGTTGGTTGTAGCGCTGTCCTATTGCGTGCAGAGGGAATTTGAAAGACAGCCGTTGATCCCGCCCCTCGAATTGAGCCGTGCCAATGGTGTGTTCCCAGACCCAACATCTTGATGTGGGTCTGGCTTGCCAGGCTAGTTCACTACAGTTTTAAGAAGAAAATACTCAGCAATGGTGTCGACTTATGAATTTACACATGGTTTGTCCTAAAGCATATTAAAAACACCACATAGACCACAGAGGGACTTTAAGAATAAAATTCTTCTTAACTGCAAATTTTTTTATATTTTCTACCTGAAGGAAAAAGATTATTTTGTATTCCCCCTCAAAAATTTATATTCTAGGTATTATCAACTGGCAGGTTAAAACAGGTCCACCATCTGATCTGGATACAGCCCGGATACAGACCTAGTTTTTGCAGAAATTGATAATGTGCTATTTGTACAGTATGCCAGGTAAAAGAGATGTGTTTTTAGTCTAGCTTTAAACAGACAGTGAGTGTCTGCTTCCCGGACAATGTTAGGAGACTGTTCCAAAGTTTTGGTGCTAAATAGGAAAAGGATCTACTGTCAGCAGTCGATTTTGATATTCTAGGTATTATCAACTGGCCGGAATTTTGAGATCGCAATAGACGTGAAGGACTATAATGCGTTAAGAGCTCGCTCAAGCACTGCGGAGCTAAACCATTTAGTGCTTTGTAATTAATCAGCAATATTTTAAAATGTATACGATGTTTAATAGGGAGCCAGTGCAGTGTTGACAGAACCGGGCTAATATGGTCATACTTCCTGGTTCTGGTAAGAACTCGAGCTGCTGCGTTTTGGACCAGCTGTAGTTTGTTTATTAAGCGTGCAGGGCAACCACCCAGTAGAGCATTACAATAATCTAGCCTTGAAATCATGAACTCATGGAGTAATTGTTCTGCATTTGTCAATGATAGCATATGGCATAATTTAGATATATTTTTAAGATGGAAAAATGCGGTTTTACAGATTCTAGACACGTGACTTTCAAATGAAAGATTGGTATCAAAGAGCACACCCAGGTTCCTAACCGACGACGAAGACTTGACAGAGCAGCCATCAAGTGTTAGACAGTATTCTAGGTTATTACTTGCGGAGGTTTTTGGTCCAATCATTAGAAATAAGTTGTAGGAAATTACTATAATTTTTTATATCAGCAATGCATTCCGTTAATTTTGTGAATTAGTAAGTTTCGTCGGAGCGCAAACAAATATAGAGCTAAGTATCATCAGCACAACTGTCACAGAAACTCATTCTTAGTTTCATTATCATGGACTTTTCTGTCTACCTTTGTTCAGTTTTCCCGCCACTTATCAGTTGTCATGGTAATTAATTTAATCAGCACAGGTGTTTATCATTATTTCATTCATTTGGCTTGTACTTAAGTTGCAGTCTTTTCAGTGTTCAGTTATACAATAATTTCATCGTCTGTATTTGTTGGATTACCTTCTGAGTTTGTTATTAAAGACTTTAACCTAGTGGTCTTCGTCATCGTCTGCTTCTACAACTAGAAAACTAATGGCATGCTTCCTAATGATATCTCCCAAGGGTAGCATGTACAGAATGAACAGCAACGGTCCTAGTACTGAGCCTTGTGGTACACCATACTGAACTTGTGATCGATATGACATCTTGTAACGGTCACGACCTGGAGTGCCCTTGAGTGCCACCAGTGGGCCCTCCACATCAGACTATTGTCATTTCCCCACAAACTACATCTCCCATAATTCTCTGCCTGGACTCATCTGCACTCATTGTTTTCAGCTGTGTCTCATTACCTTGTTTAAAAGCCTGGTTTTCACATTCATTCCCTGTGAAGTCTTGTTTAGTGTTACACTGCAATTCCAAGCATTTTCCTGGTTTCCTTTATCTTGGTTTTCGATCTGTTGTCGGGTTTTCTTGATTTCCTCTGTTTTTGCCTGTGCCCCATGACCCTGTTATTGTTTGGACTGATTACCTGGTGTTACCCTTTCAAAAAAACAAAAAAAACAACTGCATTTGGATTCTCAACCTTCGTGTCTCAGAGCAATTCGTAACACATCTCTTCATGTACTGCTACAAACTGATAAGTATGATTTAAACCATGTTAATGCAATTCCACTAATGCCAATATCATTTTCGAGTCTATTTAAAAGAATGTTGTGGTCAATAGTGTCACATGCAGCACTAAGATCGAGTAACACCAATAGAGAGATACAACCACGATTGGATGATAAGAGCAAATCATTTGTGACTCTAATGAGAGCAGTCTCAGTACTATGGTGCGGTCTAAATCCAGACTGAAAATCCTCACAGATATCATTTCTTTCTAAAAAGGAACATAGTTGTGAAGATACCGCCTTTTCTAGTATCTTTGACAGAAAGGGTAGATTCGAGATCGGCCTATAATTGACTAATTCTGTACGATCAAGTTGGGTTTTTTAACAAGTACTTTAATCATAGCCAGCTTAAAGGTTTTGGTACGTATCCTAGAGACAAAGATGAATTAATGATAGTAAGAAGAGGATCAATGACCTCTGGAAGCATCTCTTTCAGTAGCTTAGTCGGTATAGGGTCTAATGTTGTCGGTTTAGATGATTTAATGAGTTTAGCGAATTCTTCCTCTTCTATAGCAATGAATGAATCAAATTTTTCCTTAGGGACACTACAATGCACTACCTGATGCGATACTGTAGTAGACGGTTGCATAGTTATAATTTTCTCCCAGATGTTATCAATCTTATAAGTGAAGAAGTTCATAAAGTCATTACTGCTGTGCTGCTTGGAAACCTCTGGGATTGAAGGTTTATTTCTTGTTAATTCAGCCACTGTATCAATTAAATACCTAGGGTTGTGTTTGCTTTCTTCTAAGAGGGTCGAAAACCTTTAGCTCACACTGTTGACCAGCATCATTTCATCTTTATAATGAACACTCTTAAACCCTCTGGTCCTCTTCGGGAACATTTTATTTTATTTGATTGTTTTCTTCATCGGAATGGTACGAAACTTGGTAAAAAGGTTTTAACACTTGCTGTGTGAACACACACACACACACACACACACACACAAAATCATGGACATGATTGGAACAGGTTAAATGGTCCTGAAAAGAATAGTCACACTTGTGCTCCTCGCCGTCAAAAATGAGCGCATTGGAAATTAATGGGAGATGAATTTCCTCTAGTGGAAGGGTTCGGTACTGCAGCCAAACACAATCTGAACGAAAGCGAATTTTTTGAGATATCAGGCTCAAATTTTTAACACAACTTGTTTAGATTTATGGCTTTGATTTTCTCACAGTTTTAGAGTAAAACTTGGTTTTTGAAAATATATATTTCATATAAAAATGTAAAATATTTTTCATAACAATAAACGTAAATTTCTGTAACTTTTTAAAGTTCACTTTTAAAAACTTTTCACTTCAGCAATAATCTGCCAAGTGTCGTCTTTGAAAAGAGATCAAACTTCAGTCTGTCGCTCTAAAGCAGGGATTGGCAACTCTGGTCCTGGAGGGCCACTGTCCTGAAGAGTTTAGCTTCAGCCCTGATAGAAACTCACCTGCCTGTATCTATCTAGTAATCCTGAAAACACTGATTGCCTTGTTCAGGTGTGTTTAATTAGGGTGGGAGCTAAACTCTGCAGGACAGTGGCCCTCCAGGACCGGAGTTGCCTATGCCTGCTCTAAAGCATTCAAGATTTACAACAGTTTAAGTTAAAAAATAAAATGTTCAGGTCTATGCTCAAAAAGTGAATAAATGGATTATAAATACAGTGTAAATATAATTCAGTACCATAAAATCCCCTAAAAATACAAAATATTAAATAAATAAAAACATTATCGAACTAAAACTAGTACATTTCATTTCACTGAAATAAAAACATTTCTGTCATTTTTGACCGACACCTGAAGAGCTCCAGAGGGATAAAAATAAAGCTTCTTCGGGCATCAATGAAGGACCTTTAACATTGACTTAAGTTTCTTTATAATGGAACAATTCTGCTATGATTCTTCTATGCCATTGCTGCCAAAAACACTTTATTTTTAAGACTGAAAGGTCAAAAGAGTCTCTGAGATCTGGTCTCATGTTCCTCCTCCAGTGTGTGTGTGTGTGTGTGTGTGTGTGTGTGTGTGTGTGTGTGTGTGTGTGTGTTCATCAGGTGTAACTGGTGCATCTACTGTAGTAAAGCGGCAGCACACATGATCTGAGGAATCATTCACATCTGTTTCTTCTTCAGAGAACGAGCCTTGTAACGGCCACTACAAACGAAAAAACATGTGGGACAAGAACTAATAAAGCAGTGACAGACACCATCAGAAGTGACATCATCTCTGCCTTATTTGAGGTCACTCGCTTCATATGCAGAGCGAACAAAGACTTCTCTGCCTTTAATGAGTCGCTTCCGCTCGAGAGTCGTGTCTTTACCAATCAAAAGATGATTGTGAGGAGATGATGTCTCTGTGGTGAGCCTTGTGTCTCCATCTTTACGAGTCTCTGTAATCAGTGCCAAGACGAGGAGCTCGCGACGGGCATCTGAGGGCGCGATGGAGACTGGGAATGATGTGGAAATGGAGATGAGCGTTTGTTCCCAGCATTGATCCACGGCCGAAGATTGATGGTGGGAACGAATGTGTTGATTTGTTTTCCCACACTCATCTGTACATTTACTTTCCTGTGCTCAAGAGTTTGATTTGCTATCATGGGAAAACAAGATGGTGGAGCGATGCTGTGGTTCTTCAGTTCGTAGTGAAATGGTCTCGCTGACCCCAGTCACACTTTAGACGTCTTAATGTCATTGCATTATATAAAGGCAGGGTTTAATATTAAAAGACACTTTGAGCAAAACATTTCACAAAAATAAGCTTTTGAACAATAAAATAAAGAAGTAGAACTATTGTTCAAGATGAGGACAAAATGTATTTGGACACTTGAAATACACCTGTAATATCAAACCCAGTTGCGTCTGTTAACAAATGCAAATTTGTTATTTTTTGTTAATAACAACAACAACAACAAAAATGTTTTTTATGAAGACATTTTAGAAACGTTTTCATAATTTAAAACCTGACTTTACCTTCTGTCTAAAATTGCTTATTTTACGGAAATAATATAGTTCAAAAGAATAAACTTAATGTTTTGGATACTTTATTGCAATGAAATTAATATAATGCAATTAGCTGAACTTTAAAGTGCTTTTTGATACACTTAAGTACTTTATATGTCATTTTCAATTACTTCTATTGTCTTTTAAAGTGGACTGACAAGCACTTATGGTACAATAAAACATACTTTAAATATAATTTTGGTATCACTTTACGATAAGGCTCATTAGTTAACTTTAGTTAATCTATTAACTAACATGAACTAATAATGAGCAATGTATTTGTTCCTGTATGTATGTATTAATCTTTGTTAATGTTAGTTAATAATAATACACGGTGTTAGTTCATGGTGCATTAACTAATGTTAACAAATACAACCTTTCATTTTAATAATGTATTAGTAAATGTTGAAATTAATATTAACTAAGATTAATAAATGCTGTAGAAGTATTGTTATTAGTTCATGTTAATTAAGGTAATGTTAACTAATGAACCTTAAAGTGTTACCTTCATTTCTGTTTAAACTTGTATCATGTATTTACAGACACATATAATTATTAATTTGTAATGATGAAGTTGCAATTTAACACATTTAAAATATATTTTAACTTTATAATATTTAACGTATAAGTTGAAGGCAAGTCACAGACAAAAAAAATAATACAAAATTAATGCACTGGTCAATTTTGAGGCTCTTTGGATTTTCATAAAGTTATGTTTCAGACGAGTGGAAAGAAAACATCCAAAATACACTTTTAAGTGTGTATTTTATTGCACTTTATTTGCACCCATAGAGTTCAATGACAGTATATATCTGTAAAGGTTATAAATGTCCACTTTAGCAGCTTCACACACACCAAACTTTACAGTGTTATTCAAATCTATATTCATATATCAGTCGCATGACTTCTAAATCACTTTATGCCGAAAAACACAGTGAAAAAAATAATAATTCTGTTTGTTGACAGTATTTTCTGATTTATAAAGTGTAAAAACCTTTTGAATCTGGCTTTATCCAATGTTCAGATTTCTGTTCTGGAAATGTATGCAAATTAGTCTATATTCAATTAGATAATGCCTCATTTGCATATTTAAACCACATTTCACGAAACTTGTCATACAAAAAAGTTTGCATTCCTTATATCAATCATCTGGATAAGTATGGTTTGATCTATATTAGTCATATGTGTACTCTTTTCACCTGTGGTGTCTTGTCTTAACTGTAAAATTGAAAAACAATTAAAATGTTAACCCATTCATAATTTCCTTGCCTTCATTTGTTTAGTCTCATTTGTTTCTCCTAGATGGCAATGACATTAAATGGAGGACTAAAGAAAAAGCCCCATTAGTGTCGCATATCTCTTCTAGACGTCTCCGATTCATTTCTATAGTCTAGAAGTAGTAGTAGTTTACTAACTAGAAGTAACTACACGTCAACTCACTCTCATTAGAGTATTATTAGACCGTCTGCTCAATATCTGCGAACTCTTGATGCTTCCCAACAGATATTCAGTCACACTTTATTTTACCGTGTCTTAAATTATGCATAATTACAACTAACCCTAAACCAAACCCTCATAAGTACATGTAATTAATATTACTCGGTACTTAAATGTATAATTACACTGTAACGAGGACTTTGGCGAGCCGTTTTTTACTTTTATTCATTCATTGAATTCATTCAATGAACATTGAAATGCTAATTTTTTATATCAGGAATTAAATTTCCACTAGTAAAAACTATAATTCTTGATAACTGTAATTGTTTTTCACCATAGGCTGCAGTTCAAATTCAACTGTTGATATCAAGAAATTATTTCTTACTAGTTGAAATTACAATTTCACATATTATATCATGCTAAAAATCATGCTAATTTAAGACTGATTTTTCATGCAAATTTTTTTTTTGCATAAAGGGTTTGTTCATGACCTTATTCGGTTACACTTTATTTTAAGGTGTCCGTGTTACAGTATAATTGTACATTTAAGTACTGAGTAATAATACTTAACTACATGCACTTACTACAGGGTTAGGATAAGAGTTTATTTAGGGTTAATTGCATGTAATTATGCATCATTTACAGTTATTACTACGGTAACTACATGTAACATGTTAAATAAAGTGTAACCCTTTATTTTAAGGTGACCGTGTTAGTGTAATTATACATGTAAGTACTGAGTAATATTAAATAATAGGGTTTGGTTTAGGGTTAATTGCATTTAATTATGCATAATTATACATGTAACGTGAAACAAGGACACTTAAATAAAGTGTAATCCTTTAATTTAAGGTGTCCGTGTTACAGTATAATTATAGATTTAAATACTTAGTAATAATAATTAACTACATGCACTTACTACAGGGTTAGGATAAAAGTTTGTTTTAGGGTTAATTGCAATGTTAGGTAACACTTTATTTTAGTGTTCTTGTTACATGTTACATGTAGTTATAACTATAAATTATGCATAATTACATGCCTAAACCAAATCCTAAACCCCAAACCCTATTAATTAATATTACTCAGTACTTACATGTATAATTACACTGTAACAAGGTCAACTTAAAATAAAGAGGGTTACACTTTATTTTAAGGTGTCCGTGTTACAGTATAATTATACATTTACTGAGTAATAATAATTAACTACATGCACTTACTACAGGGTTAGGATAAGAGTTTGTTTTAGGGTTAATTGCATGTAATTATGCATAATTTACAGTTATTACTACACTAACTACATGTAAATAAAGTGTAACCCTTTATTTTAAGGTGACCTTGTTAGTGTTATTATACATGTAAGTACTGAGTAATAATAATTAATAGAGTTACGGTTTGGTTTTGGGTTAATGCATGTAATTATGCATAATTATACAGTAACATGTAACAAGGACACTGTTAAATAAAGTGTAATCCTTTATTTGAAGGTGTCCGTGTTACAGTATAATTATAGATTTAAGTACTGAGTAATAATAATTAACTACATGCACTTACTATAGTGTTAGGATGAGGGTTTGGTTTAGGGTTAATTGCAATGTTAGGTAACACTTTATTTTAGTGTTCTTGTTACATGTTACATGTAACTATAAATGATGCATAATTACATGCCTAAACCAAACCAAATCATAAACCCCAAACCCTATTAATTAAT